>JADLZN010001083.1:164855-193561 GCA_018155175.1 Sinocyclocheilus anophthalmus | reverse complement strand
CTATGTGTGTGTGTGTGTGTATGTGTTTATGTGGGTGGGTGTTTGGTACAGACTCCGCATCATGAGCTCAATCCCCTCAGAGCTTTGCCACTGTAGATGACAAACTCTCACGTTGTCATGGTTACCACAACACAGATGCCCCAGTTACATCCAGTGCCATGAAGAGTGGCACATTCTCCATCACAGCAGAAGACACATCTTTCACAGCCTGAATGTTAACGTTATCACAATACATTTTTTCATATAATTCAATATCGATAATTACAACGATAAATTTCAAATATTTATTTCTTTCAAGTTTAAAGGCAGATTTTTGAAAGTTGTAGAAACCAGACTGTTAAATATGGGTTTAAACTACTCTTTGTGGTCAGAGCCTGACAAAAATGTCACATTTTTTAATAATTTACACTTTTCCATTATCAAAAACAGTGATCTGTAACAACCTCGGTTCTATATGGCGAATTTGTATTATTCTGACTGTTCACATTTTTTTTTTTTTTTTTATTATTAACCATGGTCTTCCATAGTAGCTTACATTTAGATTATGATAACCACAGTTAAAACCACACATATAGCACCTCAATGCATGGTAAAATGTATATTGTATATTATATGGTTTCTACGTGTTTGTATGAAAAACATTTACTTTATTGCTACATTAATGCTAGCATAATCACAAAAAATACTGTAATTATATTATATTACTCCTTTAATACATTTAGTACATGTCTACATTAATAATAAAATAAATCCCACATTTTGCTCATCAGCGAGTAAACACATCTGCTCCACTGAGCTTGCGCTGCGCTGCCGTTTGAACTTTGAAGTGAGCTGATAAATGGTTCATGGCACGGTTCAGATGAGTAGAGCTATTTCGTATCGCTTTTGGCATTATATAGAACATTTATCGAACTTTTGTAATCGCTTTATGGAGGACAATTATATCACGATAATTATCATTATCGAATTATCGCCCAGCCCTACGTCTAACTTACGTAACGTTTTGATACGTATAGACTCTTATGACGGTGTGAAGTTTTACCAGAATCATGTGAACAGCTTCAGATGGATGCTAATAATACATATTATGAGTTCAGAAATGACATCAGATATGTTTTCTGATAATATAACTTTATTGATGCATTTTCAGACATCTTTGGTTGTGGAGAGAGCCAATCAGAAAGGCCTGCTGATTTGCATTTTAAGTGTACATGAACTGCATCGGGGGAAGGCATGAATGGAGGACTTGCTTATTGAATGAGTGAAAGCAACGTATGAGGGACATTGAGAGAGAGTGTGTGCATTGAATTTTCATTTCAAGCGCTTCTGTCCAGTCTGTGAAATGTAGCTGACCTCTCTGCAGACTGTAAATGTTTAATAACGTTGTTTCATACAGTGCTACCTTTACACACCACTCCCTTAAATCTGATCATAAGACCACTAGTTCTATAACATTAACATGACACATTTTGCATTAAATGTGTTTGAATGTAATATATTTTGGTCTTGTGATTTGTCACTTCCAGTTAGTGTTGAGAGTTAGCTGGCATTTTGATTCCCAGCATTGACGGTTCTCTGGTTCTCCTCGGCACAAACTCACAATAAAGCAAATATGTGTTTTCTGCAAAAATTTGAAATCAATTGATACAGCAACGTGATTTTTTAAAGAATTCTGTTGGCCATCCAACATATTCAGCGTCAAAGCTAGGTTGCCATGGTGATAAGCACAGAAACCAAATCAGGGTCCTTGGAAGATGAGTGTTGTGTGTGTGTACATCTGTACATCTAATTTTCAATTAGTTTACAAATGCAATAGAATTAAAAGCAAAATATGTTGATCATTTAATCAAATTTTACATATATGTTAATACATATATGTTAATATTGTCTGGAAAAAAAAAACCTAATGAAGATCATTCAAAAACAATACATTATGTAAGGAATAATTGACGACTGGCTGTTGAATTATTAGAAAACACCTTGGGTGTGCATTATTTTTCTAATAATTCAACGGCCCGGAGTCAATTATCCCGCTTATACTACGGTTACCACACCTCAAGACATCGATCAGATGATATATTTAAAGGGATTTGACCGGTTTTTGTATTTAAATCGCTATTGTGAGTAGGATTAATTTCTTACACATCTCACCCTACGCCTCCGTTGCTAATTCCAAAATGTAATTTTAAACCTAGTAACAGAGGCTTAAGCCATTGATAGCAGACTAATGCAGTTAATAATGAAGTTATTAGAAAGAGAACGAGAGAGACAGAGACACACAGAGAAAGATAAAGAAAGAGAGAGAGAGCTTGTGTGAATTAGGCTACCTCTGCTCTGTGCGTCCCTCAACAGTGTTCTGCAGCAGAGTCTCTAAACAGCACTGTTATTACCTCGCTAGTGAGAAATGTCATGTGTAGCCTTTAAGTTGCTACACTATATATGCTAACTGATACAATCGTCAGGGCAGCATTGACAACACCTTTTTGTGCAAACTGCATGACTGTAGTGTGCGTGTGCGAGCACGTGTGTGTAACAAAGGTTCAGGAGGGTGGAAGGAAGAAGGCAGGGTCGGCTTGCTGGGACGCAAGCTTTATTTAAATTTATTTGGGCACTGCACACAATACGGCGCTCACTCCGCGCTGTCAGATTCGCTGTCAATAACTCATAACAAACAGAACACAACTTGCTTCCGTGTATCTACACCCATCTCCCCGGGTCGCTCGCGTACCCAGTCCGTCTCTCTCCCATCATGTTCCAGGTGGCCCCTTTTATCCACACCAATTACTGAAACAAGACACAGGTGTTTATCATTTGCACTTGACCTACATACGCACCGCTCGTCTCCTGCCTCTCTCTCCCAATGCAGACCTCGCTGAACCACGCCCCCCTCGCCACATACCCCCACCGCCCGACTCAGGCCGGGGAGCCCTCCGGCCTGCATGCAGCCCCCCATCCCCCCCCCCCCACCGCATTCCTGGAGAGGAAGTCAGCTACCGCCATCTGTACCCCTGGCCTGTGGATCACCTTGAATTTTAAGGGTTGTAATGCTAGATACCAACGGGTGATCCGCACGTTGGTATCCTTCATATGGTGGAGCCACTGCAGGGGTGCGTGGTCCGAGCAGAGGGTGAACTCCTGTCCCAGGAGATAATAACGGAGGGTGAGGATGGCCTATCTGATTGCCAGACATTCCTTCTCAATGGTGCTGTACATCGTCTCCCTCTTTGAGAGCTTCCGACTGATGTACAGCACCGCCGTTCCTCTCCCTCTATCTCCTGGGACAGGACCGCTCCCAGCCCCCTGTCCGACGCGTCGGTCTGCAACAAAAAAGGGAGAGAAAAGTCAGGGGAGTGAAGGAGCGGCCCGCCACACAGAGCAGCCTTTACCTGGGTGAAAGCCTGCTGGCACTGCTCCGTCCACTGGACCGGGTCTGTGCTTTCTTTTTAGTGGGTCAGTCACGGGCTGGTAGGTCCCCGATACTTAGGTACAAACCGTCTAACTTCCCCCACCCCAGGAACGCGCACCTCCTTTTTGTGTTCTTGGTCTCGGACAGGTCGCAACCAGCCGCCGTCTTATCATTTGGGACGCACCTGTCCGTGGCCCAAGTGGAAGCCCAGATACCTTACCTCCACCCGCCCAACCGCACACTTTTTCGGGTTGGCCGTCAGCCCGGCCTCCCTCAGTGACCGCAGGACCGCCCGCAAATGCTGCATGTGCCGCGGCCAGTCATTGCTGTAGATGATAATGTCATCCAAATAGGCCGCGGCATACGCAGCATGCGGTCGGAGGATCCGGTCCATGAGTCGCTGAAAGGTGGCCGGGGCCCCGAACAACCCGAAAGGAAGCGTTACAAATTGGTGTAATCCAAACTGCGTTGTGAAAGCTGTCTTTTCTTTGGATATTGGAGATAAGGGGATCTGCCAATATCCCTTCGTTAAATCCAGTGTCGAGTAAAATCGAGCAGCGCCCAGCCGATCAAGCAATTCGTCAACCCGCGGCATTGGATACGCGTCGAACTTCGACACAGCATTCACCTTGCGATAATCCACACAGAACCGGACCGAGCTGTCCGTTTTAGGTACTAAAACTATCGGGCTCGCCCAATCACTGTTGGATTCCTCGATTACCCCCATCTCTAGCATCGCCTCTAATTCAGTCTGAACTACTTTTTTTTTGTGTTCAGGCAGCTGCGCACCACCACGCCGGGCTCGGTTTCAATGTGGTGCTGAATGAGGTCCGTGCGGCCAGGCAGGGGCGAGAACACATCCGCAAACTCGGCTTGCACCCTGGCTACATCAGTGAGTTGGGAGGGCGAGAGGTGATCTCCTCCCGGGGCCAGAGCAAGAGATTGACTTTTGGTGTTCACTTCTGGCCCGAGATCTTCCTCTCCGCTCACCGCCATCGCCAGCATCACTGATTCCGCCTCGCTCCATTTTTTAAGGAGGTTGAGATGGTACACCTGATGTCCTCCGCCCCTGTCTGAGCGCAGTAGCTCATAATTGAGATCCCCAACTCGCCGTGTGACCTCAAAGGGCCCTTGCCACTTGGCGAGTAATTTAGAACTAGAAGTGGGGAGTAATATGAGTACTTTCTCTCCCGGTGTAAATTCGCGCAATCTGGCTCCCCTGTTGTATAACCGGCTTTGTCTGCCCTGAGCCTGCAACAAATTCTCCATGGAGAGCCGCCCCAAAGTGTGGTGTTTCGTTCTCAGGTCCAGCACATACTGAATTTCATTTTTGCTGTCCGAAGGTCCGTCCTCCCAAGTTTCTCGTAGGACGTCCAACACCCCGCGGGGCTGACGTCCATAGAGAAGCTCGAAGGGGGAAAACCCTGTGGAGGCTTGTGGGACCTCTCGCACAGCGAACAAGAGGGGTTCCAGCCACCGGTCCCAATTTTTGGTGTCTTCGTGAACGAACTTCCGAATCATGTGTGATTAAATAGTTTGACCAGACCGTCTGTTTGTGGGTGATAAACGCTGGTGCGAATCGATTTAATGCCCAAGAGTTCGTAAAGTTCGCGGAGAGTCCGTGACATAAACGCTGTGCCTTGATCGGTGAGAATCTCTTTCGTGATTCCCACCCGGGAGATTAGATGAAACAGTGCATTCGCTACACTTTTCGTGGAAATGCTGCGGAGCGCCACTGCCTCTGGGTATCGTTTTGCATAATCCACTAGGACTAATGCAAAGCTATGCCCACGTGTGTTCTAATGGCCCGATGAGGTCCATACCAATTCGTTTGAAGGGGACCTGCACAAGAGGGAGAGAGCACAATGGTGCTTTTGGGGTGGCCGGTAGGTTCACCAGCTGACATTCACGACAAGACGCGCACCACCTGCGCACGTTCTCGTGAATGCCCGGCCAGAAAAATCGGGTCATTAGCCGATTCAGTGTCTCGGCTTGCCCCAAATGTCCGGCCACCCTCTGGGCAGCGCCCTCGGTGGTGGCTGAGGCTCCGTCCCTGGACCACCCCCAGCGGGGTGGTGCCCGGTGGACGACTTCCCGGGACCTTTGGGAAAGTGACAGTTTTAGAGGGAGGACACAGGGGCCGGGAGAGATAGATAGACAGATGTCAGGTGTTCGCCGACCGGGGCACTCCACCATCTGGTCCTCCGCCAGTTGGATGGCCTGGTTCAGCGACGTCGGGCGGTGGCACTGGACCCACTGGGCAGTCTTCCTTGGCAGCCGTGCCACGAACTGCTCCAGTACCACTCGATTGATGATTTCCTCGACGTCGCTTGTCTCGGCCATTAGCCATCTGCGGCAGGCGTCCCGGAGCTTTTGCGCCATCACGAAGGGTCGGCCCCCCTCCCCGAGGTCCAGCGAACGGAAGCGCTGGCGATGCTGCTCGGGGCTCCGGCCAACCCGCTGGAGGATGGCGCGCTTGAGGTCCTTGTAGACCAAGAGGTTCTGGACTGGCAGCTGTTGTGCAGCCACCTGCACTTCCCCGGACAGCAGGGGAATGAGCAGCACTGGCCAGTCCTCCTCGGGCCACCCACCAGCCTCCGCCGACCTCTGAAAGAGGTCCAGGAACACCTCAGGGTCATCCTGGGGCCCCATCTTGTGGAGAGGCACATGGAGGGGTGGCGCTGGGGCAGATGTCGGTCCCCCAGCCCGAACCTCCCGGTCAATCCAGCTCCGGAACAGCTCGCGGACAATCTTCCCTGCTGGGCTTGGAGGAGGGCAGGAACCCGTAGCCGCTCCTGACGTCCCCTCAGCCCCAGTCAACGCCTGATGTTTGCTCTCTGTGAAGACTCCGCGAGCGAAAATTTTGGATAACCTCCGGGCAAATGCGATTCCTGGGGGTGACTGCATTATTGTGAGGCGTTCTTCTTCGCTTTCCCCCGGGTTCGGCAACCAGTTTAACAAAGGTTCCAGGAGTGAAGGAAGAAGGCTGGTTCGGGTTTTGCTGGACTCTAGCTTTATTTAAATGTCTTTGGTCCTGCACACATCACGGCGCTCCCTTTCCTCATGCAAACTCCGCGCTGTCAGATTCGCTGTCAATAACTCATAACAAACAGAACACAACTTGCTTCCGTGTATCTACACCCGTCTCCCCGGGTCGCTCGCGTACCCAGTCCGTCTCTCCCCTATCATGTTCCAGGTGGCCCCTTTTATCCGGTCTCTCCACACTAATTACTGAAACAAGACACAGGTGTTTATCATTTGCACTTGACCTACTTACGCACCGCTCGTCTCCTACCTCTCTCTCCCGGTGCAGACCTCGCTGAACCACGCCCCTCCTGCCACAGTGTGATTGCAGTAATTCCTGTGTGCTGTAGGTACTGTATGCTAATTTCCGTTATTACAGTTAACTATGCGAAGTGATATGGAACAGTAATGCGGTCAAGAGAGCTGAAGGCCGAAATTCTTTTCGCCGGTTTCCTGAAAATAATGCACACGTCCAGACCGTTCTCAGCCAACAACACACAACCAGCATTCCAACGGCCCCGGGATATATGAAGTAGCAAACTTAGCTGGCAGTTTTTAAAGGGGTCATTGGATGCAAAATTCACTTTTCAAGTTGTTTGAACATAAATTTGTGTTGGCAGTGTGTGTACACAACCACCCTATAATGATAAAAATCCACCCAGTGTTTTTTTTAAATATCTGGTTAAATGTTTTCCCCTTTCTCAAATCGAGCCGATCTCAGATGCCTGTCTGTGTGACGTCACACAGACAGGCCCCTCCCACGATAGTTTGATTGACAGTAGCGTTTCAGCACAGACTGGACTGGTGTCTTAACTCAGACCCGCCCTGAGTGAGCTGTCATCCGTCCGCCATTGTTTCACCATCACACCGACACCGCCGAGCAGATGTAGACAAGAATGACTCCTAAGCGATTGATGTGTTTTGTTGTTGGATGTAATAATTAACATATCATTTCCCTCCTGACGATCTGAGTCGGCTGACTCACATGGATTTTGTTTGTTTTTGAAGTGAATGCTCCCCCGATCTGCCTAAATGCATCTATGTTCGCGCGAATCATTCATGATCCAGCCTCATCTACAGAAGAAGTGAGTATAATGTTTTGTAATGAATCTTTGCAAATCACCTTTCCTAATAATGTGCTAATTAGCAAGTTTCACGATGAGTGCGGCTAAAGTTTACCATCTCTCAGAGAGTGGCTCGGAAGGGAGGGGCGGGGTGAGCAGAGCTCATTAATATTTAAAGGGAAATGCTACAAAAACGGCTTGATATGAAAATAGCTGTTTTTGACAGGGTAAAAAATTTAGTTTTTTACACTACCATTGAGAAATTTGAACCAAACTATGTTACAGACTTTTCATTAAGACCCTAAAGAATCATATCAACTTGTGGAAAATGGGCATTATATGACCCCTTTAACAGTTATTGGGCAAACAGATTTCCCAGCATCTGTTCATGTACTTAGCCAACTATCTATTATGCTGGATATGCACAATAGCAAGAATACAAACTGATTAATTTCAAACATGTTGAGTCTTGCTGTCTGTTATTTGTTTTGCTGTGTCTCATTTGTTTGCTTGTCTCAGCTTGCAGTTTATGACATTACATAAACGCAGCAGATTGTTGAAAACATTACAGCATAAAAAGAGAAAAAGAATGGTACTGCTTCAGTAAGACCAATGTTTGTGAAACTGTTCAAAACGTAACTGAAAGGCTTTTTAAAGCACACTTTCTTACATTTAAAAGGCCATTTAATCTAATACTATTCTCTCATTGAAATATTTGGAGGCAGACTGACCTTTTGTAAGATGCCAGCTAAATTATTTTTTGCATAATTGTAATTTTAGGCTTAAGTTTGACCTTTGCCTTCATCTTTGCACAACGCTTGGAAAGACCATATCACCGTCTGCTCTTTTTCTCTTCCTGTCACACACAAAACAATGACTGGATTCACTAAAAATAGCTCTGTTAGTGTATTCTTTTCATCCCAAATGCATTCTGGAAGCCTCCACTCTGTTGACAAACTGACAAAATAATAGATGCATGTATATTATAACAAACAAATCCCACTGCAATGACAAGCATAAGTCCTGTAAACATGGATAGAAATCCAAATTTATTGACATCAGAGCACAATAAAGTGGTGCGAGATGAGCTCTGCACAATAAAGCTAATTTATGGGCGATAAACAATAAACTAAGCACCACCAACAACGGCCTTGAGGTAGCGTGTGAATGCCTAAGAGCGACGTTAAGTCATCACACCCACCCTAATCAAAAGAATGAATGCATTTTTGTGGGCTGAACTGGAGAAAAAAAAAACCACCGCGCATCTACAATGATACTGGATCCTTTGGTCTGTTGTATTAGAAGTTGCAGATGGTAAATGAAGTTGAATTAATAATGAAGATTCACATAGAGTTTTCACAGCTGCTAGTAAGCAGCCCTCTGAAGTAAGAGTAAAGGGTTTCTATGACTACCTCTGTCAAGTAGAAACAGAAAAGTGCAGCTGTCTCCTATCAGGTGTATTGCGCACAACTCTGCAATATATCAGCTTTGAGCAAAAAAATTAATAAATAGAAGAAGCAAAATAGAGGAGAATAAAGAGAAAGAAGGTTACAAGGAAATTCTGTAGAACAAATAAAAAACTTTTGCCTTTATCATTTTTGTTTTATCCATCCAGGGAACAGCATATGTGTCCATTATAGTCCATTTAAAGGTAGCCGTATATAAATATAATAAATATAATAAATATAAAAATATGTATTTTATTTTATATTTTGCATATATTTATTTTATTTGTTCGTTTTACTACATTATACTATATACTCTCTCTCTCTCCCTCTCTCTCTCCTCTCTCTCCTCTTCCTCTCTCTCTATATATACAGTATAGATACACATTAAAAATCATAATATACTTTAAAAAGAAATGTAAACTGTTATTCGCATTAATAAAGACTTTTAAACTTTTATACATGTTCTAAAATATTTAAATGCTTTTCTTTTGAACTTTCTAATGCGTCAAGGAATCCTGAAAATAAAAGTTTTACGGTTTCCACAAAAATATTGATAATAATAAGATGCTAATAATAAATATGTCTTGAGTCCAAAGCAGCATATTACAACACTCTAAAAAATGCTGAGTTTAATACAACCCAGTGCTGGGTAAAAAAATGGACAAACCCAGCAATTGGGTTTTGTTTGACCCAGCGGTGGGTTTAGTCTACTCAGAAGGTAACATGGAACCTCAACCGCTGGTCACAACCCCCCATTTGCTGGTTTGTCCATATTTCACCCATCCCTGGGTTGTTTTAACCCAGTCCTTTTTATAGTGACAATCGGGTTAGACATTTGTGTTCATATGTAGATTTAATATTGACATTATAATAATTATACTACAACTGTCAATTTTAACATGAAAAATGGTAAATTAAACAATGGTATACATTTAAATGCTAAATGGATTATTATTAACCTAAATTATTACTGAACAGCTGTTATTTTAACATTGTAAGAATTAATATTACAAGGTAACATTAAATGCAAAATGGATTATTATTAAATACCATTAATCAGAACATAGTATATATGGCTAATTACACTCTAAAAAATGCTAGGTTAAATTAGGACAAACCCAGCGATTGGGTTGTTTTCAACCAACAGTTGGGTTAAATGTTTAACCCAACCTTCTGGGCAGTAACCCAACCGCTGGTTAAAACAACCCAATAGCTGGGTTTGTCCATGTTTTACCCAGTGCTGGGTTGTATTTAATCCAGCATTTTTTTAGAGTGTACAATTTCATGTTACAAAAACAATTCAAAAACATCTTAGGGGATTTCAAGGCAAGTTTATAAGTGATATATAATATTTCTCAGTGTAGCTCAATTTCTATATAAGCACATATTTTCTAGTCTTGGCTACAAAATGATTTTGAACTTTTCCACTTCTATTGCTCAGGAAAAATATAGAGTTTACAGAACACACCTTGACCAATATGGAGTCATGCTGTCACATTGTATGGGGTAAGTTGTCACAATGGAACCTGCCATTAAAGAGCCTATTGTAGGCATTGCAGCAAAATGTAAACAAATGAAATTCAATTCAGTACCATTCATTAAACCACTTTTTTCTACCTATCCATAACCACAGAGTTTTCTACTTGTCAGAGTCTTTGATAAGAACAGGTTTTTGAAATATGTAGTTCTCAGGCCTTTGAATATTGTGAATGAGAAAAATGAAGAGGAAACTGTAAAATGAAAAAGGAGACATTCAAATACACAGGGAACACAACTGTTGCATAATCAATTTGTCTAGCACATTTAGTTCATCAAAGCCTTTGGTGCACATTTTTCATCAGAAGTATCTGCTAATTGCTGGCAGATCATTGGCGTATAGTTTGTGTACGTCAGCAACCCCATACATACGCAGAAAAGTAGATATGCATAGCAGATCATGTGAATATGTACTGTTATTAATTATAGATGAAAGGAGTTGATGCATATTTCATATGTTAATTGAGCTGCACAAGCAATATGAGGCAAGTGAAGTGCTGGTTGTGTTGCAACTCGTCAAACCCAAAGGTCAGCATACATTTCTGTCAGTATGATGACAGAATGAATTTTCAAGTTTTAAAGGGGTCATATCACAGCAAAGTCATTCTGTTGTTTTTAGTTACCATATTCCATTAAAGGAACAGTTCACTAAAAAATGAAAATTAGCTGATAATTTAGTCACCCTCAGGCTATCCGAGATTTAGATGAGTTTGGTTCATCTTCAGAACAGATGTGGAGAAATTGATGGACCAGTGTTGGACTTTTCAACTGAAGAGAGCGTTTTTATGCATACAGACTCATATTTTAGCCTGAAGCGACAGTTTAAAGTTAAAAAGTTTTAATGATGGATTTGTTTCTTAGAAACACACAGCTTTTCACTTCTCAAGATGTTAACAGATGGACTGGAGTAATGTGGATTGCTTGTGGATTATTATGACGTTTTTATCAGCTGTTTAAACTCTCATTCTGGCGGCACCTATTCACTACAGCCCAGGTGATAAACGTATTTAAAATGTAAAAAATGTATTTAGTTACCACTTGTAGTACACTTGAGTGTGCGTGTATGAAAATGGTTTCAATTGTTCTACAAGTGGCAAGTAAATAAATTTTTTAAATGCAGAGATAGTATGTTAAAAGCGGATTTTAGTTCATATTCATGGCGTTCCAAAATAGCACAGTTGAGTACACTTAGATGATCTTAAGTTTATCTTAAGTACTAAAGAATAATTTTTAGTATATTAAGTACAAAATCGTGCTCAAATAATTGAGCACTTTAAGTACATTATGGAAGTGTACTTTTTTTCACCTGGGAGAGGATCCATTGATGATCAAGTGATCTTTAAGATGAAGAAACAAACTCATCTACATAATGGATTGCCTGAGAGTGTGTAAACTTTAAGCAAAATTTCATTTTGGTGAACTATTCCTTTAAGTATGAATTAAAAGTCTGTTTATTAGCAGCCATGGTAAGCTATTTTCTGTGTGGGTAAAGGGTATGCACGTACAACTCCTGGCTATGTGAATGGGAACAACAACAACAAAAATCTGTCAAGATTATTCTTTGAAAACATTTCAAATCAGCAATAAAATCTGAAAACAATGTGTAACGAATCAGCTCAAGGGAAATATGAACAATTAACCATAACTAGTTATAATTAATTATTCATATTTTAGATCCGCTGTAGATATTAGCTGACCTCTCAGGGTCAACTGTATGTCAATTCTAAGAACGTTAATTTCCTGGTTAAGGGAAATAAACGTTCTTACTGTACAAATTTACAAAGCTTGTAGCATAAATCTGCGTGATTAAGTGACTCCAGTTATAAGCATACAATGAACCACATCACGTGTGATACAAGTAAGGTTTTATTAACTACATAAACACTTAAAATAGTTAAATACACATACACACACACACACATACCGTTGGT
Organism: Sinocyclocheilus anophthalmus; assembly: GCA_018155175.1. Lineage (NCBI taxonomy): Eukaryota > Metazoa > Chordata > Actinopteri > Cypriniformes > Cyprinidae > Sinocyclocheilus > Sinocyclocheilus anophthalmus. Next base: position 181,152 of record JADLZN010001083.1, on the reverse strand, counting down.
ATACGAAAGGGTTAAAGCTTAACTCAGTACAGAGAAGAGAAATAAGGAATTAAATTATGGAACCATTTGCATATTCAGAAGATCTACACCTGAGGGAAGCGTCAGATTCTTAGGTCAAACACACCTTTGTAAAAAGGTACAAATAATACCTAATGTATCAATTAATAAAACTAAATTTGATACTTGCACGTCTTGTCTGTCTGAAAGAGATTAGATGGCAATCTTAAGGCCAAGTCTGGTGCAAGTTGGTTGATGAGATTTTTTTGTTTTTTTTCTTGCTTTTTTTTTTTGAAAGAACCAGTTTTGAGTCAGAGAAACTTGATTGAAATGGAAAGGACGAGGCCGGAGCCTGGCACGAGCTTAATAATGTTTTTGAAGCGTTTTTCTTACATCCTCTCAGAATTAAAACAAACCACAGACTGGGGCGGGTCACAGGATGGTGGCCTTTAAGGTCGGAGAAGATCTCCGCCTTTCAATATGGGCTTGTCCAATGAGCAAAATGGTATTTCCGAGCGGGAGGTGGCAATTGCGGGAGGGTTTACGACCCTTTGTCTCTAAGCATGGTAATTTGCAAATGGACTTGAATCGAAATTACAAAAAATTCTCAGGACACTAATATATTGCCTAAATACCAACATATAATATACACTCTTGTTTCGATCATAAGAAGGCAAATACATAGATACTAAACAAGGTAAGATTACAAATAGTGAAAGGATGACAGTAATGGGTTCCCCATAAGCTGCCTAAAATAGTCAAAAAATTCAAAGACAAACTACACCATGACCTGAAGGTACACTGTTCATTCAAAGAAGGGTTTCCTATGAATTAATTAGTAGAAAAGTCCTTTCGTTACTGTTTTTTTTTTTTTTTTTTTTTTTTTTTTGAATTTGTGCCTCTTGCTTCTGGAAAATGCAGCTCTGCTCACATTCCACAAGGTCGTAAAAGTATCTGATGTCAGGGTTGTTATGGAACCAGGGGCCTGCTCGGCTTCCTGGGGTGTTACAGAGTAATTGTTAAATCTAGCTAACAAAATATATATATTGTGTGTTTGAGTGGTCCAGACGCTACAAATGCAATCTTATCTTTGTATAGCATATCAAGCTCTTTTATCGCAAAAGATCAAGGAAAAGTTTATTTCTAATGACATGAGCCCATTAAAACAATTCTGGCTTAATACAGCCTGAATAATAGCTGCAATGAGGAAATTGATAGAAAATGGCCTGAAATTGTCAGTGAAATAATTATTTAGCAAACCTATTTGGTCTCCCTGGAGTAGTATGGACTGCCTATAGCGTTCACTTCATAGTGTCGTAGCAGCTGAAATTACATTAATAGTTTTCTTTCAAATTTCCCCATAGTCTATACTTAATTGTATTTAGTGTTTTCAAGTAAAGTTAAAGTTAATTCCTATATAGAACTAGACTACATACAGTATAAACCACATGTAAGCAGAAAAGCTCAAATTATATTCATATGAATGTCAAGTGCCAGAAATCCCAAAAATTTGCAAATGTACACAATTTACAACAATTGTAATCTTTTAAAACAAATCTAAGTGCTGATTAAGAAAGTTTTGACCCAAAGACCTCATACTTTCTTTCCTAACAGAACATTCTGTCGTTCTCAATGTGATCTGCAGAGATCCAAACGGCTTACCTTAACAATCACTCCAATGCTGTATGTGGCCTTGGGTCTGTGAAAAAAGAAATGCTTTTCATGGCATGGCAACCATTTTTCAATTAATTCCCATCCACAGACATATTCAACCCAACAGCATTCATGTGAATAGCAATCTGTACCCTTGTGACCTGAGAGAGACTTTACATAATCTCTCTAGATGTTTTGCGACAATGCAGAGGAGCAGTGGAAGGAGGATTGAAGAATGCACTACAGTCTTGATTGCTGGAAACGCACAGGCTCAAGGCTGAACTTCAAACTGAATACAGAAAATAAGATTTTAGGGTAAAGCATGAATGCACAAAATCGTGACTTTTGAGTTCATGGTAGAGCTGTATAGCCAAGATACATAAATACTAAAATGTATAGCAAAAATGGAACAACAAATTAAATACCAACAAATAAAATCAAATGAAAAATTGTTCACAATTCGTTCCTCTTTCTCCACTCCAACAGGCAGAAGGAAAGGTTGAAAATATAACTATAAAATCATTGAGGATTGAATCACGCCCTCTAAACAGAAAGTGATTCCTTAATATATAATTTTCCAGTGGCTCTGTTCATTTTTTGTAATTTTTTTTGTGTAGAACATTTTGGCAAAGCACAAACACACACATAAGTACACGTACAGATAAGCTTCAAAGCTGCTGAGGAAGAACACAGTGTCCAATAGATGACAGGTGTCTGCTGTAGCTCTGACGTCTAAAACATCCTCCCCATCCTGAGCTTCCTAAAGACACCAGCACTCTGCTGAAATAAAAGAAAAAACGCTCTGGTCTCGAGAAGGATTGAAAACAATCCACAAATAGAGCACAGTTGTAGAAAGACTGACTGGATGGTTCACTGGACAGATTTTTAGTTATATTTTCATAAAATCTGAATTTACACCAGATATTTCCTGTCAGTGGTATGATTTTACTAGAGAAGCAACTATGTTGAACACAAAACAATACACTGGGGAGCAGTCATTGCCTAGTGGTTAGAGAGTGGGCCTTATAACCCAAAGGTTGCAAATACGAGTCTTGGTATCGGCAGGGATTGCAGGACCCTTGAGCAAGACACCGAACCCCCAACTGCTCCCTGGGTGCCACAGCAAAAATGGCTGCATACTGCATGGGGTGTGTGTGTGGTGTGTGTGGTGTGTGTGTGTGTGTGGGTGTGTGTGTGTTCACTGCTGTGTGTGTGCACACTTGGATGGGTTAAATGCAGACCACGTCACGTACTTTAAAAAATACGATATTTTGAAGGAACCAAACAGTTGTTGGTCCCCATTGACTTCCATATTAGGGGAAAGAAATACTATGGAAGTCAATGAGGGCCATCAACTGTTTGATAACCAGCATTCTGCAAAATATCTTCTTTTATGTTCAACATAAGAAAGAAACTCATACAAGTTTGGAAAGACACGATGGTGAATAAATTATGGCAAAATATTCATTTTTGGGTGAACTATCTCTTTAATTCAGCACTCTCATAATATACAGTATACACCTCTGTACTGTCTGCATAAGCAGAATTGTTCCGGTTTTGGACACAGATAAATTAAAAAAATTTCTTTTTTTCTCTCCTTCTTTTTCTACAAAGACCAACAACAACTGAACAATCAATGGAGGAATCATTAACAGACAAGACAAGAGCAAGAAACTAAACTTCAAAATATAAGCACACCAATTAATGAGACATGGACATGTTGCTACAGGGTTGTTAGTTGTTTGGCTGGTTACTAGGTGGTGTGTTGTTACTTTGGCTCGATCCCTGTATCTCTGATATACACTAGTTCGGTCCCTAGATATGCTTGACTCTTTTTAATACGTTTATGGGATTTTTTTTTAGGTTTGATTGCTTAGAAAAGCAATACCACACTTCACTCTGGGTTTGGGTTTTTTTGAGCCAGCAGCTGTGTTAAATGTTTAACCCAACCTTTTGGGTAGTTTTATTGAACTCAACTATTGCTTAAAAAAAATGATATTTCTTGCTGAAAATGAACTCAAAATAGGTTGGAAATAAACATTTACTAATATGTTCAATATACTTATAGTTGAATAAATAATTAAATAAACATGTTTTGAATTACTTATTAATAAATGTTCACCTTTTGATTATTGCTGGTGCCTCTAGTAATTATGTGTCTAATTTTTTAATTTACAACCTATTTTGGGTTCATTTTAAACTAGCCATATAATAATTTTAAAAAAATAGTTGAGTTATAAAACTACCTAGAGGTTGGGTTAAACATTTAACCCATTCGCTGGGTCAAAACAACCCAGTTGCTTGGTTTGTCCATATTTTACCCAGCAACCAGGATTTCTAGAGTGTTCTTTTAAATAAGTTGGTATCATTCGCGATACACAAAGAAAAAATTGAGAAGTGCTTTTGAAAATAACTCAAATCACCCATAAAAATCGTGACAAAATCTGTCTCTCTCCTATCCCACTCTTTCAGTGAAGACAAACAATGTGAACTGGATTACCGCTCAAAGAACCATCTACGTCTGAAGGATTCTGCTTTATTTTTAAAAAAAATTTTTTATTGATTTCCAACATATAATATAAAGGTACTGAACAAATATAAACTACAAAAAAAAATAGAAAATATACAGTATTATACAAATAATAATACAGGTAAAAATAAATAAATAAAAATAATTAAAAAAAAAAAAATAAACAGAAAAAAGAACAGGTATGAGATCATCATATAAATAACAGAAAAGCTAAGGATTCTGCTTTATAGCGAGCCGTTGCTACATGTAGCTCCGTCATATGTGACTGTTCCAGAATCCCTCCACTAACAAGCTCACTGAACAGTAGCAACCCTCCATCATTCAGTTCTAGCCCTCGCCTCTCTCTCTTTCTCGCCCTTGCAAAGCTCTGCTCAAACAGACTGGGTTGCTAACAAAGGCTGAGTGCTATGGAAACAGTGAGAGTTAAATGCACAGTGTCTTCAAGGTGAGTTTAGTTGAAGGACAGTTGGTAGCAATGCAATCAAGGTTTTCTGAGAAGTTATATTGGTATATATTTCTAGATGTATGTTTTGGTATCTGCATCATGTAATTTCCTTGGGAGCTGAACTCTACTTGAAGTAACGTGTTTCGGTTTGTTGGAACATGAAATGGCACTGGTAACCCGTTTTACTTTAAAACATCAGTAGGACAAATTTGATTTTTTTTTTTATTCATCAGAAGTTGTTTGGATCTCGACAAGTAGAAATTTCGTAACAGAACTGAGCCAGACATAAATGCAAGGAGGCTTCATTACAGGTTGTGAAGGCTCAACTTCCCACTTTAGAGCATCTTGATGTATTTCAGTGGTGATGCTTGCTTTCAGATATATTATTGCATTTATATTTTGTTATATTAAGTGTATTGTTGCAATTTTCATTTCATGTTGACTTTAATTCTCACTTGTAAATTCTAGCTTTCTCCTATATGATTTAAATGTACATTTAAGCAGACTTTAATGAGATCAAGACAAGCAGTCAGACTGAAAAGCATCATTGACTCAGCATTTCATGACACTGGCATTTAGGTGTTGCGTTTTTTCCCCGATGTGACAACCATGACTCACTGCAGTCCACCAGTGGACAAACCTCAGCACAACCTACTGATGCTAGCAATACTAACGTTACATGTGGAAAAGAATCTGCAGTAGGTATATACTGACCTCCAGTGACGAGGAAATTTTATCCTTTCAAGTACATGCCCTGAATTCCTATAGAAGAATTTATTATCACACTGTCACAGCTAGGTGTCTGAGCTGATAAAGGACTAACTGCTAAAAACAATAATAGTTAAGTATCCATTTGCATGTTAGGTAACATTATTCAATAGCCTGCAAGGCCTAGGTGACTTATTTTTTTAGTACAATCAACTACTTTTGTTAAAGACTTTCTTTAATACAGTAGATAGTGTCCATGTCTAGTTTTTCACCATTTTAATGAGATTTTATGGTAATGAAAAGTGACCAATTATTATTATGTTTTTTTTTTTACAACTTTAAATACTGCAAAAGGGGTGGAGGAGGAGTGCCAGTACTCTGTTGTGCCCTAGCTGGTATATGCCTTGATTCTCGCTGTAGTTTGTTGCCGCCGCTGCATGTTGTGGAGACGCTGTGTGTTTCGTTGCGAAAGATAAAATACTTTGTTTGGCCTTCCAAAGAGGACACAACTAGAAACGGTGATTAAGTTGTATTTACAACATTGTTCCGGAACAGTTCAACCCAAATAATCAGATGTGTGCAACGCATTTTACGGAGGACGAGGACTGTTTCCTGGGAGAGTAAGCCTACAATGCCGGTGTTGCGGTGAATTCAGTTCCCCTGTTTCCCCTTCAGCGCGCATGCTGACCCTATACAGTCTATGATGCTGACAAATAATGTTGACTCACAGCCTGTAAGTACGTTTCATATTTAAAGGATTTGGGCACGAACGACTAAAACGCGAGTTGAGCGTGGGGAGTAGCGCTTGTGTTTGTTGTTGTTGTTATGCCAGCACGAGGAAACGCACACGCGTAAAAAGACGTCTAAGAATATACATCAGTTTAATATGTCCCACTGGATGAAACAAATGCCTTGTTTATAATGGGTTTTATTGGTTTTGTCTCGTCGCACCGGGACACGGCATCACAGTATGGTAAGGGGTGTAACATTTCCGTCACACGCTTGAGGAATTCGGCCAATCACAATGCACTGTATAGCTGGCCAATCACAGCACACATCGCTTTTATGACGATGAGCTTTGTAAAAATCGACGCAATTCAGAAAGGCGGGGCATAGAGGAGAAAAAAATAATGTACAGTATGTGGAAAAATAATGTGTTTTTTGAACTTAAACCGCATAAAAAAACATTTAATTACACAACTAAACAAAATAACTGGTCTTTTGTAGCATGTAATATGACCCCTTTAAAAGGCTTCTTCGAGACACCGGTTTGTTTACCCAAGGAACTTTCAGGAAACTTTTTATTTTTTTTTTCTTCTCTTGTGTGAAGAACATTTGAATTTATCTAAAGACCTTTGTGGAATGGGAGAGGTTCCATAGATGTTGAAGGTTCTTCAAGAAACCTTCAGTGCCAATAAAACCTTCATGTGAGTGTAGGTCGCAAAGAACACTGGCTTTTATAGATCACTTGAAACTGTTTGTAGTCACAAATGTTTATAAATGTTTAATGTTTTTTCTGTCGATGAAGTGGAAAGATATCGCTGGAAGAACTTTTGGCTCATCCTTGCATCATTCCGCTGACAATTTCTTTGCTTTAATCCTTCCCATACTTTTTCTGCCACTAATTATTAACTTAAGCATTTGTTGTGATTCTTATGTGGCCTTGTTATGTAGAGCTAATGAAGTCATCGAGATGTACAATCAGAGTTTAATCAGTTCGAGACTTCTTAGGATAAAAAAAAAGGTGGTGGAGAGGTTGAGGGGATTGTGGGATGATGTCTCAGCTGCTTAGAAACAGCATGAGATCTCATGATGTACATCAGCATGCCACATTTGCTTCAGCAGGGTGGAAGAGAGGGTGAAATATCATACTGGAAGAGAAACTCTGAGACTAGACTGACAGTTCCCAGCCTCAAGCTGTTTATTCCATTCAGCGCTAATTGTGTTACTTATGCACCTCAAGATGTTCTGCTTTTCTCTTCGGCAAGAAAAAAGAATCCTATAGGAAATCCTAAACGCCTTCATATATGAAAATAAATTTTGTCCCACAATTTAAAATCACTTTTGTGGTTTATGGTTTCTGTGTAACAGATGGTGATTTGCTTGTATTGTTTTATCCTCTCCGGTCAGTGTCTTGGATGCCCACACACCTTTCTTGCGGTGGGTGATCTCATATCTTCCACAGTAAATACTCAAGCTGTGAGTAATTCTGCCAAGCATCATTATGACTTGCTCCTGGCCGTTGTGCCTCATTAGAACCTGTTACCAGAGTATTCAGGCCTCCCAAAGGGCCCTGGAGGTGTTTTCTTAAGCACAGAGGAAACCGCGTGGCCTGTGCAGCCCTTTCCGGCCTGTAAACGCTGCATTTATTTTCAAAACTCTTCTGAAAATATCTTCTTTCTAAATCAAGATGCCATGCTCTGAAAGACTGCCAAGCACTAACCATATTACCAAAAGATTTAGAGAGAGATGGAATTAAATGAAAGAGTATCTTAAAATTAAAAAGAGTGTGTGTAGTATTAGGAAATGTTGGGAGTCGGGTTGGGAAAGGCAGTTTCCTGCATTGTTTGTTAAATGATGCAATGCATCTACTGAATCTACACCGCGACCCCTGTTGTTCGATTCCCATATAAATGATTCTTTTGAACTGATTCATTTAGTAAATCAGAACAAATGACTCGGGGACCGGTTCTTTTTAGGGAATAAAAAAACGGCTCACAACTAATTTGGAGATGCACAATGTGAATTTAGGCAGTGGTATTTCATAAAAGTCAATGAATTGTTACCATATTTTTGTTTAGTTTTGTTCTTTACTATATTGGATAGCATTTGTTTATTCTAAAATGACCATGAAACATTATTTAATGGCTTTAAAATATTTTGTTAAAACCATCCCATCATTTGGCAATATAATTGCATTTCATTTTCCAAATATTTATTCCTTTTGAGTATTAAAATGTTTATTATTGGTACCATTAAGAAACCTGAATCATTCAATTCTTCATGATTTCAATCCCGAGGTTTAGATCTTTTTCAGACATAGTATTGGCTGTTGGCTTAAAGCTTAAAAACTAGCAAAATGCCCCAATGTTTTGCATTTGAAATGACAAATGTCATTTATTTACATAATTGTGACTGCCATCGTAATTTTGAATAGCACCATACCAAATTACTTTTGTTGTTAAACACTTGGTCCTTTTTCAGAAGGAAGTACTTTCTTGAAATGGAAGTGGAATACATTTAGTACTTTTTGCTTCCAGAGAGTGTCCCGCCTAAACTGTCACCACAGAAGCAGCTGTCCCGATCGCAGCGCACCACAAGTTTTACAGTGACGTTGTTTTGCCTCGGCTGTGTGTGGCTGGTGTCCTGTCATGATAACACGGCAGCCAAATCTGCATAAGGGATCAAAGATGAGTTTCCTCCTTACAAACAGCACAACACAACACATTGCAATTACAAACATCTGGCGTCAGCTGGGTACAGATGTCAGGCCATGCCCACACCCCTAAAACCATCAGGATGCGGTCCAGATGTGAAGAGGTCCATCTGACGTAAGATACAGATGTTGCTGTTTCTCCGACCACCTCAAAGCAAACTTCTTTTGTCTGAAGTACTTCTTACATTTAGGTTGTTTTGCTACACCCAGTTTGCATGTGAAGCTGTGGGACAGGCTACAAACAGACACTGTGATTCAATTAGAGTTGATATGGTTTAGCAAAACAACACTGAGTTGTGCAGTTTTAGCATCAGTCTGTTGGCTTTGCTTTGCTTTGCTAGGCTTGCATTTGCAGGCTGAAGTATAGCAACAACAAATAATGTTGAACACAACATTTTTTAAATTCGATTACAATTCACAAGTGTGATTCAATTCCATTTTCAAATTGATTTGACCGATTCATTTGGCAAATTTTAGTAGGAATGTCAACAATATGTATTTATAGGCTACACTTCCTTCACAAAGTTTGTGGTTGGGAAGATGTTTCTAATGTTAATCCTCCCTAAGGCTGCATTTATTTGATAAATGCAGTAAAAAAAAAAGTAATATTGTGAAATATTAAAATTTAAAACAACATTTTGTAATTCCTATTGTAATGTATTTTAAAATGTAATTTATTACCGTGATGGCAAAGCTGAATTTTCAGCAGCCATTACTCGTCTTCAGTGTCACATGATCCTTCAGAAACCATTCTAATATGATGATTTTATTATTATCCATGTTGAAACAGTTGTGCTGCTTAATATTTGAATATATATGAATAGAAAGTTACTTTTGTAGCATCAAATGTAAAAAAAAAAAACCCGCTTAGTGTCACTTTTGATTAATTTAATATTTAATAATGTTTATGTTCATGCTCTAAATGTGCTATTTATTTTATTAGAAATACATTTACAGTTTTTAATGCATTCAGCAGATGCTTCTATCCACTTCAAGGAGACTTCAAGTGCATTTGTGGTATGTGTTTTATCAATGTTTCTGTGCCTTGAGAACTGAACTTAGGACTGTGGCATTGGTTGAGCAAAATATTTTCTCATTATGTCACTACTCAAAATTGCTGAGCGCTTCTCATGCAAGATTAGACCTCTTTCTAAATTGGATTAATGCAAAATCTCACAGGCACAAACGGTAATCTAATGAAGGTGCAGGTGCAAATGAAATCATTCCTGAATTCTCCTAGGATGTTTCAATCAGTCCACACGTTACTGTCAGTTCCTGAAATTGAGTCTCAGAGGACATAAAAAGACGCCAAAGCAGTATTCCCTGTGTCTGCTGTGACCGAGTTGACTTCCTGTTTCAGATGTTAATCTGATTATAGGTTTATATCATTTTATGCAACCTTCCTGCTGTACAGGAAAGAACAGTGGACATTTATATGTCTCTATAATTTACTCGCTAGATTACACATGAGATGCAGACGGACACCTGTGGACTGATTTGAATTCATACTCTATGTGTGGGAAATCTTCACTTAAAGGGATAATTCACCCAAAAAAATCTGTCATAATTAATCACCTCACGTCGTTCAACGTAAGGACCTCCATTCATCTTCGGAACACAAATTAAGATATTTTTGATGGAATCTGAGAGCTCTCTGACCCTCCCATAGACAGCAAGGTTACTAACACGATCAAGGTCCAGAAATGTAGCAAGGACAATTGAAAAATTACAGTTGTACCCCTAATGCCACATGGATTATTTTACCGATGTCCTCGCTACGTTTCTGAGCCTTGATCGTGGTAGGACCCTTGCTGTCTATGGGAGGGTCAGAGAGCTCTCAGATTCCATCAAACATATCTTAATTTGTGTTCCGAAGATGAACGGAGGTCTTACGGGTTTGGAATAACACGAGGGCAACATTTTTGGGTGAACTATCCCTTTAAATCAGTAAGATTTTTTTTGTCCTTTTAAATAATACCTTTATTCAGCAATGATGCATTAAATGGATCAAGTGGAATTAAAGACATTTACAAGAGTCCAGAGATTTTTATTTCAAATAAATCTGTTTTTTTAGCTTTCTATTCATTAAATACTGAAAAAAAAATCAAGGTTTCCACAAAAAATAGTAAGCAGCCCAACTGTTTTAAAATGAATAATATAAGAAATGTTTCTTGAGCATCAAATCAGCATTATAATGATAACTGATTTCTGGAGTAATGCTGAAATTGCTGAAAACTTATCATTGCCTTCACACGAATAAATGAAAATATTATAAAATGAAATGTCATTTTAAAGTGTAACAGTATTCCATTTTTTTTTTTTTTTTTTGTATAAATGAGCTTTGGTGCAGCAGATAGGAATTTTTTTTTTTTATCTTACCAACCCGAACTTTTGAACAGTAGTGTATTATGTTACAATTCATTAAATTACAACCAGTTTGTCTATCAGCGTTACTCAGTGTTGGACTACACTAACCAAAATGACCTTCCTACATGTGCAAATCATTTTAATGGGTATAATTAATGTAATAGGATTAGTTTGTGTTCATTGAAAGTAAATGTTATGGTCGGGATGAGTGGAGACACAATGAGATACATTACAGCTCATTGAAGAACTTGTACCTTAATGTGCTGTGCATGAGTGATGTTAGCACCAGATCCGGTCCAGACTGATCCTGCTCTTCCGTTGCTGTAAGTTCCCTGTAGGAATTGGAAAAACACTTTGGTGGATATCACACCCTGTTATTCTTTCTCTCCGCAGTCCCTCCAGCAGCTTTCTGTCTTTAGGCCATTAGAATAATATCTCAGTGTCTGGATCAGAAGGAAGAAGGTCACAAGTCAATTTCTGAATCCTCTCCAACAGGACTAGTGTCAGTGGGTAAAGCTGGTTAACCAAGACATTATTAGTATTTTGTTTTATTTATATTCTTTTTTTTTGTTAATTATCATATATTTAGGGAAGGCTAACATATACAGCTGAAGTACATTTTTATGCTAAAATTATTATTATTTATTTTATGTGTTTCATGCTTTGGGCTACATATGCTAAACTGATGAACGATTAGGTACAATTGGATTCCAAATTTGTTCAAAACTTTGAAAACTGTCGTAATTAATTGTTATGAATACAACAACATTTTTGTTTATGGCTGATTTATGAAATTGAGCAATAGTGTGTATTGACAATATGACTTTGTAATAGATTGGCATTAGTAAATAAATAAATAGTGAATTTTTCTTAAGACCATGCAAATGATACCCCAAATAAGGGGTGAATTATTGGCGTACATTTGAATGGGTCTTAAGAAAAACTTAAGTTAAAAAATATTTTTTTTAAATATTATTATATAAATTATTTACTAATGCACAATCCATTACAAAAGTCATATTTTCATACACACTATTAATTAATATGCACAGCTTAGGCATACCATTTTTTAGAAGCAATTTTTTTATGACTCTGATGCTTTCTACATTCTGAAATATTAACCATACTAATTGTAGTCATTAAATGTAGGTGTACATTAGCAACATTGCAGGGAAATTTCTCAATTCTAGGTGTAGATATGTATGAAGCACTGCTCACACAGAAGTTACTTTCAAACCAAGCATCTTTCTGTTGGTCAACATGGCCAATTCACATGACGAGCCAGTTGTGAAATCTGTGTGAATTCCAATTTAAATGACTGGATTTCGCCCAGGAAAATGTGTCGTACAATGATAAATGTGACTATTAAAGGCAAAAATGGCACAGCTTATACGTCCCCTAAATATTTTTTCATCCTCTAGAGTTCCTTTCTGAAATGAACATTAAGATAACGGCAGTACTTCTCTCCACCGTCATCATCATCATCATCAGTGGTCATTACATCCACCTAAATTCCCTCCTTCCTTGTTCGCCTTCTGTAAGTCATCATTACGAACAAGGTTCATGTGGTGACTGCTCCACATGTAAGCTTCAGGTATGGCTGATCTCCAGTCTGGGATACTTTGTCTTGATAGGTCTGGGTCTGCAGAGCCTTCGCATGACAGATTGCAGGGCCGCGTCGAGTAGAAGATGAAGTTAACTTGTAAACGATGCCTTTCTCAGCTGTGTCGATTGATGTAGTTGTTCTGACATGGATGAATAACTTTTAAAGGAGATGTTGACAAAGATCCCAATTGTAATGCTATTACATTATCTTTTTAATTCTTAAGGGGTATTTTGAAATTTTGTTTGGTAGTTTGCAGAATTATCTTGTTCGTGTTGTATCGATTAGTGTCAACAGGATTTGAGCCGCTTAGGATGTGTGTAATTTATCCTAACCCATTTGATTTAATCATTAAACCGAAACCAACACTATCAGAAAAGATGTCTATGTGTGGAAAGTTCAACATGAAGTGGAAAATTTGCATTTGACCTTAGATTTCCATCCCCAAAAAAACCTCATCTAATCATTTCAAAACGGATGAAGTTCATATTTAAAGCTTAAGCAGGAACCAACTCTGTCTTTCAAGTGGCTTTCACTTGATGTGTCCTATAATGTGGCGGATAATCAAACGTCCCTCGTCGACCCCTCCATACACGTCTCTGATCTTTGGCCCATTTGATCTCCGTCATGGCCGAAACCCTTCATTTGTTTACGGCTTGGCCCGTCAGATATTATGCTTTTCCAAAGCAGTGAGTCATTGCTCCCGTCTCCTGTTTTGCAGTGCTGTCCAAAACCTTGAAGGACTGGCGAGGGAAAATAGACATCCTGACATCAATGGTCCAAGAGATTCTCTGATTTGCGTCCACGTCTACATCGGCAACTTCTTTCAAATCATCTTGTGTTTACAGGACTATAGGTAAACCTCTGATGGATGATACAGGAGATGTATTTTTAGGGACGGCCTGGTCAGCAGACCTAATTGACTGCTACTGATTATAGTATTTATGTAAACCAACCTGCCCTCAGCCTTAATTGCGCTGCTCTTAAAAACATCTGTGCATGACTAATGTCGTTACGTGACCTGAGTGAGTGGACTTCCCATGGGCTGTCTATCTATTAGATTTACTCCAACCCCACCCTCGGTTCTGAAGTTGCAGCACAGTACTTTTCCTCATAAAATCATCACATATCAATTAAAACCATGTAAAACATTCACTAAAAGGGTGTATGGGCATTCTGACCACATTTATGATCCTTTTACGGTCACTTCTGAAGGTTAAAAGCATTGAAAAGAGCAACCATTGCCATTCTTCACAATTTATCCTTTTGTTTTCTTCACAAGAAAGTTTTGAATGTTTGGAATGACATGAGGATCATGTTTTTGGGTGAAGTAACCCTTTAAACTTTGGGCTGTAACTAACTAACTAACTTGATTGATTGATTGAGCTATGCATTTATTTGTCTGTTAACACTATATTCAATATTTAATTCCCAGTATACCTAAAATTTAGTTGAGAATATAATGATCTAATACTCTTTCTAAAGCATTAGGAATTCCCTGTGCATGTGGCAAAAACATGTTTTTTCATATATGTTTTTTGTATAAATGTATGATATATTTTAAAATATACATTATTCACAAATACATATTCTTATACACTTTAGTTGGGGCATATGGGTCTTTTATATTATTTTTCCCCACAAATATTTTTAACAAATGTAAATAATTTAGATTGACAACATTTTAATTACATTTAATTTGTAGATTATAATTTAATATTAAACATAAATTTTTTATAAAATAGCTCAATTTATCAACATTTATAACATATTTAGCATATGTTTAGTATATTATAGCAAGATATTTTTTTTGCCATGTGGATTTGTCATTCCGAACATTACAAATGCATATTTATGGTTTTTGTTGTTGTTGTTTTTGAAGATTGAAAGCATTGAATAAAACTTCTTTACAATTTCTCCTTTTGTTTTCACAGAATAAAGTAGGTTTAGAATGACATGACAGTGAGTAAATTGTTGGTGGGTAAACTAACTAGTTTAAACAACAGATAAGCTCACCTTAAACCCATTAAACCTTCACTAAACAAGAAGGTTATTTGGTGATCCAAAAACATTTCCACGTCCACCATTTGAACACTAGGGAGGAAGGCATTTCATGTGCTCTCTAATGCTATCCTGCAAGTATTTCCCATTGCTTACAATGTTTGGCTGGATGTTAAATCCTACATTGGATTTAAATAAAAGACATAAAAGCTTTCACTGTGATTTATTGGGATATGTGGCTCTGGCTCTACAGGGGATGGAACACAATAACAAATAAATGATCCATGGACTGCTACAGGAGTGATTTCCTCTGCTCTTCTCCAGGGGTGACACTGATGCTGCACATCACTGAGGTAATGCTCTCGACACGAAGCGGCTAGCAGTGAACTGGCACAGAAGATGGCAAAACCTTGTGACCAGTTCAGATGATGTAGCTGTTAAATGTGATGTGGGAATCTTTTGAACTACATACTGTAGTCTCTTCTCATTTCTTAATTCTACTGATGTGAATGGAAAGTCAGGTTTGTTTAAATGGATAGGTTGAAATGGTATAGTTATAAAATAAGTGAAATTTTAGCACCACTAGTAGCAAAAAAAAAAATGTGTTTGAATGACTGAACATATAACTTTGGTCAAGTGGCATGATTGGTCAGTGGCATGATTGTTTGAAAACAATTGCAGTTTGGTAGAGGTGGAGAAATGTGACAAGTGAAAGCCAAAATGGCCAACAGAAGGCCAGATCTGACTAATCCTCCTACACAACACAATTGCTAAATACAGTACTTTGCCATTTTTATGCATTCTTACCAAATACAAAGAAATTCAACTTTTAAATCAAATTGTTTTCGAATATTTTTTTGGCTGTAACATTTTCATTGTTTACATGGAGTCAGCATCATTGTGAATCAGCTGTTTATTTCTCTGTTAACACTATATTTAATTCCCAGAGTGCCTCAAATTTAGAGAAGAATATTAAGATCTAATACACTATCAATAGCATTAGGAATTCCCTTTAAAAAACAACAAAATGCATGTATTTACCATTTTTTGATACATTTTAATTAGTTATATTTAGGTTGAAATATATTATCATACACAACACACACACACACACACAGCTTTTTTAAATACATATGAAAATAATGCATTTACCCAAAGTGTATTTTAAGATTAGAAATACTTTTTCTTGCTACTTAAAGTACATTTTGTAATATTTTGAAATGTAAACATTTAAATGAAATATGTTTTAAAAAATACAAATATATTTCTTTAAACCATGCAATTTACATAATTTTTCTGAATATTTTCAGAATGGCAAAATATGTGATATATGTCACTGTCTACATTTGCATGCCACTAATCAGAGTAAGGAATTTTATGGATTTTTATGTGACATTGGCAAACCTCTTCAATCCCATTCACTTACTTGCCTGGTTCAAATGCATAATGTTCTTCCTTACCTCCCTCATTTTGTTGTATACAGTTCCCATTCAAACATAGGTACTTGCATAGACAAAAACATGCAGTATTTCATGCATGTCACACTACTCTTCTAGT
>JADLZN010001083.1:0-160813 GCA_018155175.1 Sinocyclocheilus anophthalmus | reverse complement strand
CAGCCGAGCCCATGCAGTACCGCTGTAGCCAAGCATTCTTTAGAGTCTGTTGAAATAACAGACAGAAAAGAGCAATATAGATAGATTTTAGATAGATTTTTTAATCTTTTTCAAAATATACAAAAAATATATTGTTAATACAAATGTTACACCATATTTATTTTTGATAAATTTTAGTTATTATATTTCCTCATATTTTTGGCAATTTTTAAGAAAATATTTTCAATCTAAAATATGTATATTGTCCAAAACACACACACATATATATCACATATATATCTATATAAGATATTAAAGGTGATTTTCTCAATATTTTTTATTTTTTTGCACCCTCAGATTCCAGATGTTCAAATAGTTGTATCTCGGCCAAATATTGTCCTATCCTAACAAACCATACATCAATGGAAAGCTTATTTTATTCAGCTTTCAGATGATGTATACATCTACATTTTAAAATTGACATTTAAGACTGGTTTTGTGCTCCAGGGTCCAAGATATATATATCTTTCCTTTTAAAAATGCATTTTGTATTTACTCAAAATGTATTTTAAAATTGGAAATGTGTTTTTTTTTTGTAATATATTCTGGCATTTGAAGTGAAGATCTACACGAATATATATTCAATTTGACAGAAGTCATGCTGTGTACAATATACCATTTTCAAAAGGGGTCCGTAATATTTTTCAGTGTTTTCGAAAGAAGTCTCTTATGCTCACCAAGGTGTATTAACTATACATATAATATATAATATGTATTAAAATAAACACTAGGGTGAACTATTATTACAATTTTATATTATTACTTTTTCCTTTTTTGTATATTTTACAGTAATGTACTTTAGTATATTTAGTATATTACTTTAGTATACTTTAATTTATTTCATTTCATTTAATTCAGTGTCACATGATCCTTCAAATTCATTCTAATTTGCTGCTTGTGCTGCTTAATATTTTTGTGGCAGCCAGGTACTTTTTCAGGATTCGTTAATGACATAGAGCAGCGCAAAAACCATTTATATAAATTCAATTTTGGTAACATTAAACTGTCTTTGCTTTCACTTTTAATCATTCAATGTCCTGGCCAAAAAATGACTGCTTTTTTGCCACATGGGACAGAATGAAATGGGGTTAACAGATTTGTCAAGACCATCACCTGAAAAGTTCTGTGAGTTGTAAGAGGAGACCATAGAACACAACAACATAACATATAATTTAACCGACCATAGCAACTGAGAACGATGAATTCCTAGAGCTTGACAGTGACAGCAGGGATTCACAAACATTTAAATGTGTTAAAATACACACATAGCCTACCTCATACACAGCCAGATCGATGCCAGCATACGGGATGATGCCAAGTGTATTGGGCACATAGCCTTTGTAGAACGCGCACACTCCTTCTTTACGCAGTATCTGTTTGGCACAGTCTGCCATGCCAGAATATTGTCCTGTCTTCCTCAGGGTCAGACGCGTCTTCAACACCTGCGAAGCAAGGAGGAATAGAGTAACAATATACAGATTTTTAAAAATGTAAGAGTATAGAGCAATGTACGTTTGGAGGTCACTGGTAACTTCAAGCTGCAGCAGCTCCTTCCAGCATAAATAAATGGAGGACTTGGCTTCCAAAATGTGATGCTAATCTGCCTCATTAAATACATATTAGAAGCCAGAAAAGAAGCTTGTTTTCTGCATTTGAACCTACCAGGAATAGAAAGACAATTTGTATGTGTATGTGTCAACCAGGCAACATGTGTTAACAGGCAAACAGCAATTAGGAACAACTTTTGTTAAACAACTTCCCGTTACATGACTCTCTGGTATTTCTACTTTACGTTAGCAGCTATGAGCATTACTTGAGATAACAGATACTTTTACAGCCAGACATTATATGAGCACGATCACTAAAGGAATGTTCCAGGTCCAATACAAGATTTAATTTGATAATCCAAATCATCTTTCTAGACATCAATATTACTACATTATGCATATTATATTTAAGTATTGTAGTTATACTTTTTTAAAAAGTGTTTATTTTATTATTTATTACCTTGCCATTGTAAGTGTCTCACTCAACCTGTTTTTTACCCATAAAAATGCAAAACACAAGTTGAAATAGTTTCTGTAGTAATCAACATTAGAAGAAACACAATGCACTTGGACATATGTTATACTATATTATATCTACACTACCATTGTATAAGTTCGATTTCGTTTGATTTTCATTTATTTATTTTTAATGTTTTAATGGAGTCTCTTATGCTCATCAATGCTGTGTTTATTTAATCAAAAATACAGTACAAACAAGAATATTGTTAAATAGTATTACAATTTAAAATAACTGTTTTCTATTTTTAAAATGTAATTTATTCATGTGATACAAAGCTGAAGTTTCAGCAGTTATTACTCCAGTTTTCACTGTCACATGATCCTTCATAATATTTCTATATCATGTTAAAACGTTGGGTTTTTAATATTTTTGTCGAACCATGTCTATTTATTTATTTTTTGCTGGATTCTTTGATGAATAATAAGTTCAAAAGAACTGTATTTATTTAAAATAGAAACCTTTATCTAGTTTACTGTACTAATGTCAATCTATAATTGTAATTAAAATGATCATTTATAGGAAATTTTCCATGTCCATTTTCTAACTCTGGCACAGATCTTTCGGTTTATATCCATCTACTTTATACAATATCTGTAGAAGTGCTTATGATAAAAAAGACGATAAGTACAGAACTAAAGCAACTGAATTCTTCAGATCTTATCTTTATAGAGCTATTTAGTCATGACGTCAATGTGTAGGCCAACCCAGAATGCTAATTTGCCATAGATTCCCTCAGGAATTTCTAATGGGCTTTTAGAAAGCCAGTTTTCGATTTACAGTATGAATGGAATAAGGTCTGTGGTTACATTACTTATAGAGCTGAAAAGTGAAAGTCTGTTGATGTCTCTCACTTCCTCCTCCTCTCTCACCTCCATGGGGTAGATGATAGTCTGAGCTGTAGCTCCTGCCAGTGATCCAGCAATGAAGCGTTCCTGAACTCTTAGAGAGCCACCCTCCTTACTGCCTCTGATCAGCCATTTGATCTACACAAGACATTTATTATAGTTAACTTGCATTAGACAGTCTGCCACTCAGGCCTAGTTAAAAACAGAGTGGCTACTGGATTCTGCTTTGTTTACCTGCTCATATGCCATGAATTTGATAGCTGACTCCGGCGCAATTTTGAGGACATTGATGCCGTTGCCTCTCCAAAGGGACCTCAATCCTCCTTCCCGCACCATTCCCCGCAAGCCACCAAACAAACTCACACCACTGGAGCCATGGACCTGTTGAAAATCCACTTTCATTATGAGTATTGTACTTTTCGCAACAGAACTGCAAATGTGAGTTTATTTGATACAACAATAACTGATAGAAACAATAAAGCTTCAATCAAATACTTTTAAGAGTTGACCGAACCTGAAGGAAAACTTTAAGACGGTCACGAGGACAGTTCCCGTTTCGCGTACATTGTATTTATAAGACACTTCCCTGGTTCTCATTTCTCGGCCATAAACTTCATCGCCTCGCCACTCGCAAACCGTTCGGATATCAAAAAAATCCCTTCGCAATTTAGCGTCCCCCATGTCTTGAGATCATGTTCACCGAGTTTGGTGGCAATCGGTTGGAAATCCTCATAGGAGTATATCAAATTCCAGAGCATGCACTTTTTACACAGCCCTGAATAGCCAACTTCCTGTTGGGCGGAGCCTATGACATGCAGCGCAAAAGTTGTTAGGGCCCTGCGCCTTTCTGGCTTGGGCCCTAAAAATGCCACATCCTCTATTTCTTTAAGAGGGTTGACACAAATACACAGCTATGTACTGTAACTTGCATGCACTTTAGGGTGTTATATATTCTTGCTTTTTTATGAGAATTACGGAGAATTGTTCTTTATTTGAAGGAGCATAGAATGTATAACTGCACTATACTTATTTGGAACAAAATGATTATATTATCTGTCAATTTATTGTTTAAACAAGATAAATGGAACTTCCCATGAAGCAAATAAGGCTTTTTTTTTTATTACCACATAATATATGGAAACTCATCCAAGTAGACTGCAGTTGCCTTTGAGGCTAAAAGTGATTTTCCTGAAGAATGCATTGATACAAATATTTGGAAAGGTGTTTTACGCTATAATGAAACTATTGAGCGGGTTCTGCACAGTACAAGGTCCTTAGGAGTACTTTGCCTTCTGTGCCAAAAGGATTTATATGCAAACAGACAGTGATTTGTTCTTTTGTTGTCTCTTAGGATTGATGGGGCCAGAAAGTGATCCAAGGTCATGGCTCCAGCTCTGCAGCAGATGAAATTAAACATCCTCCAAGGCGTTCAACATGCTTCTCTTAGACAACCACCAGATGGGAGGAATCGTTCAGTTACATGCCCTGACTTAAATCTGTTGTCTTGGCCTTCTCTCGCTCACTCTCACCCAGACCACATCGCAAACCTGTAAGAATGACGGATTTCTCAAGATTACTTTTTTCTCCTTATATATTCTGCATGCGAGTTTATTTTTGTCATGTCAGAACTGTATATTATATCACATGGATTTTGTGGTTTGAATTATAAATCAGATGGTGTACTAAATTATCTTCTCTGGCAATAACAAATAAACATGGCACCGAAAATGATAAATGACAGACAGACAGACAGATTTAAATTTATTAACGACACATAAATTCAGTTCCGTCTGAAAAAGACTGGTGGCACCAAAGTCTGAGCGAATCACGTCACTCTGTTTTGGCACACTGTCGCCCCCGATCGGTGAGGTTGAGCTATTACCCCGCTTCTACACGTGCTTCATGAATATGAGTGGGACGGGCTGGTGTCGGGTTTCACTCCTTGAGAGCGTGTGTTGGAAGTGTGGATTCTAGAGTTGGATGCTGTTGTCGATGCTGACGGACTGATTTCATCCCGTCTGCTGCGCTCTGTTTGGAGGACAGCGTTCTTTTGAATTGGTTTTGTATTTTGAACTTGACAACAACAGGAAAATACAGGAAACTGGAAATATACTAGTGGAAGTTGCTGTGGCACGCGAAAGATAACTTGTAGGAAGATGGATATTATCTAAAAGGGAATTTTTCTGAAACTACATTTTTGGCTCGTTTTCCTGACGTTACGTTGGGCACAGACCGGATCGGTATCACTGAAAAGCAAGAACAGATGAGTGTAAGTGTTTCATGGATAAAGTGCATCAGTGGCGTTAAACTACGACTTTATACCCCATCCTGACGCGACACGGCAAACTACAACGCTTCCATCGCAGTCAGCGCGCGCGCTTATGGCAAGCCGTTTGAACATTTATTACTTAAAACTGACTAGTGTCTGTTTTTATGTTACTAGTACTTTTATTTTGTCTAGTAATAAATAATCCAATAATATCTATTTAATAAGCCACTTCTACTTATTCTCTTGAATAGTAGTACTATTTTATCACTGTTCCATATTAACTGTTACAAATTGCAGATTTAAAGCAATTGTAACTATTGAGATAAAAAAAATAACAGGTAACAATTGGGATAGACCATAGTATCTGATAAATAGGTAATAATATAGAAGTGTATAGATAGTTAGAATAGATAATTAAAGAATAGGGCTGTGCAATTAATCGAATGCGATTGTTATGCGCATCTCGTCAGTAAAGCCAGTTCCGTGATTGGTAGTAAATCGCCATCACTGCATTTCAGATTGGCGCGGCATTTTAATAACAGAAGAAGTAGGCCAGGGGCGTGTCTAGAGCATTTTAAATGGGGGGCCAGGCTGGGGCACTGCCTCAAAATAGGGTGGCCGCGTGGGCGGGGGGGTCTGGGGGCTTTACTCAAGTTAAAACCCTTTCATCATCCTCATGAATGTATGCTGGTTTACCTAATGGCTGCGACACACCAGTTTTTGTTCTGTGCTGATCACAATCGAATCCTTTCATTATAACATACAGAGACGATGTTAATAATATATTAATTGCACACTCTGAGATTCATTGATCATAACAGAACTTTGTGAGATCACGACGAACTAAGAGTGACAGTTTTTAGTGGCTAAAAAAGGAGCGCTCTTTGCGAGCTTTATGCAATAATCCATTTAAAATGTAGAACTTTGTTTTTCGGCCACACACACACGTTGCAAAGTTTCGGGAATGACATCAGCATATTTATGCTGGATTCGCTCTCGAAGTAGTGATTGACATAGTGATAACCATAGCAATAGATGGGACAAAATATGTGAAAAGACTAGAGCACCCTCACTAATGTCAGAAGCACCCTCAGTGATTATTTCTGGTGGTCGCTGGTATGTTAGACCTACAAAAAAAACAAAATACAAATGCACTAAATAAAATAATTTAATAAATGCATATTTACAATTTAAGCACTTAACTAAAATAAGTATTAAATAACAAAATAAATTACTAGAGAAGGCTGACTATAATCAGTTTACTTCCATTTAGTAGAAAAGCCGTGGCTACTCTTCCCTGAATTAGAAAAAAAAAAAAGCTCTTCTGGTGTCAGTGGATGCGACAACGTATTGAGCATGTACACGCAATATCTGAGGAGGGAGGAAGAGCAATTCATCAAAAACAAAAAAACCAAATGTTATTAGTAAACGTACACGTCCAGTTTTGTATGAGTGAAGGAAATCCACTTGCGGATTCTTGCGGTGAGATTCTTGCTCACGCATTAAATGGATCGCGTAGCATTATGCGCTCTCGATATTTGTCATTAAGATCACGCTATAGAAACTGCTTAAAATTTAGTATAAAGAAGAGAAGAAAGCGGCCTAGGCAGCTGCCTACACATGCCAGGATCCGCCACTGCCAGATGCAGTTAGAAATTTATTAAAAACAAGCCTATCGCAAGATATCTGGTAGGGGGGGCACCTGGGGTGGCCAGACAGATTTCGGGGGGGCCGGTGCCCCTGGCCACCACGTAGACACGCCCCTGCAAGTCACGGACACGCTAGGCAATATCGCATTCATAATCGAATGCGATTCACGCGAATTATGAATGCGATATTGCCTAGTTTGTCAGTGAACTACGACTTTGGGTAGTAAATGCTGCTTCATCTGAAAGCAGGTGATGGCGATTTACTACCAATCACGGAACCGGCTTTACTGACGAGATGCACATGACAATCGCATGCGATTAATTGCACAGCCCTACTAAATAAACAAGACTACATCGTATGGTAACGTGATATGGGAACACTGAACAGTTGGAATACATTACCAAAATGTATACATTATACATTTACAAAGATGTTTATCACTATTGGATTACTTACAAGTAATTTAAGTGCTAGTAACATAAGAACAGGATACTGTAAGTTTTTAAGGACACTAAATGTTAAAACAGCTTGCCATAATGATAGTCGCTTGCAGTGATTTTGTGGACTAGAATGGAAGCATAATGTCAAATTTTGTCGCTATGCATGTTGGGTAGCTCTCATATACATAAAATAAATGTAATTTCTCATTTCAGTAAACACTGAAATCACTGATCTCTTATCTAGTTAAGAAGCTCACCTTCACGCATTTAGTTTTACCATGTAGTGTTTCATGTGCAATGCGAAGATGAGGTGTTACCATTGAGATGTCAGGGAGAAGTTTTGATTCAAACTTGAGTACATTGTTTTTTGTCAAAGTTTAATTTTGGATTCAATGCATCATCAGGTCAGTTGTTTGCATTTGCAGTTTAGTGCAGTGTGCACCCTACAGTATGATATGATTTTATTTTTGATGGTTATTGTAAACGTTCTGAAGTGGAAGTGCATGCATTATTGTTTGTTTCTGGTGGATGTGGTAGAAAATGCATGTTAGGCAAATTTAACAAATTGTTTATTGGAATGAATCAGACCTACACCATGCTGTTTGTAATAAATCAATACAATTAATCAAACAGTGTCAAAATGCAGCTGATATTGATATCAATACTAAATATGAAGGTAGGAGCTATTGTATTTCCTAATCATGACTCACAAGTAGAAGTCTATTGGTTCAGAGATATGCTGTGGTTCACTGTGCTTGCTGCTGCTGCAGTTTGACCACTGAACTCCAGTTATTTTTTATATTCTGCACTATTGTTTTTAATCTAAACTGGTATTGGTGTAACCTGTGTGCAGGCCACAAAAGCCTCCCGAACAGTTCTTTCCGTTGAGGGGGTGATTTGTATTGCATAACTTTAGTTCTTTGCTTTTGAAAATGAGTAGGAGAAAACATAAAATACCAATTGTGGAGGTCTGTGAAAACTTTATAAATCTTCACCCCTAGTATTATAGAAAATGGAAGGTTACTTAATAAACGCTACAAAGTTATTGTATCTGATTTCAAATCCTGCAAATAAAAGTGTTGTTTCCGCTATGCAATGTTTTCAATTAAATTGCCGTTTTAATGTATTTATTAATGTCACCCAAAGCCTGACCTTTCTTGGCTGGTGTATCTCATGATATTTTTGGCAATGTGTTGCACCTCAGTGGAAATCAGTTGCAGAATAACAGGGGCAGATGTCCAGTGGTCATTTATTTAACTTGCTTGACACGTCAGAGCATATAGATTTTCTCTCCTTGCAAGACATTCCACTTAAATTGTTTCATCAGTGGAATTCTTTTGTTAGCCATAGAGAAGTGCTGTGCTTTTGTGTTGGTGACTGGCCGGGGTTCATCCAGACTGCATTCCAAATCTCCCTCTGAGGGCGGACAATAATTAATATTCATCAAGATAATAAGATTGTCTTCACTCATTCAGCTCAGTTGACTTCCATTTCTCTGGTTTGTTGGTTGCCATAGTGCGATACTGCAGCTACCGTTTCGGCCGCTCTCGTTGAGCTTAGAGGCTGTCTGAATATAAAGCACCGCCCATCGTTGCCTCTAGACGCCACATGTTCGCACTCTCGCTTTTGGGATAGATCCATAACAATAGTGAGTCACATCCCAAGTTAATTCGTGTTCCAGTTTGTTCAGATGAAGTCATGAGCTTGAAAATGAACCGTGTTCCTCACGCAAATAAGCAGACTGCACTGGGTAGTTTATATTATAATGGTGTTTAAATAAGAACAACATGTTTGATTCGACAGCCACAGTGAAACATTGAGAATCTAATAAATCAAGATAAAACTAGGAGGCGGCTGCATGCTAGACAGGAAGTGTAGTTGATTCTGGTGTGAGCCGAGCCGAGGAAAGATTTAAAGCTTGAACCATTTTTTATTAGTTACTGGACTGAGTGAAATTCAGACAGAGCAGAACCAGATCGAATGCCGAAGAGCTTTTAAGACATTCAAAAGATTGTCACCAGACTCTTGTCCCAACGGATAGTCGAGTTGATTTCTCAGCTCCATCCCTGACCTCGGACCGTCTCGGGTGAACGGAGATTCATTCGGATATTTGGGGGGTGGGGGTCAACTACTCACAACTTTACATCACTCTTGATCTCATCCTTTTGGCTTAGGCAAGGATTATCTGATGATCAGACAGTTCCAGTACCTCTGCTGTGGTGTAGTTAACCCATCCTTACAGGTCTCTGCTGGAGCACTAAAGCCATACGCAGTTGCAGCATCTGGTCTCCAGAGTGGTGTACTGAGTGGACTGCAGAGATTGCATGCCAGAGAGCTGTTGCCCCTGCATCTGCATTTCTCATTAGGTTTTGAAGGGAGGTGTGTCTGTACACATCTTGTAAAGCCATGTTGGTTCAGTGTGACCTCCTTCTTGTATTTACAGAAAGGTTTGTATCCCACATGAACTATCACCTTTGTACCTTTGGACTGTGTCTGCAACATTTTGGGAAGTTATACCAAAATTTGCCCCTTGTGGTTTCAATAATTATAGTTTGAACGTATCTATTATATATTATTTGTAAATAATAAAAATAATATTATTATGCAAAAACAAAATATATTAAGCAACTATACATAGTGTGGGTGTTGTGTCGTGTTAGATACAGTGGGGACAAAAAAGTATTAGTAGCACCAATTGGCAAGTCTCTCCCCCTTAAAAAGATGAGAGCCTGTAATTTTCATCATAGGTATACCTCAACTAGGAGAGAAAAAATGAGAAAAAAAAATCCAAAAAAATCACATTGTAGGATTTTTAAAGAATTTATTTGCAAAATATGGTGGAAAATACGTATTTGGTCAATAACAAAAGTTCATCTCAATACTTTGTTATATACCATTTGTTGGCAATGACAGAGGTCAAACGTTTTCTGTAAGTCTTCACAAGGTTTTCACACATTGTTGCTGGTATTTTGGCCCATTCCTCATGCAGATCTCCTCTAGAGCAGTAATGTTTTGGGCTGTCGCTGGGCAACACGAATTTCACTCCCTCCAAAGATTTTCTATGGGGTGAGATCTGGAGACTGGCTAGGCCACAACAGGACCTTGAAATGCTTCTTACGAAAACACTCCTTCGTTGCCCGGGCGGTGTGATAGTCATCTTGGTTTTGGTGATCATGGTCATGATGTGAACGACCCGCAAGCCGTTTCATTCAAGCCCTTGCTGATGGAGGAGGGTTTTCACCTAAACATCTCACGTACATGCGCCCAGTAATTCTTTCGTGATACAGGATCAGTCGTCGGTCCCTTTGCAGAAAAAAACCGCCCCAAAGCAGTGATGTTCCACCCCCATGGTCACAGTAGG
Source organism: Sinocyclocheilus anophthalmus (assembly GCA_018155175.1). Taxonomy (NCBI): domain Eukaryota; kingdom Metazoa; phylum Chordata; class Actinopteri; order Cypriniformes; family Cyprinidae; genus Sinocyclocheilus; species Sinocyclocheilus anophthalmus. The sequence goes on along the minus strand of JADLZN010001083.1, from coordinate 150,142 downwards.
TAGGGTGTTCTTGGCTGCTACACTCAGCATTCTTTCTCCTCCAAACACGACAAATTGAGTTTTTACCAAAAAGTTCTATTTTTGTTTCATCTGACCATATGACATTCTCCCAATCCTCTTCTGAGATCATCCACAAAACACAACTGTCTCTCTAGCAAACTGCCTAGACGGGCCTGGACACTGTACTGGCTTAAGCAGGGGGAACGTCATTGGATACTGAAGGATTTGAGTCCTGGCGGGCGCAGTGTGTTACTGATGGTAGCCTTTTTTACTTTGGTCCCAGCTCTCTGCAGGTCGTTCACTAGGTCCCCCCGTGTGTTTCTGGGATTTTTGCTCACAGTTCTTGTTATAATTTTGACCCCACGGGGTGAGATTTTGTGTGGAGCCCCAGATCGAGGGAGATTAACAGTGGTCTTGTATGTCTTCCATTTTCTCCACTACCTTGCTCCCACAGTGATGTCTCACCAAAGCGGCTTGACCTATGCTTACCAGCCTGGTGCAGGTCTACAATTTTGTTTTTGGTGTCCTTTGACAGCTCTTTGGTCTTGGCCATTGGTGGAGTTTGGAGTGTGACTGTTTGTGGACAGGTGTCTTTTATACTGAAACGAGTTCAAACAGATGCCATTAATACAGGTGTAAACGGAGTGGCGGACCAGGGAGCTCCTTAAAGGAAAGAAGTAACAGGTCTGTCGAGCGCCAGAAATCTTGTGTTGTAGGTGACAAATACTTAGTTTAACGAGGGAATTTACAATGTAAGCTTTAAAAAAATCCTACTATGTGATTTTCTGGATTTTTTTTTTCTCTCATAGTTGAGGTATACCTTTGTTGAAAATTACAGGCCTCTCTCATTTTTTTTAAGTGGGAGAACTTGCACAATTGTGGCTGACTAAATACTTTTTTGCCCACTGTAATTATTTAATCATAGTAAGAATTCTTATTTATATATAGATATATATAATATATTATCTATATTAGTCATATTAATATATATATAATAATTTTTTATTATATGTTGTTATTATGCCTTTTTTTTAATCCCATTATTTTCTACATTTGATGGTTTTAGTAAATGTATGTATTTTTATTACTTAATATTTAAGTTTCGGGAGTGTTGTAGGGGGCTGGGCTTTCTGGTTAGTTAGTTTCATAGGTTTCCATTAGGAGAATCAAGTTACGTCATTACCATGTCATTATCATTATCTCATTTATGTATTTGTACTAAGTCTTTGTGTTTTACTTGTCATGTTTTCTGTACTGGTTTGGGGGTTACAAAAACGCACAACCCAGCTTCTTATGTCATCTCTTTTGAGTTATTATGACTTCTTATGATTGTCTAATGAAATCCCAATGCATTCTCTTTCACCCTGAAATATATCAGGTTTTGGAAGTCAAATGGTTTGTTAACATTGTTTCTTCTTGACTCTTGAATTCTGCAGATTTAACTCCAAAATATGTTCATAAAATCTCTTGATCATGTATTTTGTAGATGTCAAAAATACAAAGATTTGGCTTCAGGTAGTACATAAACATAAAATGGATAACTATCAAAGTAGCATTTGTTATATAAGCGTAACTTGAATCTCCTGAGGGACAGAGGAAGACAAAAATACTGCAGCTATAGCTTGTACGTCTCAGTCTTATATGGATTTGTTTGACTGTAGGGGCAACAACTCAAATATACAGTTCTCCATATGGCAACAGGCATACCGGACACGATACCTCTCTTTGAAAGTATCTGCAAATGGGATGGTACAGTCTGTGTTCAGTTAAAACTACACACGGTGAATTTCATAATCTCTGTACTGAACTCATCCACTCGATGTCACCAGATGTTTCCAATTTCGCACCGTAACTGAAGCTGTATCAGCTGGTGTCATGTTCAAAGGACCCAGCAGCATGTGTGGTTCTTTGTTTTCAACGTGTAGACCTCCTTCCACAAACATTTCCACAAACACACTCAGCAGGTTGGAGGGTGTGGGAAAAAGATGGTCCCCTGAAGCCAGAACATCCTAAATGCTGGCCAAACCAAGGCTGATAGGGCCTTCTTTTTTCCCATGGCACAAATGTATCTGATGTAGATTAGCAGTGCATGTACATATCTGAGGCCTGCAGATGGTTTTCTTCTTTCCCACCAGCTCCTGTGGAGCACAGCTACCTTGGCTTATGCTGGACTACTGTACTGAAAACATAGGTTCAACTTAACCGTTGAGTCAAGTGTAAAGGGATGGTGGCAATAAATGCAAGTATCCTAATTTGCTGGTTTGTTTTAATTTTAGATGGGGAATTGAAAATAATTTTGATTTGTCTGGTTCCCTATTGGTTCTAGTCATGATTATTGTAAGGAATAGATATTTGGATAAACTTAATAAAAAAAGATAATTAATAAATTGAAAACAATTCTTGCAGGTGTGTTTACACCGACTGTTTAGTGGATTTTTAATAGATGCATATACAGTATGTGTTCATTTTCTTTTTAAATACCACAAAAAAAATTCTATGTGCATTTTTAAATACAGTTTACAGTTAAACTACAAATCATATGAACAACCAGTCAGTAACTACATTGATTGAAGTCTCTCAGTTAGTTATAAGCTGCACGTTTTTGAGTCACTAAAAATAACTGGTTCATAAGAGTCAGTTCATGAGGAACTGGACTGTACTGGATAGAAGAATTGACTCATTAGATTAATTTGTTTTTGAATCAGACTACACTGGTTGTGCTGTATCTTTTTGATATGCAAAAAGTCATTCATTTGGGACTCAGGGTTGGTTCTGGTGTTGTTTTTTTAAATGGAACTGGTTCTGAATAAGAATCGGTTCTCGGGTTCCTACTGTAGTTATAAGGCTCAGTGTGTGGTTGGTGTTTGTAGATCTTTAAGATACTCCATTATTGTAGATAAGTGCTTCAACATGAAGCCTCTCTTGCCAAGTCTCACTGGATCTCAGAGTGAGTGATTTGCTCAAACAAGCAGAAGTTGTATTGGAATTGATCACGATTGGCCAGCTTGGTTGTTTTCTTGGATTTCTTTCGGTTATCTTGTAAAGGCAAGACATTTTAGGAAAATAATCCCAGTGTGAAAGCATGTTTGCTTGAGATCAAATGATAGTCAACGTGAAGTTAATTTGGCCCAGCACTAAACATCCTTTAAAATGGAAATATTTGAGTTGCCCAATGTTGAGATTAGTGGTGTTACTTTATGGCTGCTTAGGGTTTCTTTTTAAGGACTTGGGGGGCCCCCAAGGGCCTTTTATAACATCATTTACACATGACAGGAGAGCATATTTACTCGTCTTACTCCTCTCATTAAGCCCATCCATCTATCGAACCCCATGACCTTTTAGAAAATATCATAATCTTAAAGCCACTGGTTGCCAGTCATTACACCCCCAATCAGTTAGTCAGCGATCCCCACCGAACAGCCACCGCGCTTGTTTGAGGTGTCGTCGCGACCCGTCGGACGTAAGTCCCACTGGGTGGGAAAAGCGTTGTATAGGAAGTCTCGATCCCGGGCTCGCAGGATATTAGCATTGGTCTGGCACCGCTGGTGGTTGGTTGCATCACCAGCGTCTTAGGCTCAGGAGTGGTTCAGGCATGTTCTGTGGGAGTGGTGAGATCATAGGCTGCTCTGACTGTAGACTTGGAACCGTATGTGTGAATGGAGCCGTTATGGTAAATGGTGGACGAAGGCAGCCAGATAACACTTGCTCAAACTATTAGGGTCTACATTCCAAATTATATTGCTATATTCTAGTCTTGTAAGGAAGTTATAAAAAAATAAAAAATGACCCTGAGGTGTTGGGACATTGGATTTCAAGTGTATTGAGGGCATGCTGGTAAATTAAATAGGGAGACCTGTTTCATTTCATCTGTGTCAACTTTGTCACGGGATAGACGGGCCTTGCACCAAGAGTTTTTTTCTTCAAATAAAAAATGGCCAATCTTCTATTAATTAAACCACAGCTTCTTGTCGTATTAAGTGGTCTTGGGTAAACACAGGACAGAGAGTTGGAAAGATCCCAACGACGGAAGGCCGCGAAACCAGTGCTCTAACACTTTCCCCTGTCTTCTCCACTTGCAGATATAAGTATATTGGCCCGCGTTGACTGCATTGTCGTTGCAACATATACCTATATGGTTTCTGAATATAGGTTATGTTTTTCCATTCAACACTCCACCCGGGCCCCTACCTTTTTATTAGGCGGACTTCCTGGTATTTTTCTGCTTCAGTTCTGCCGTGTTAAACATGGCTTTACATGTAAGTGTACATGAGATTTCTCTGGACCCTGCCCAATTTATCGGGTTGTTGGCCCCGTTATCTGGTTAAAGGTCTCTTCGAAGCTTTGGTATGTGATTATCCAACCGCGGACAGAAACGTTTGGTACTCTAGTTGCGTCTACCTCTTACACCAACTCCCTTGCCTCCCGTTCCCTCTTCCTCCTCTTCTATCTCCCGCTGACTCACCCCATCTGTTTAAAACTTTTTTTTGTTTCATGACGTGACGTAACCAAGTCTGGGCTACATTGACTCACATGTCTGGAGACAACAACGTCAATATATTGCGTTATGAATCATTGAAAAAAATTAAGATTTTGTTTTGAAACTCAAATATACAGCAGAAACAGATACTGCTGGGAGTGGTGTGGACTGACTGTTGTGGGTGTTTATACACACATTTGTGCGTCAGTATAGTCATTTGGAGGCTTACTTTCGAGAAGAAGTGTTTCGGGAACACTAATTACGTTGGACCCCCCGGTATTCGGTCTGGTGGGGTGGAAGTTGTGCCTGACTCTTAAACATATGACGGTGTTCTGCGTGTCGTGTGTTTCTTAGTCTTGGATGCTGACAGGCCTGAAATTAGCTTGGATTCCCCATATGCACAGGGCAGGTTCAGCGACCCAATCTTCTTAAAAATGCAGACACAAGCAAGAGAGGAGGAGGGTGCGGGCAGTACGGTGTGGAGACCTCCTGGTCTGTCCCTGTTCGCTTCTCCGACACCAACAAACACACACACAAATCACACCACCCTGCCATACCACAGACTTGCCAGACTCCCCTCAGCAATGGTCGACGCCAAAGCAGTGCCAAAGATCCCCACGGTAGCGCACACAACCACTGGCACTTGCACAATTTTATATGGACACCTGCACATAAGACTCTTCCACACAATCTTAGATAAACATGTGCGCTGTGGTTCAACACCAAGACTCCCCATTACCTCAAAACCAGTCACTCGGTGACGGCTGTTTACGGGTTAACCGGCTCACACACCCTTGAGACATACTTTACCTACTTAAAAAAAAATACCCTGTGGGGCTTAGAAAGTGAAAGAGTAGCATTTTAGAATTTGCAGAGTGGGGAAATATAGCTGGTCGTCCACCATGGAGGGAGCCTCTTGATTCATACAGTGAAAGAGCAAAGTATTTCCTGCGATTTCAGGTTGTATTACTTTATGAAAACGTGAATCCTGGGTTGATGGTACCGAGTTTATTGTAAGACTTTTCTTACACAGTGATTGGATGACTAATTAGTGCCTTTGCCTGAAATGATTGTGGCTTTCGGAGTACTCAGACGGTGACAGACTCATCTTAGAACTGCTCATGTCTTCATTTTGTCTTCAGGCCTTGGTTAAGGCTTAGGATTAGATTGTAAGAACATCTGTGAGTTGCAGTATGTTTGGGACTCAGCAATTAAAATATATATAAATTGCTATTTTTCCAAAAAATAAAAGTTTAAATAAAAACATTTTTTTTTTTTTTTTCAATAGTAGCTTGAAATTATGCAGCTATTATAACACTATGATGGCCTGAAATTCATAAAGAATTTAATTATCAACTTTTATTAATAATTCATAAAGCTTGGAAAATTACACTACATATAGTCCATAATGTTTGTGTTTAAATCTTAAGTGGCACCGGCAATCTCTATCTAGCTTACTTTTAAAAATGTGCTATAAAGGGGATCAATGTTGATTTACAGTGATGTTTCAAGAGATTTAATCAAAGGCAGAGACAAATGTGGGGTTCAGTTGTCCCTTTGCATGTGAATACAATTTTCCTGTAATGCTTTTATTCCACAAAGGGAACCAGAAAACCACACGACACAATTCATAATTCCTCTTCCTATAATAAGCTCTCTCATAACTTTCAATCTTTCATCTCCTTTCTGCTTTGCAGATCCTTCATACTTGAGTAGCTGGGCTGGATGAGTCAAGTTCTGACTCAACCAGCATATGTAAATATTTAAGCTCCTCTCTTACAGAATGTTTATAATTCATTTGGACCTAGAAAAGAGGTCTAATCCAGAAATCATAATTTCGACAATAAGGTCGTCGTAGTTTGCTGGTCCACAAGCTGCAATTTTATGGATGAGGAATCGCTCATTTAAAAAGGAGCTGGAGGAACACTCAAAGGAGACCTTTGTGGTTTTAATATATTAGAATTGGCCCACCAGCGGTTTTCTAGCTTCATTTTGGGCATTAGTGTTGGCATTAATATACAACAGGGTTAACACTCAGTTTGCTTTAAAGGGTCCTCTTGGCTCTCTTTTGCATCAGTGTGGGCTGCAGTTGAATAGTTTTACTAAAAAAGGGGGGTCATGTTAGCCCTCAGCCTCTATTTTAGGTTCCTGTCCATCACTGCACTGATATTTTGCTGTAGGAGGACATTCCTTAAATTTGCACCCCAAAAGAAATGAGAGTTGAAGGGAAAATGTAGTATTTCAAGGAAGTTTTCAAGCTTGGATCTCTCTAACAAACATGCCAACATTGACTAAAATAATCATCATGACAGGAATTTAAAAAAATATTTTCATTAAAGTGCAAAAACTAAACGTAAAATATTTTTTTGGTGCCATGTCTGACTACCTTGTGGTTTCTTTTAATTTTAGTACAGTGAAGCTTCTCGTTTTAACTGTAGCAATGATGTCTTGACTTATTAGCTGACAGTAAAATGCAGGTACAACATGTGTATATGGTGTGCTGCTGTATTATTACAGGTGAACCCATGTGGAAAGCCACTTAAGCATTCTTGTCATAATTGTAAATGAGCCTGCTTGTGTAATCCATCTTTATGTAATGCATGCTTTTTTAGATTTTTGGATAATATCAAACCGCTTACTGTTAGTTCACTTATGCTTGTTTCTCTAACTAATGCCCATTTCCATTTGTCCTGTCAGGTTTTGTAAGAAGAATTTTCAGTGAAGAGCAAAGGAAGGACGATTATGGATCGGTTGCATCAAAACAGGACTTGGTGGTGGATATTGGTGATCCTCTATGTGGCGCTACAACTCATGACCATCCACTCAACCATGATGCCAGGAACATTACAGCTCCAGCTAGATGAGGAACAGCCAGCAGGAACTGTAGTAGGTGACATTAGTGCTGGCCTCCCACCTGACATGACTGCAACCCACTATTTCATCTCAGATCATCAGGGCACAAGTGTTGGCACCGATTTGGATATCGACGAAAGTACAGGGATCATAAAAACCGCAAAGGTCCTGGACCGGGAAGTACGGGACTGTTACAGCTTCATAGCAGTCACCATAACCGGTATAACAGTAGAAGTCACTATCTTAGTAAATGACATCAATGATCACGCTCCAATGTTCCCAAGAAAAAGAGCCACGTTTAAGATTCCAGAACAGACAACCATTGGCACCAAGTTTTCTCTTGAGCCTGCCTTGGATGCAGATGAGGACCAGCTCACTACGCAAGGTTACATCATAACGGATGGAAATGTAGGACAAGCTTTTCTTCTTGAAACCAAACGAGGATCCAACAAAGTGCTCTACTTGGATTTGGTAGTCAATGCCGTTTTGGACAGAGAGACAAGATCTTCGTACACTCTACTCTTGGAAGCATTTGATGGTGGCTCACCCAAGAGGACAGGACAAATGATCCTGGATGTGATTGTGCAGGACATCAACGACAATGCCCCCGTCTTCAACCAGAGTCGCTACCATGCAGTGATCTCTGAGAACCTTCAACCTGGGAACAATATACTGCAGGTGTTTGCTTCAGATGCTGATGAAGGTGACAATGGGTTGGTGCTCTACAACATCAACAGGAGACAGAGTGATCCTGATCGCTACTTTGTCATTGACTCTCGAACTGGAGTTATCACTCTGAGCAAGCCTTTGGATTACGAGATGAGAAGAGTCCATGAGCTTGTGGTACAGGCTCGGGACAATTCCAGTCAACCAGAGGTCACCAACACTTTCGTGACCATCCAGGTGCGAGACTATAATGACAACCAGCCCACCATGACCATCATCTTCCTCAGTGAGGATGGTTCTCCACGCATCTCTGAAGGAGCACAGCCTGGCCAGTACGTGGCTAGGATTTCGGTCACAGACCCTGATTATGGAGAATATGCCAATGTGAATGTATCTTTGGAAGGGGGTGATGGAAAGTTTGCTTTGACCACCAAAGACAGCATCATCTATCTCATCTGCATAGATCAGATCATTGATCGTGAGGAGCAAGACCATTATGAACTCAGAGTCTTGGCTACAGATTCTGGCACTCCTCCATTATGGGCAGAGTCTTCATTTACTATTCAGGTCATGGATATAAATGACAACCCTCCTTTGTTTGACCAGCAGGAGTATACCCAGGTTATTCCAGAGGTTGCCTTTCCAGGAAGTTTTGTTGTACAGGTTACAGCAAGGGACAAAGACCAGGGGCCCAATGGAGATGTTCAGTACAGCATCCTACAGAATGAAGAAACTCATTCTGACTGGTTCAGTATTGACGCAGTCACTGGTATCATCACCACCTTGACCCAGCTAGATTACAAAACGGACCCTATGCCGAGTGTGACTGTGGTTGCTGCCGACAGGGGTCGACCGCCACTATCTTCTACAGCTGTGGTCAAAGTGATCCTACAGGATATTAATGATAATGAGCCTGTGTTTGGTAGCAAGTTCTACAATGCATCCATCAAGGAGAACGCCGCAGCAGGGATCTGTTTCATGGAGGTAGGACTATCATTTCTTTGTCTGCAAATGCTGAATTTGTATTATACTGATTAATATGCAAAATTGGGGGGGGGAGCAGATAATGGAAACAGTCATTTTAGGAAATTGACTTGGAAACCAGCATGATGAATTGTAAGATATTAGGGAGTGAGCTTAAGTAAGCTTTATTTAGATTGGACTACTTCAGTTGGGAGTTACTCACTCTACTCAGACTGTGCTTATTTTAGTTATTTTTATATTAAATATTCAGTTAAATATTATAAAATATTTCAGAAAAAATTATTCAATTGTGAGAAAATGGAGTCAGTTTGACTATACTGGTTGCACTGTATGTGTTTTATTCGCTACAATGAACCGAATCATTAGAGTAATTTTTCTGTAATCGGACTGCACTAGTCATGCTGTTTCAAGCTGTAGATTCAGTAATGGTGGTGTCACCACTGAACAAGTAGTGTAAGAAACTCTACCAGATTTAGTATGGTATTCTGGCATTTGTGGACGAATGTCATTTTGTTCTGGTATTTACAAAGAACCGGTTCTTGATTCATAACCTTACTTTTCATGTGAAAATGTATGAGGGGTCAATTGAGGTTTGCAATTTTGTTCTCATCTGGCCTAGAATTCATAGTCCCTGTTGTCTGCTGACTATAAGACACAAACTTTTTTTTCTCTCTGGTTTTTATCATTGTCTGTACAGGGACTTCAAAGTGTTCAAATAAAATTCAATTTGTGCAAATTCAAAGCTCATAATACATTTCCTAGTAAATCAAAACGTGTAATTTTACATGGTCACATATCAAATGAAGGCACATTAATGCTTTCTCTGTGGTGGATTTGTGCTGGCGGGGGTTGAGACACACTTCAGCGAGCTGACAGAGGGCCCAGCAGACGGGAACTTGGCCCTGGAGTTTCTCCAGAGAGAGGGAGGGTCGTGCCTGGGAGAGGTTTTGGTACTGGCGGACTCCTTTCTGCTGTAGAGTGGGAATAGGAGCTGTGCAGGGTTAATTGGGAGTTCTGGGAGTAAAATTAGAAGTTTATAGTGGTATTACTTAAGTTCGGAATTAGGAATCGGATCAGCAGCGCTCAGGTCTACAAATCAAGTGCAAATCAAATCCGATCGAGCGGCTCCTGTCTTGCTGTCAGTTTCCATCCTCATTGAATGAGTGCTAATGGTTTATAGACAGTTGCCAAAAGACTTCAGTTTTCAACACAAAAACAATATAAGGAGTTACTAAGTCTATCCTTACAACCATCATAAAGCAAACTTGCCAAGGACGAGGTCCAAACCAACTGTCTCTCAGGCTGTGACACGAATAACTGCTGTAGATGAGAGCTGGCATGCCACTCAAGAGCAGTTGGGAGTTTGATGATGCACAGACTGCAGAAATCATTGCCAAATCCACATCCAAGCATCACAGCACGGCACTTGATGAGTTGCTTTTTTCCCTTCATCAGAGATCCCTGTGCGCAGAGTTCCCACCGCCTCCCTTTTTCTGAATCAAAGCCTCTGTCCAAATGCCATTACAATGGGGCTATTGTGATCATTCATTTAACATCTGAACCGGGCTTGATTTCATTTTTTCCAGTGTATCCCTCACAGCGGAGCATGATTAGTTTAATGTGTACGGGCATTGCCGATTTACTACATTTTAGGTTTTGTCACTTTGCTTAACACTGCTGTTGGGCTGAGGAATAATTAACTGGGTTTTGTTTCTCTTTTGGTGGAATTTCCACCCTTTGTAGTGTGAAAACTCTAGCAACTATACCCAGTTTTGTTTTAACCGCAAAGATAACTTGCAAAAGGCTTGTGGCATTGGAATCAAGGGTGTCTAAAATTATCAGACATGTTACTAAATTCTTATAATGACCATAACTCTGCTTTCAGTTATTATCTGCTATTATTTATAAGGCATAAAACCGAGTTAATTGTCAGTCAGTTTAGTTTTAATTTGTTTTTTATTATATAATTGTTAGTTGTAGAGTTTCCTAGTTTCAATATGTTTAGTTTGTATTTGATTTTTAGTATTTTAGGGCTGCCGAAGATGTGCTAACTGGTATCATTCAATTCAAATTCAATTGAATTCAAATTAATTTCTCTGCGTAGTCTAGTGTTATTTGTGTGTAGTGGCATTTTCATTGTTTAATTGAGGTGAGTAAAGATTTTGTCTTTATGATATGTAATGTAAAGTATTGAAAATGTATTTTGGTTTTGTTTCCCAGTTTTTCCCAGTTATGCTAGTTTTTGGTTTTATTCATTTTTTTAATGTAGAACATTTCTTGAGTTTTGATTGTTTCACAAACTTTTGTCATTAGTCATTCATTTCATTACTTGAGGCCTTTTATTTGGTATGTAAGTAACAAACCCAGCTGGTGTCATACCAAAGCCAAATTTTGGTATCAATCCAACCCTGTTATTGTGTAATATTAGAACCCTCTATCCAGTCTGAGAGTTTGGAGCTCCTATGGAGGACACAGATGAAAGGCTTCTCCTTGGTAGATGCGCAAGAATGGCTTGAACTCAGCTGCTGTTTTGTCTCCTCTGCTAGGACACTTCACTTATTAAGTCTACTATTATTCACAACACACTCCAACTGCGGTCTTGGACATGTTCACCACCGGGGTGACGAGCGTTTTTCACTCTGTGTGAGGCAGCTGCATAATTGGTACATTTAGTCAAGTCTCCCTTTTCTTAATGATTTGAATTGAGAGAACTGTGAAAAAAGATGGAGTGTGATTGCTCCACAGTTCTCCACAGCACAATAAGGCAGGAAAGGCCTTTGTCCTATTCATATTCATTGAGGGCCCTGAACAATCATCTGTTAGCATAGTCTTGTTAGCACTGCATTCTATTTCTAAAGCCTTTATTCACTTCTTTCCCTGAAACACTCATCTTTGTGCTTGTTTGTGCTCTTTTTCTATGACATATAATGGGCTCCAGAAATCAGTACCGTTCTCATGCCCAGTATGGCTCAAGATAAATTGAATATTACGGATATATTAGCAGTGATTTTAAACTTAAGCAGTATTGTAACATTGTAATGATTTTTATGCACTTTTTGTTTGGCCATTATGTGTCCTAAAGAAAAGTTAGGTTAATCCTAAAGACTAGTTAGGTTAAGTATGAGAGACTTCTTATGAAAGATTTCAACTTCAGAAATGAGTCTGTTGAAGCAATAGATTAATCACTGAATAATTTTCAATGAATCAATTTTAGCGAATCGATTCTAAACTCTGATTCAACCTTTTGTTGCTCACAAATGTTGTGTCCCTATGACATTTTTCATATCTCAAAATGTTTTAGTAAAGTATGTGATAGAGATACTTATGTTAATTAGACTATATAATTATTAAATATTCTGTATTTAATGATCTTTATCTTAAATATTCAGTAAAATCTGTCAAATTTGAATGAAAAAAAATAGGGATTGATTTTTGATCTTCCAGCCCCAGTCATCTAAGGAGGTGAAATGAGAGCCAACAATCCTCTACTGTAATGGCAAAAGTTAATGTGGCTTTTATGGGATGTTCTTCCTTCTTCATGGGGAGCTGTGTGTCTCCACAGCTCCTTATCTGATCTGAATTCACAGCTCATTAGGAGGGTGTCAGAACCTTACCACCCCAAAAACTTCTTAGAGAGATCTGTCAACGCTGGAGGCTTTTTAAGAACTTGAGAGGAGTCTGAATATTTGAGCCAAACCAAAATATTTTGGCATTTGCCTGTTTTAGAAGTCTGAGTACAACTTGTGTGTACTTGTGTCAGTTTTCCTTTGTAGCCTCAAAGATGTTTCCTGTCTCAGTCGTGCCTTGGCAACTCTCTGCTGGACGTGAACTCCAAGTCCTGCACTGTCCTTGAAAAGACATCACTGATATTGTTCCATTTATCTTCCACAGTCTTTGATTGCCCCCGTGCCTTAAAAAATAGACTCGCAGGGCTTTCTTTGGTCAAGGGCAGCACTATATGTCTTTGCCTCAAAAGTGTATGCTTGTTCTGGACAATTTGGGGCATATTACTCATATCACTGCAGCCAGAGATGTGATCACTCACAGCATCAGACAAGTGCACTCCAGCTGTGTTTCTTTTCCTGCATCTTTAGACATTAAATCAGCCAAATTTTTGTAAAGTCAGAAGCAGAAAGAGGTTTCTGGATACTGACAGCAACTTCTCTCCAAAAACTTGATAGTAGTATGTGTGCAATTCCTTACATTTATTATTTATTATTTACCAAGTAGCAGAACTCAGTGCACATGCTCATAAGTACTATTTAAAGACATACATATGAAATAAGATTATTTCTTTATTGCCAATAGAGACTATTATTTTAAAAAAAATGTTTTTTAGTGATATAAATAGTAAATAAGTGAATTTCCTTTGAATATTTATTTATCTATGCGATATTTATTTATTTTGTTTTAATTTATTGAATTACCTTTTTTCATCATCAACAGTACTGGCCTTCAATTAATGAAGTGACGTGACATGTGGCCAAGTACCCATACTCAGAATTAGTGCTCTGCATTTAACCCATCCAAAGTGCACACACACAGTAGTGAACACACACCTGGAGCAGTGGGCAGCCATTTTTTTGCTGCGGCGCCTGGGGAGCAGTTGGGGGTTCGGTGCCTTGCTCAAGGGCACCTCAGTCGTGGTAGTGAAGGTGGGAGAGAGTGCTGTACATTCACTTCCCCCACCTACAATTCCTGCTGGACCGTAGACTCGAACCTTTGGGTTATGAGTCCGACTCTCTAACCATTAGGCCACGACTTCACCAATTCACCATTATTTGACAGTATGTTCAGGCACTCTAAATAATTACTCATTTGAATCATCCATTTCTTGACTAATACTCTAAATGTATTTGAATGAATATGATCTGGAGTATTTATATGCTATGAATATTTTAGGACTTTCAGAAATTGTTTAATGTAATCTATTTTTGCTGTATTACTTCAAAAATTATGTTTATAGCAAATTTACATTGATCTGACTGCTACTGTATGTTTTAATCACTGGTTCAGTTTTTCTTCTTTGAATGCTAGACTCAAAACATCAACAAGCGGAGCTCAGCAGGCCTTTGCATGAACCTGGTTCCTGGTCTGAGGAGGAGTGGATGTCTGCATGCCTCATTAAGCTGCGCACACGCTACCATATGGCATTTTTCTCTTGATCAGATGTCCAGTTTTTTTGTTTCAGAATATGTCTCAGATTCTGCCTTTTTCCAAAAGCCATTCTCTGCTTTTCCAATGACTTGGTCACACTGCTTTAGAGCACACAAAAGACAATCATTCCCCCAGTCTGGTTTGATGCCAGACGACTTTGCATAGTTTTTGCTCGTTTTCAGCAGCCTTGAATAAGAGGACCATAGCAACCGCTTTTTGATAAATTTCTTTTTCTCTTGTGAAATTGCTGGTTGCCACCCTCGGGTGCCTTTACGGTTCCAGCCGCCGACAAATGCTTATTCAGATTTAGGTGAACTAGTAGACCGAGCCCAAGGACTCTGCAAAGGTCGTCGTCCCACCAATCATGGACCCATCTTTTGTTGGTTAAGAAAGGGATTCCGGTCTTTTATTGTGTATTGAGTGGTCCGTTGTGAATGATAACATTAAGACTTAATTTTAGATCAGCTGTTGACAAGGTGCGAATGCTGTTTATTTACTGTACCTTTGTTTGTTTGATATTTGTTTTTGTTTTTTTCAGTTATTGCGTCTGCTATCCTCTTTTGGTTTACATTCAAATTACACACACACACACACACACAAACACACACACACACACACACAAACAGGTACATTTGTGAAAGTGGGGACATCCATAGGCGTAATGTCCATTTTGTTTTTGTTTTTATTACTGTACAGACCGTATATTCTATTGACCTACACCAACCCTACCCCTAAACCTAACCCTCACAGAAAACTTTCTGCATTTTCAGATTTTCAATACACTCCATTCTGTGTGATTTATAAGCGTTTTGAAAAGGGGGTACATGGGGTAATGTCCTGAAAAGTCAACTTCTCCTTGTAATACCTATGTCATACCTTTGGCATTATACACATTTATGTCCTCACTTGTCACACCAAAACGTTGTACACACACACACACACACCCACACACACACCACACACACACACCAACACACAGGAGAGTTTTGTTTGTTTTTGTGAAAAGTGGGGGCATCCCATAGGTGTAATGGTTTTTATACTGTACAGACCGTATATTCTACTGCCCTACACCAAACCTACCCCAAACATACCCTTTACAGGAAACTTCTGCGAATTTCAGATTTTCAAAACACTCCAAAATTTTTCTTGGATGGGGATTTATAAGCATTTGAAAAAGTGGGGACATGTAGGGAATGTCCTGAAAAGTCACCTTCCTGGTAATACCTATGTCATGCTTTGTCATTATACAAATTTATGTCCTCATTTGTCACAAAAACGTGCACACACACACACACATATAATATATATATTAAAAAGTAAAAAATTTAAACAGATATAAAAAAAGCAAAATATAGAAAGCAATATATATACACACACACACATATTTGGCTGTTTTGCACTTCATTAAACTGCAGTTCTCATTACCTGGCGTAATTTAAACAATTACAAGTAGCTTCCAAATATTAGAAAATTTTGTAGATGTTTTCGCATAAACAGAAAAAAAAAACATTGCTCATCCAACAGTTCCAAATGCTCTTCATGTTGTTGAATGTTGCCTCACTAATACTAACTTCTGAGCTCCCTGTTTAGTTATTTGCAGTTGTTTACAGGAAAACCTTGCAACCAGTGTAACCAACTAAGCAAATACAAGAAGAGGGAAAGCCAGGCAGACAGTCTCAGTGGCATACTTCTGTCCTCTCCCCTGCAGGCACTCTATCACTTTCGGGCAATGCCTCCACTGTTTTTAGTTCTCCTCCATGCTAACTGCCGTGCCCCTGCTACCCCGGCTCTGTGGTTTAGCACAGTATTTACACAGAGCAGCCAAATTGCAGGAAACGAGATGTACTACTTAATGTGTTTGCAAATGTAATACTTCCTCGAGCACTTCGTTTGAGGCCAAGCGGGCGCACTGAAGCGAATATAAACATGGACGCACATCTGGCCATTTTGTGGGTGTCCAGGTCAGAGTTGCTCCACTTGAGGTAACTGCCTGTGTTTTTATAGCACATAGAGCCCATCAATTCAAATCCAAGGCATCTGTCCAACTGTAGCAGGGGGAAAATGTGTGACTTACTAGGGTGTGAAGGAAAGTGCTCGCAGTGCATTGCTTAGCAGTGACAAATTTAAGGTGTGTGTGTGTGTGTGGTAAGACAACAGCAAGAAAGAGGGAGAAGAAAGACTTATGGACTATTTGGTGGTTTTGGTATTAGATATTTTTTTAATGGTTATTCGGGACAAGTTGGTGAAAAATCGTGAAGTCTTTCATGGTTTTGTGGTTTGTTCTGTGTTTTCATTATAGCTGTTTCGTATTCACCAGTCAGGCTTTGGATCTTAGTCAAGGTAGATGCCATATTAAGTTTGACACAAATGAAAATGTGAGGATTCAAATGTGAAAATGTATTCACTATATTTTTGATTTATATAATCAGTGTCATTTAGAACAAAGCTCAGATCTGGAATCAGGGTAGTACTGTTTGGGTGGTGACTGTCCATCCTGCTTGTCATTAGATGCTGTTGCTTGCCAGACTTTGTGCTGCAGGTGAGCAGGACCTCTGAAGATCACTGCCAAGATTCTGTGAAGATAGTGATGGATGAGCAACAGAGAGATAGAAAAGAAAGAAAGGAAAATACAAGTATCATCTCCAAGGGGCAGTGGTGTCTGAGCAGTTGGAGTGAAACCTCAGATCAGCAGCTGGAGTAGGCTGTGAATGCTTTCTCACGAGTGTCTCTTCCTCTGTCCAATGTTTGTGTGGCGTTTCTTTATGTTTCCTTTTCTTTCATGCACAAAGTTCCTTTACTCACAAGAAAATAATTTCAATCATATCATATAATCATATTTGATATATCAATGTTTTTGTCTTTATTCAGGAAAACATATTTAAACCGCCGCAAACAAGGTACATTTACTTCAAGGTAAATTTAATTTCAAGAGGATTTAACACATTTTATGGAAGCCTATTTCCACCCCAGCATATAAAAAAAAAATGAAGTAATTGTTACTCGAAATTGGGTTTTTACATCTCCCAGTAAGGCTTTTTACTTATTGTATCTCACCAAAAATAATTTTAAAAAAAATCTCACAATTCTCGGTTTTATTTTTTGCTCTGAGGTGGAAATGGGTTTCCTTACATTTCAGGCACATTTTGTTGCAAGGCACACTGTAATTTCATGGAAGTGCCCTCTCGTAATTCATCTTGTATTTTTATATATATTCCGGCCTAAACATCATAACCGCTGAGCAAATTGTCGCCATATTCCGAGTGCTGTTGCTTTAAAGAATGCATCCCTTATGTCTGCCAGCAACCTCAGACCCCTGATTAAACTCTGCCATGTTTCAATAACGAGAATGTAATAATGATACCAATAAGGCTGTGCTCGGGAACTGAACTGAAGTCAGATTATCCCATTTCTTATTCTGAATAAGATTACTTAGAGTTCAATGAGATGAGTAATTGTTAGTGTAAAGGTGAGAAAACATAATTGTGTTTGACTTTGCTTTATTTATGACTTAAGGTCCATATTGAATAATGCTGAGAATAAGGTGTTTGAAAGTGTGTTGCTTACTTGGAAGAAGCACATCTGTAAATCACAACCGCTATACAAGAGGGTTAGTACAGCAGATTTACAAACAGCAGAACACACAAGATGTCCTGCATCAGAAAAGGAGGAAGGAGACAGGAAATTTGATATTCAGTATTTTTACACTTGATTTCTTTATGTATTTTAGAGGTTGTGCACTCATAGCTCACATTGCTTTTTGATTATATTAATAAAAATGTCAATCTGCTGCTCAAGAAACCAAATGGCATGTGTTTAGGATGTTTCTGACATAGCAGAAGTGCATCCATGAAGCGCACATATAATTGTGCTGTAAATCAGATGTGCCTGCATATAGTTTCACAGTAAATCAGAAGTACTTCCATAAAAATTGCATAGTTGTATTATAAATCATCATTAGAAGATCTCTTGAGGGCCTCTTTGTAAGTGATTTGTATAATCATATGGTGTTAAGGTGGGAAGAGACCTCATAATCTTCCTTAGATTCCTCAGTAGATCGACTCAAATGCACCTGTGGGACACAATGCACCGCCAGGAGAAATCCAGGAGAGAATCGGATTTATGGCAAGCTGGGAACCTCCTCGGATAGTCCGTGAGCTTGCAAAATAACTAGTGTCGAGCTTAGTGATCTTAGCCGCTCAGGTTTTTCTCTCCTAAAAACGATGTTCCATACACCCTCCTCACAGCTCATAAATACAAGGGGAATTAAACCGTACCCCCTTGAGGTGGGAGGATCTTTAGGATTTCTCGCCAATAGAATGGAAAACCGATGCTCTTCCGCTCCTGAGCTTTTACTAGGTGTTGGGAGTAGTTATTTTCCCACTTCTCTTTTCTTAAGCAGGGCAGTGCAGTCCGCCTCGAAAGACTTCCTGGTGCATTGCTCAGAAACATGGTCTTCGATGACAGCACCTTCATCTTCCTCAAATTCTCCTTGGCTCCATTAAAGGAAGCTGAAGGCAGGAGCTAGGAGCACAGAGGGATTGTCAATGATCCTGTAAAACAGGCACAGTGTTGCTGAGAGGGTAGCAGGGGTTGGACACATGTTTCCAGCTCTGCCTCAAGTCAGAATCCATCGGGTTTTCATGATGGAGTGCTGGAAAGTAAATGAATGGTCTAATGCGGTGCTTCTCAAACTTTTCCACCTCTGATCAAACCAGAACTAGTGGTCAACTGAGATGTTGTTTTTTTGTTGTTGTTTTTTTACATATCTTAGCAGGGCTGGCAAAATGTCAAAATCCCTGGTTGCCCTTTGAGTAGGCATTCTTTTTTATTTTGTTAGCCCAATAAAAAGACATAGGCAGAAACATCACTGCGGACAAATCAGCATGATCAAAAACTTCAGTGAATGTATTTTTTCTTCAAATAACAAGTCAAGGGAGTAGGGGTGCAATGGATCACAAAACTCACTGGCTCTGATCATGTTACGGATTTTGAGTCACAGATCAGATAATTATTCAGACAAGCAAAAAAAAAAATCTTAATTTTCATGAGACGTGTCACTTGGGGGTCAGCACAGTTTGAGACCACTGGTCTAATGTATTTCCATCAGGTGCTCCACTGGAGTCAAAAGTCTCTAATCTTCTGCACACCATCATCTTTTGAAGCATCAGCACTTTGATCCTCTGAGCACCCCTGTGCCGTTTCGACTACAACCTTACTCTTTCCTTCAAATGTATCCTCATATCAGACAGCCAGGAGCTATCCCACACAAAATGATTTATGCATTGCTAAAGCACCTTGTATGGTGCACAGATTTCAGAACATGTCATATCATCAAATGTCTCTAATCAAAAACATTAATGCTGTCAGAATAATGTTGCTCGACTCAGGGATGGAAATGCCGACCTACCAGGTTCTGATGCAATAGCGATTCTTCTTTCTGTTTGAAGTATGGTTCAAGTGTAAACCTGACTGCTTTATCAAAGCCTTCCTTCTCTGTTTGAGAAGTGCTTCTGACACTTTAGGCAGCATCCTCTATGTTTTTAAGTCAAGACACGAATTTGATCATCTCTTCTTCTGGATGGCATTCAGAAACTATTCTTTAAAGTCAACATGAAATTAAAACGGACCATGTTTACCTTCTTTGTACATGTTTCTGGTGTTTTTGTTGACAATTCTTCATTTCAAAGAAAAATACTGTTATCTTTTATTAAAATTTAATAACTTGCTCCGTCTCTCAAATTACTTTTTTTTTTCAGTGACATCATCTGAAAAGCCCAGTGTGAACCAAAAGCCAAATATTTTGATGTCTGTTGTAGTTATTGCAGCCTTTCTAAAATCTTGCCAGTAGTTTGCGCAGTTAAAGCCCTTCTGAAGAAATCCATCTTAAACCAGTCTAAGCTGGCTTGCTGGTCCTAGCCTGGTCAAGCTGGTCTGTCGGCTAGTTTTAGAGCCATTTTGAGCTGGTTAAAGTAATTTTTCTTGTTAAATGTCTTTCTTCACTCTGAAATATGCCACATTGCGAATGGGTTGCTGGATGGGGAAGAATAGTGTTTCAACTTGACTTTAAATATTTAAGATGCATTCAGTACTGTAACTGTGCAGTAACACGTGCTGCTTAAATTGGACTACAGTGAACACGCCGCAGTGCGGTTTTCTTTTCTGTAAGTCTGTGTGGCATAAATCTGTACTGGTGTCGGTGTCTATCAACTCTAACACTGCTAACCATCAACTATGCTTACTCAAATGTGATTATTTATGACCTTTCTCTGGCTTTCTTTCTCTCCTAGCTTGCCGAGTTCAGTATCCTGGAGGATCCATTACAGAGGCATTTATTTCTCATTTATTCCTTATCCAAGTAAAAGTCCATGCATGCGTCCTTTCATTGCAGAGAAGAAAAATATGAACCTTGTATCCTAATTCAAATGTCTAGATCATTGACATTAATCATTGACATAAGTGACATTAGCAAAGGTTTGTTATAGTTGTTGATTTGCACGCATGTAAACTTTCAAGTATACAGATAAAAAATGACGTTTCGGTCTTTATTCCATTCTTCATTGAAGCTCTGTCAGCACATCATCTCAGAAAACCACACTTAGTAGGTCTAGAAAAAAAAAGACTATTGGCAGTCACCGTAAAGGTTTATGATTGAGTGAGAGGTGCCGCTGTGGGTTGTTTGAATCCAGGCCTAATGACGTGGGTTAAAGGAGAAGCTTGTGAGTGTTTTCGCTGGTGTCTCGCGATGGATTTTAACACAAGTAAAGCCTTTAAATATCCCTATTAATCTGCATTTACCATCGATGAAATGACTTACAGCTATTCATCATTCGCACAGGCACACGAGCACACACCCTTCCTTGGCACCGGTAGTTTGTGGATTGGGACAAGTCCAGGAAATATGAGCAAACAGAACAAAGAGCAGGAAGGAGGGTGATTGGCACACAGTGGCAAAGGCTCCAAGAAAAGTAGAGCAATACTGATTGATGGAGGCTCAGATAGAGAATAGAAAAGAAAGAAAGATGGAGAGACTTTTAAACTACTCACTGTGATGAGCAATAGCCGTCTTAGGAATTGGGCTGCAGTACTGGTTGCCATGACAATGTGAACAGACTTTTTGTCTGTGTCTTTCTTTTTTTTTTTGAAGGGGACTGCTATCATACTACTAACTAGTTTGGTCCTATAAAGATATTTCCTTCTTAGATTTTATTTTTGGGCCTTTTGCCACTTTTCACATTACTGGGTTTCATTTCCTAGTTGTATGCATTTTTAAGCATTATGTTCATGCTCTCTCACTCTCTATCGCTCTCTCTCTAGGCTATATATATAGAGATAGATAGATATATATATATATATATATATATATTATACATGGACTATTATATATGATATACATATAGAGAGACAATCAGTTTGAAGAGTTTGTTTTTGCAAGAAATTTATACTTTTATTCAGCAAGTATGCATTTAATTGATCAAAAGTGACATTAAATACAGCAAATAAATGCTGTTCTTAATTTCCACAAAAACATTAAGCAGAAAACAACTGTTTTCAACATTAATAATAATAAGAAATGTTTCTTGAGCAGCAAATCAGCATATTAGAATGATTTCTGAATGATCATGTGACACTGAAGACCGGGGTAATGGCTGCTGAAAATTCAGCTTTGCATCACAGAAATAAATAACTTATATATATTAAAATAGAAAAGTTTTAAACTGTAACATTTTTCACAATATTAATGTTTTTACTGTATTTTTGATCAAATTAATGCAGCATCGGTGCATAAGAGACTTATTTCAAAAGCATTTAAAAATTGTGTGAAACCTTTTCTGCACATTATTATCAGTGAATAAGACCCACTGAGTGTGAATGATAAGGAGAAGAGACTGCCATTTCTTGTGCTAATGTTCCTTGATTATGCTTTACTGTGGCCGCCATCACTTCTAGACTTTTTATTGGTTAAGAAAATGGAGCATCTCTGTCTTTGTGAAGTTCATCATTGTGAACATATCTAATTCAATATACTCATCAAAGGTCGCTAAGCTATTAGTGGATTATGTCTCCAAGTCAGTGAGCTTATTCTACAGAAAATCAATGAGCTGTTTAAGAACACATATGTTTGTTGAGTCTGTTGAATGAACGCCTGCTGCACTCGGAGAACCCTGTGTGTTTATCTAGTACGTGTGATGTATGCCTGGCCGACAGTGGCAGCAGCAGGGCACGGGTCACTGACGGCCAAACTCAAAGGACACACCGGCAGACTCATCCTCCCCCTCTCTTCCTCCTCTGCTTCTTTCTCTTCTTTGTTTCTCGTTTGTGTACATAGGAGACGACTTCCTTGTCTTGGTGGATCTGTCTCCCCGGGGTCCTGATAAGGGATCTGGGTGGTCTGATGAGGTGCCAGCGTGATTCGATTAAATTTATTATACATTTTCCGCCAGACGGGAAAGAAGTGAGGCACTATCAAAGCAGAAAACACTTGTACTTTTGAAAGAGACTAATCTCACAGCTAAATAATGTAGTCTCTCCTTTATCCGCATTCACTGATGAGCAAACACTGCCAGCTATAGGGTTGTTAATAGACATGGCGCTTATTTTTTTTCACAGATCTATTAATTTATGTAAAAAAAAATACATTTAAAATGCTATTTATGCATGCTTTGATTTTACTGCACTTGTAATAAGTGGTGCGACTCATAAAACATGTGATTGTTTCATATTTAAATATATGTTTATAATATAATATGGATAAATATCATATATATATATATATATATAAATAATGATATTATTATTTTTTATACTCACATGTGAGTGACGTAAAGGAACATTCACATATAAAGTAAATATATTAAATTTTTTTATACCACATTACATTGTTAGAGTCATTAAATGTAAACTTTTTTGCAAGATTTTTATTTTGTTTTATAAATTTTTTCCTTGTTTTTTCATTGACACTTAATTCATCATTGATCCTAATAATAATAATAATATCAGTGGAATTTCATGCTTGATAGAAAGTTTAATATCAAAAACAAGAATTAATTGCTAAAATGAATTCAGTGTTGACATGGTAGAGAGATGTTTTCCAGTATAGCTTGCACTGAGTTATGTTCTTTCCTTGTAAGAAGCTTGCTACAAAATCTGCAGGATTTGGCCTACTTTCGGTCCATAAGTGAACATTGTCAAAAGATTGGCCAAAGCACATGGTAAAGAGTTTTTTGGCATGAAAAATGCTGGAGTGTCAATCAAGGTGGCTTGAGCTGGCGACAATTAGAAACACCTCGCAATCCATCCTTTAATTAATTTTCAGATTTTCTCCCTGGATAGAAACCAGCTAAGTTTAAGGGATTTGATTTTGTGTCACCTTTTGTTTGTCAGGGACTTGAATTCGGGCCCAAGACCTTGATGATATTCCATAGTAGAGTTGAGCTCTCTTTTCCAACACAGACAGAAAAGTCTCCAAAACGATCCGTCCAACATCATCTCATTCAGTGAACGGATTGTTTCTTTTTGCTCTGGAATTTTAGAAGTAGAAAAGAAACCATCACAGATCCTCAGATAGACCATCTGTTTTCATTTGTTCAGAGAAAGTGTTGATGATTGTAAAAGAGATATTCTTAAAGGGGTCATATGATGCGATTTCAAGTTTTTCTTTCTCTTTGGAGTGTTACAAGCCCTTGGTGCATAAAGAAGATCTATAAAGTTGCAAAGACTAAAGTCTCAAAACCCAAAGAGATATTCTTTATCAAAGTTTAGACTCTGCCACCCCCCCTAAAACGGCTCGTTCTAACACGCCCCCACATATCTACCTCACTATGTGGAAATATTAGCATAATGCGGCCAAATGTGCAGCAAAGAAAGGCGGCGTGTTTTCAGGAACAGCAGTAGTGTTGATGAAGCATGTCAGGGAGACGCTGTGTTTCTAGGCGAAAGCAAAAACACTTTATTTGGCTTTCCGAAAGTAGATTTAGAAATCTTTAAGATTACTTACAACAGAACAGCAATTTTATGGACGACCGTTTCGTGAACCTAGGAGAGGAGGTAATTCTGACTTTGCTATGACAATCTGGTGCTTCTAAATCAGCAACTGTTTTGTTATTAGTTTAAGTATTTGCTATTGACTGTTCAAATGTGGAGTTTTGCGCATCGTGTGTGTGCGCGCGCGCGCGAGCGAGGTGTGGGTGCGTGCGAGAGAGAGAGAGAGAGAGACACACATCACAGTGGAGTCAGCTGTCTTAACCGGGGCTTGTGTACTGCAAACACATACCAAATTCATCACTGTGTCTGTCACGAGACCCCTTTTGGGCTCTGTCTTAACATTTATTTTGAAAGATGAAGCTCGCGAGTATGGTAAGGGGCGTTACATTTCCAAATTTACAGTTTGGCCAATCACAATGCACTGGGTCAGCTGGCCAATCAGAGCAGATTGCGCTTGTCGGAAGGAGTGACTTAGAGGACCTACAATAATGTACAGTATTTGAAAAATAATGTGTTTTTTGAACATTAAAGCATGTCAACATATTCTGTTACACCAAATAATGATCTTTAAAAAAAGCATCATATGACCCCTTTAAATATTTAAAGCACTTAGTAGCTAGTAAATTGTGAACTACCTTTGATACAGGCAAGTTTGTGATTTGTAAAAAAATTAGTTTTTGCGTTTCTCCAAGTGAAATACAGACTATTGGTTAATTCCCATTGGATGAGTGCACTTTTTTTCAGAGATCAGCATTATCCACCAAAATGTTAAATTTTTTGACCTAGTACCTAGAGGAGTGTTAAAGCCAGACTCTTTCATTAAGGACCAGAGGTTAGCCAATACAGTACAACTCTCGCTTACTTGAAAATGCCTCTTTGTTTCCTTCAAGCAGGTGGTTTGAATTGCACTATACTGGAGAAAGTGTTTTTAGAAGTTAGATATAAGTAGAAAAGCAGTCCTGGTTTGAAAGCTTTTAAGAACATGTCACGTTTTCGACCCATTGTGACACTTTTTCCACTGTGTGCATACGGTCCCTGTTGAGTTCATTAGCCTCAGAGGCTTTAGTTGGGAGACTAGCACAGTTTTAATGAACACTTCAGACCCTGCTTTCGATGTCTGTGTTTTGATATGACTTGTGGTGGTGGTAGCGGCTGCTTTCTCATGCTAAGCAGCCATCGTTTTTCCATATCGCAGACTATCGCTGGCTCAAATAATGAAGCTCATTAAAGTCAACTGGTAGCTTAGGCTCTGTAATGCTGGAGACGCCAGGGTCTGGTGTGGTCTTTGAGAAAAGCTTGGGTGGTGTGACGACGGTATTAGCAATGTTACATCAGCAGGGGATCTCTAATGGAAAGATTTGTGTTCTCTCTGTAAGTATTACATTATTAGTGTCGGCTTTTCAACGTCAAAGGACAAGCATCTCAGTTGTAGGCATTGACAGTGTTAGCACACACACACTATAATGCATTTTTTGTAAAATTATTTGAACATCCCCAACTATTGGTTACCTTGTTTGTAGGTAATAATGGTGGAAATCATCAATACATTTTAAGTACTTTACATATAACAAACAGACCTTGAGAAATATTAACTGGAGTAAAATCTAGGACAACTAGCCCTGGTCTCTTCATACTGTGTATATTTGTTTTTTGAATTGATTTGACTTGTTACTCGTGATGGAGCTAGAACAATCAGCAAGTGTTTCTTACAACATAATTAATTAATTCAAATGAATTCAGCCAAACCCAAAACCCCTCTCTTTAGCTCCCCTCTCCAAATCTCTCAGAGGGAGAAAATCTGTTTGGGCTCAGTGGCCATGGAGATTACTTTGATGAGGAGCAACTCATCACAAATGACTACATTTCAATTGTTTGCATTGGTCTCTCCATATTTATCAGCTCAGTGTTAATCTGCTAATTTAATGCAAGTAAACATTGGAGAGCAATGCAAGGCTCTTAGATGCTCCTATATTATTTGCTATGGCAGTGTAGAGGAATCAGTGGTAAATTTACCGTATTGGCCCGAATACAAGACGACCCTGATTATAAGACGAACCCCCTTTTTCCAGATGTACCTTTTGGAAAAAAGCTTTTTAAAAACCTAATCTTGTTTTTTCTCAGTAAAACACATTTTGTCTTCAATTATTTTCATATTGCATATTTTTCCTATTTTAATTTTTGTTTTGAAAGTATGTTAAAAACTGGTAAAATGTACCAACAATCACATTTAAAAAATATACACTTTTTGATATACCATTAAAAAAAAAAAAACAGGTAGCCCATTTGAATTAGGACATTTAGGCTATCCATCTTATAGTAGCCTACCAAAATCGTATTAACAGTAGAAGTTAAATCTTACTGTAGTCTGAAATCTGGGTACGGTCTTACGTTTTAAAAATCACAAAAGGAGTTTGGTCCCATCAGGCTAACGTGACCGTCACGACTTTTTCCTTTGTTTTTACGTTTTATGCGCATTTGGCGCCACCTATTTTTGTGGGTGTATTATGACATGCCAAAGTCTAGAGCCTGAATATAAGACGACCGCGTTTTTTAAGATGCATTTCCAAGAAAAAGACATTGTCTTATATTCGGGTCCATACGGTAACTATTGTGTGACGCAGTACCAATGAAATCAGACGAATACATTATTCATTTGTGACCCGTGCTGGCAAAATGAGTCGGAATGTGCACAGGCTAATTTTGAGCTACAAGCAATAAAAGTAAAAAAAAAAAAAAATTCCATTTTAGTTAAATTTGAGGTTTTCACAAAAATGAGTTCATTAAGCCCTCGTCTAGCGATCCCAATGCTCCAAATAATTTTAGATGTTTAATTACCTTTATTTGTATGTTTTCTGAGAGGAGTACCTTTTCTCCACTCATTTCTCATGCTGACTGTCATCCGAAGCGTGCGCATAAAGGCGTATCTGACTGTGCACGATCCCGATATATATACACATACACAGAATTACAGTATTTAAGTATTCACGCAAACATAATCTGTTATGTCTTAAGTGAACATTTGGGGAACTGTTGGGGAAAAACATCTGATGTTTAACATTATATTAGATCCGTGCGTTACAATAGGTCTTAATATATAGACCGTCTGTCTCATTTATTATAATCTAACAATAAAAGAAAAGAGGGAATCACTTGCTGCTCTTGATTGAACTGCTTTTGTGGTTTTAATAATCAATTTATTTGTAATTAACAGACTAAAGGGATTTTTACATTTGATTTGTTTTTCTTGAATGCTTTTGTTTAGATGTAAAATGAAAAAGGTAATACAATAATTGCTTCTTTCTTAAATCTATTCTTATTTATAATAACAAAGATTAGGGATGCACCGATATGAAAATTTTGGCCGATACCGATAACTCTATTTTTTGAAAGCCGATAACCGATATGTTGGCCGATAAATCTATATCCAAATTTGTATATACTTTTTGAGAGCCTGATTACAAAAAAGGTCTCATCATTAAAAGCCACATCCCAAACACTTCAACATAAGCAGCCTAGTTTGAACAGTGTACGTTTTAAAAATATTTTTAGTCTCCCATTACCAAATTTTGTCATAAAAAAGTCTTACAAATAAATAAAATATTGCATAAATAATGCAAACAAGTCATTGGACATCATTACACGTGTAAAGAATCAAAATGAATGCACCATAGATCAATAAAACGGAATAGCCTCTGCACGGACAATAATTAAATTACTTTAATTACTAAACCATATTGCTGATGAAAATAATAATAGAAAAATACAAGTGGTGGTTGTTATTAATAATGTATCAATGATTTTGAAAAAGTAACAAATTAATACCACTGTTTTAAATAGCAGCCGTTTGAGCTGCGTGTGCTGAAGCTGAAGAGCTGAATGAATACGGTAAACTGAAGCGTTTTGCTGGCAGCTTATTTAACTCAAGGAAATGCATCCTGAGATTAATATTAATATAACATAAACATAATATTACAACTTATATATGTACAAAATGATGCAGTTATTGCGTGCTATAGTCAGAATGTGTGATCCTGTTGTGGATGCGCTCTTCCCATATCAACGCGCTGAAACACGGCAACTAAACCCAAAGAATGCACAACGTTTTATTATAATAATGTTCTCATTAGAATGTTATATACACGACATTCCCAATCATAGTTATTAATGTTGTGCACTGCTGTTTGAGTTTATCACCGGTAAACTGAAGCGCTCTTTTAACTTAACCAAACGCATTCTATATGAGATAAATCAGATATACATCAAATAAACAATATTACAACGTACAATTGCACAAAAGGCTGCAAACGAACAGCGCGCATCTGAAGTGTCTCTGAAGGAAATAATGCATTATTTATCGGCTTTAAGATATCGGCCAAATTTTCTTATCAGGCCGATACCGATAACAGAAAAAATGAGCATTTATCGGCCGATACCGATATGGTGGCCGATATATCGTGCATCCCTAACAAAGATCAAATAAAAAATAGCTATATTGTGACTATTAATATAGTAATTATTATTAAGAAAAGAATTGGAGGAAAAGATGCAATGTTGCTAGCTATGTGATTTTTGCTTTGGAACCTTCAGAAAACTTTCTCAGTTTTTCTCAAAATTGACTTTGCTGACTATCAACTTCAAATGTGTGTAGCTAAATCATTTTTCGTCCGATTGACGTATGTGAATGAAAATAACTCATTTTTGAAAATGTGCTCATTGTGACTCATTTTGCCAGCACAGGTCACATTTACTAGTATGTTTGATAATTTTTAAAGGTACAATAACTGTAACGAATCAGTCCAATGAAGGCGAGCGTAGTGAAGAACCCAAGTGCAGTTTATTTATAGGTGATCCAAACAATAATCCGAGACACAGACTTGACATGAACAGACTTGACTTGATATGATATGATATGATATGATATGATATGATATGATATGATATGATATGATATGACATGACATGACGAGGCATAAACAGACTAGACTCACCGACAGCGGGTTACAACATCAATACACGATAAGAGACAATGGCAACATGATGGCTACATATAGCAGACAATGAGGGTCACATGACAATAACAAACCAATGGGAAACACAAAAGACACATGTAACCAAGGAACCAATCAGAACATAACACACATACAAGGGAATCACATGACAGAACATGATCGCATGTGGGGCAAGGAACACATGACAAACCAGGAACTTAAACTAAGATCATGAATACAAAGCAAAAGACATGAACACCAACACAACCCAAAACAAACCCTGACAATAACACTCAAAAGTTTACGGTATGTAAGAGTTTTTTTTATGTTTTTGAACCATCTCTTATGCTCTCCAGTGCTGCATTTATTTTATCAAAAAATCAAACAGTGAAATATTATTACAGTTTAAAAAAAACTGCTTTCTATTTGAATATATTTAAAAAAAATGTAATTTATTCCTGTGATCGCAGAACTGAATTGTCAGCAGTCATTAAAAAAGTTTCGTGTTCACCGACCTTCAAATCTTCTAATATGCTGATTTGGTGCTTAAGAAACATTTCTTATCAATGTTGAAAATACTTCACACTCACTTCAAAGTTCAAAAGAACAGCATTTCTTTGAAATAGATTTTTTTTTGTAATAATGTAAAACTGTTTACTGCTGCTTTTAATGCATCGTTCCTGAATAAAAGTATGAATTCCTTTCAAAAAAATCCTACTGACTCCAAACCTTTGAACAGTATTGTAAATTATGGAAATATATCTCTCAAGATACAGAAAGCAGATCTCAAGTTCTTACATTCTTTGATTTGAGCTCATTAGTAGTGACACTTAGGTAATTATGAAACCCATTTCATAAATAATTTCAAATAAAACTCTCAAAATAGTTTTGATTCTGTCAGTTGGACTTTTTAAATAAACTTCTAAGGCTCTCTGTTGAGTCTCACAAGTATGACCTGTCACCTCATTGCGAACAAAAAGAACTGTGAAGCTTTATGTTGTATGTATACTGATCCTTTAAGCTCTCAGTGCTAATACTGAGTCTTCATTGGCACAAAGAATTTGCCATGACAAATCCCCTCCTCATCCATACAATTGATTTGACCTGTAAATTGCTGAAATTTACCTCAACCAATTTTGTCTTAACGTATCATCACACAAACTATGACACAAGCACCTCGGAGATCATTTGAAGTGTGGTAAATCTCTTGTTTAAATTTGAATCATCAACACCAGGTTGTCTCTGTCTTCCAAGCGAATGGATGTGAGACGGCCACATTGTGATGGTAAACATCCCGTCTGAAAGCAGAGGGAACCCCAGCTGGGGTCATACACATAACCGCATTGTACGTGAATTGACTCCTCATGTTGGATTAGCTGGTTAAATACAGTGATCCTTTCCCTCAGACGCACAATCGTGACATTTAACGCATTTGAATGCGGGTCTCAGAAAGGGCCACCATGGTCTTTTCAGCATCCGCCAGCTCCATTTCCCCGTGCCGTTCAGTGCGACGATCACAACGGCGTGCTTGGCAACCCTGAAAGCGTCCACTTAAAATGCCCCATGCATAATATCGAGACATCCCTTGTTTGGTGAATACATGCCATTGTGTAGTGTAGACGTTGAGAGACACCGATAGAAAAGTCATCAGTGTATGCAATGCGACAGAACTTGGTGTAATGCATTTGGACTCTGCTACAGCTGCCAAGATAGTGCCGGGGAAAGAGTTTGGCAAGGAAAATAAATACAGTGGGTACGGAAAGTATTCAGACCCCCTTAAATTTTTCACTCTTTGTTATATTGCAGCCATTTGCTAAAATCATTTAAGTTAATTTTTTTCCCTCATTAATGTACACACAGCACCCCATATTGACAGAAAAACACAGAATTATTGACATTTTTGCAGATTTATTAAAAAAGAAAAACTGAAATATCACATGGTCCTAAGTATTCAGACCCTTTGCTGTGACACTCATATATTTAACTCAGGTGCTGTCCATTTCTTCTGATCATCCTTGAGATGGTTCTACACCTTCATTTTTGTCCAGCTGTGTTTGATTATACTGATTTTTTTTTTTGATTAGGAAAGCCACACACCTGTCTTTTTAAGACCTTACAGCTCACAGTGCATGTTGGAGCAAATGAGAATCATGAGGTCAAAGGACTGCCTGAAGAGCTCAGAGACAGAATTGTGGCAAGCACAGATCTGGCCAAGGTTACAAAAAAATTTCTGCTTAAAGTTCCTAAGAGCACAGTGGCCTCCATAATCCTTAAATTGAAGACGTTTGGGACGACCAGAACCCATCCTAGAGCTGGCCTTCCGGCCAAACTGAACTATCGGGGGAGAAAAGCCTTGGTGAGAGAGGTAAAGAAGAACCCAAAGATCACTTTGGCTGAGCTCCAGAGATGCAGTCGGGTGATGGGAGAAAGTTGTAGAAAGTCAAACATCACTGCAGCCCTCCACCAGTCGGGGCTTTATGGCAGAGTGGCCCGCCGGAAGCCTCTCCTCAGTGCAAGACCATGAAAGCCCGCATGGAGTTTGCTAAAAAACACCTGAAAAAAAGGGACTCCAGATGGTGCGAAATAAGATGCTCTGTCTGATGAGACCAGATAGAACTTTTTGGCCTTAATTCTAAGTGGTATGTGTGGAGAGAACCAGGCACTGCTCATCACTTGTCCGATACAGTCCCAACAGTGAAGCGTGGTGGGGGCAGCATCATGCTGTGGGGGTTTTTTCAGCTGCAGGGACAGTACGACTGGTTGCAATCGAGGGAAAGATGAATGCGGCCATGTACAGGGATATCCTGGACGAAATCCTTCTCCAGAGTGCTCAGGAACTCAGACTGGGCCGAAGGTTTACCTTCCAACCAGACAATGACCCTAAGCACACAGCTAAAATACGAAGGAGTGGCTTCACAACAACTCTGTGACTGTTATTGAATGGCCCAGCCAGAGCCCTGACTTAACCCAATTGAGCATCTCTGGAAAGACCTAAAAATGGCTGTCCACCAACGTTTACCATTTAACCTGACAGAACTGGAGAGGATCTGTAAGGAGGAATGGCAGAGGATCCCCAAATCCAGGTGTGAAAAACTTGTTGCATCTTTCCCAAAAAGACTCATGGCTGTATTAGATCATAAGGGTGCTACTACTAAATGCTGAGCAAAGGGTCTGAATACTTAGGACCATGTGATATTTCAGTTTTTCTTTTTTAATAAATCTGCAAAAATGTCAACAATTCTGTGTTTTTCTGTCCATATGGGGTGCCGTGTGTACATTAATGAGGAAAAAAATTAACTTAAATGATTTTAGCAAATGGCTGCAATGTAACAAAGAGTGAAAAATGTAAGGGGGTCTGAATACTTTCCGTACCCACTGTACTTGTTAAAATGTTTTGGGAGCCAGAAACCAAACTTTTTTTGTCTGTTTTGCAGAGACTGATCCCAACTCACGAGATCAGGATAAAAAGGAGTGAGTGAACTAAAAAGTTGCGGAGAAGTGAAGAACGAGGGGTAAAAGTGGAAAATAGAGGGGTATGGGGTCTGATAGCGACTGAAATAAAAATAGTCTGGATGGAGATGGTGTCTTGATCAGGGCCGCCTGCTAACCTCTCAGGCGCCACACTCTCTGGCTCAGGCGGGCCCCAGGAGCAGGAGGGGCCAGACCACAAAACCATTTGGTTGCCGAGTCTGTTGTACCTCTTCACTTGGGGGTCTAAAGCTCCTGCGCTACACCCTATAGATAGCTGTTGAGTTAAAACTATATTCAGTTTGTTTGCGATTTCACTGTTTGAGTGTGTTGATCTACACTCTTAAAAATAAAAGTTCTTATTGGCATTGATGGTTCCAAGAAGAACCTGTAACATCTATGGAAACTTTCCATTTCACAAAAGGTTCTTTATAGTGGAAAAAAAGGTTCTTTACATTTATTAAAATGTTCTTCACACTAAGAAAAAAATGGTTATTTTAAGAACTGTTCTTAAGGTTCTCAAAGGTTCTTTGGGGAAGCAAAATTGTTCTTTTATGGCATCACTATGATTAATCCCCCTTTGGAACCTTTATTTTTAAGAGTGTACTTTATTTGTCCGCTTTGCCACACTCTCTTAAAAATTGCAGTGACGCAACAGAAGAACCATTTTTGGGTTCCCAAAGAACCTTTCAGTGAATAATTCTTTTTAAAGAACCATTTTTTATTGTCAAGAACATTTCAATAATCTAAAGAACCTTTTATGCATTCGAAAGTTTCCATAGATGTAAAAGGATCTTCATGGAACCGTAGATGCAAATAAACAACCTTTATTTTTAAGGGTGTTGTATCTATTCTGCAAAAGGCTAAGATAGCAACAAAGCCACACTTAAAGTCTTCCTAACCCAGTTTTCACAGAGACGTCACAGAGGAATGGTCCAACATTTGATTAGAGTCTCTACGGTTCTTGACACTGACCCAAGCCGGCTGCAAATGGATAAAATGAGTCAGACTGATACTCATGACTCTGACATTTAAGCAGAAAAAGGTCCACCGTAGCATTGGTTTCTGTACCGAGGAGCCGGTTCCACCTGACTCAACCCTGGGGGGATGCGGTGACCCATTAGCTGATGACTTCATCACTTACAACATTGCTTCTTTAGGTTCTTCTCATAGGAAACAGCTGAAAGAAAGCATTGTTTGATTTGCATTCAGGAAAACATCACATTACATAAGCTTTCGATCAGAAAAGAAAGGTTTTTGTGTATGAGTTGAAAAGACTTGTTCACTTAGATTTGAGTGATTTGAGTTGCTTATTTACTCCATTAGTGCATGCCAGGTAGCATAAGAGAATTAACTTCAATGCAGCAGGGAAATGCAACAGAACTGTATATACTTCCGCATATGGAATGCATTTATAGGAAAAATATTTTCATAACTTTTTTAAATGGATTAAGGAGATGGTATGCCGCTTTTTCTCTCCTCTTTACAGAGGGACATCTGGACCCTGTTAGCTCTTTATGGACAATATTTCATTTCTCTCTGTATGTCTTCTTGACACTGCTTCTTTTGATTGCCTGTATGTGTTCAAAGAGGGACTGCTGTTTTTTTTTTACAACGTGTTTGTAAAACAATAATTTTTTTAAAAACATTTTTTCTGAAATATATGGTTTAGCAGAAATTGATACAAAGATATTTTAATCTATTTAAAATATATTTTAACACGTATATTTGACTTGTTAATATGTTGATGTATGTATGTATGTATGGTGTTTTTTATATTTGTATTTATATTTATATAAAAAATGCATTTAGCATGCCAGTGTGCACTATACTGCTCGCAACATAACCCTATTGATAATTAATTCCTGTTATTGCGTGCAGCTGTTATCAAAGCGATATTACTCTTTGTTTCATAAGCTAAACATCAAAAAGTAACCGAACATCATAGCTCTGTGTTGGTGTTTTTACTTTTTACTTTTTTTTTTATACTTGCAAATATATTCTTTCAGATCTGACCTGAAAACAATAGATGGATTTCTTCTTCAGGTAATTAATCACATTTTGTTCAATCCTGTGAACAGTTGGGTCTCATTACTGTAGATAATGGTTAAGAGTATCTGCCTTTCTGTGCCTTTGTTTTATTTGCTGTGATTTTTCCCTCTGTAGATTAATGTGGATAGTTTTGGTTGTTTCAGGTACTCCGAAAAGCACTTACTTCATTTTATTTTATAACCCCTGGCCGGTATCCTCTCTTACACTGTTGGTCTTGTTCTGGAATATCTGTCACCATCTTCAGTCTTCTGCCACCTTTTTATTGACTTCTCCAACTCAAACATTGAACTGTTTTCAGTCTCTTTCTGTTTTCTTCTTAACACCTTCCTAAAAAAACCTCTCAAGCCACAGGATGGCAGACCTTTTCATTATTGCAAGTTCTTGAATGAGCTTTATGAATATTTAGCATACTATTCCTGTCGGGCATATGCAGTAAAGGCCACCGCATAATGTGTTTCCCTGGAAGCCTGGCTGAGTTTGTGGACTAGATGTTGCTTCACCAAAATGTGGGTTTTGTTTGCCTAAATATTTCATTACCAAAGCGAGCCCTCATTTCTGACTCGGGACACCATTCGTTTTGATATTTGAGTGTTGAGTGTACCATCTCTTGAAAGAAAGCAGGGGGCCGAAGACTATCTCCAGGCAGAAGTTAAGACTCTTCATCTGGTAGCAATCTTTCTTTGAACCCGCTTCATCCAACCACAGTCCAATTAATCAGAAACTGTCATCTGCCCATGAAATAGTGAAAAAAAGTGAATGGGAAAGATGTTGAGTGTAACGTGGGGAGAAACAGATGATCTTTAAAAAATAGAAAAACACCAACTTAGCTTTGCCATTTGCATGTAATTGCTTTAGGATGAAGCTGATGCAGGTCTGGATTTGTAAATGCAGTGTTTATTTTAAGACGAACTCGACCTCTATAATGTGACATGGAACCTCTGGTCAGCAGTAACTGTCTGCTCATTATTCTTAAGAAAACAATGGCTTGTGAGGGTAATGAGTCTAATTTTGTCAAGCACTGTGCGTGCAGTTGATTGGGTCGGCCTTTTCATGTTGGACAGACTGTCACCATGCTCTGTTTGGTTAATTAAAGTCTAATTAAATTGCCCATGAATTGCAGCGGCTCCTGAGAAAACAGTGTAAATAGGTGCAGGCCGTGATGAATGGCATACAGAAATTCAAAGATGGGATCTTTATTATTTACAGAGCCTGTTCAGTATTTCTGCATAGTGCTTTCAGATTTTTTTTGACCTACTAGTGTCTCCAAGTAGTTATCGCTAAAATATTTTTTTTATAATATTTACATAGACTGGTATAAAAATTAATACAATTAGCCAATAATTATTTTCATGTTCTGGATGATAATAGATAAATGGACTACAATAATATTTCATATATTTATTTATATATATTTTAAATTACATTAATTTTGGAATTGTTTAATTAATATTCACATTTCTATATTTAATTAATATTTCTATATATTAATAATCAATTTATATTCTGAATTAATAATACAATGAATAATATTCAGTAAGTAGTCGTATTATTGTTAAACTTCCTATTCTTCTCTGCAATTTCTCCTCTTCTCTAGTTTCTTCCTATTTTAGTTGTCTAATAACCCGGCGTGTATTTTATGTAAAATATCGTGGCTCTTTGACAAAGTGATCTTTTTCCTCTTTGGTAATTTGCTTTGGATAAAACTGTCTGCCTAATGCATAAATGTAAGTTAATGTATTTAATTATACTGTTTTTTTAGACGAACTTTAGATGAGTTTTAGATGATGGCAAATGTAATCTAAATATAAAAATGAGAATCTATATATAGAAATAAGCATGCACAAATCTCTAATATTGGCCAATAACTGATATGGTACTTTCGCAAATCTCAAAATGAATGTTATTTAAATAATATTAAATGAACATGTGAAATTTTAATATCCATTTATAAGTCATTAGTCAGAACATTATCTACTTATTGTTTGCAGCCAAAATTTTTAAATGGAATTTGGATTTATTTGATGAAATGATCTTAGACATGGATGTTTTCAATGATATGTCTTATAGAAACAATAGTACGCTAAACATAATAACTGACATCAAAGGCGATGCATTAGCATGGAAATTCCAATGGAGCAAAACCGGCGGAAGAAAGTTCTGTTTCTTATGCCACAAAAGACTGGAAGTTTAAGATAGCCTGTAGCTATCAAAAAGATGTGAGCCAATCAGATCCGCTTAGCACGAAAGTCCTAAAGCACCAGGATCCAAAATAGTATTAGCAGGTCTTGCGTGAAGACAAAACACCCATCTCTGAACTTAATATCTGTCTGAGACGCTCACAAAGCCATCCGATGTGAGCCATTAGAAAGTTTTTCGTCAAGGAAAAGGGTGCGTTTAGTGCAGTCCTGCCCCTGAGGTTTGTGGGATACTGGACGTCTGCTCTTAGTTGTGCACTAGGGAGGAAATTAAGAGTCTCTTCGCGAAGCCTCCCAAAATGAGTCGGGCAAAGCAAGCATGCAAGGACTGTTCTCGCCAAAGCTCTGAGAGTCAATAGGCCAGAGATGGCCCTCTGTGATTAGTTAGAGAGTATAGACACCATGTCAGAAACCCAGCTGCCTGGCACTGAAACTAGAGATGGTGCACAGATTTCTCCTTCCTTATTACATATCTCCTGGGGAAAACCAGGCAGTGCCAAAGGTTAATATCCTTCACTAAAGGCCTCGACCTTGAAGTGACAGACATCATGTGAGATGACACCAGTGTGTACCACAAAAAGCTCTCTCTGGTTCATAATATCTTTGTCCTCCCACACTCCTCCATGGAGTGAAACTTTGTTTTATACTGATTTCTCATACTGGCCAGGATGATACTCGACCTTTGGAGAACATTCCAGATAATCAAGAACATCAAGAACGCCACTTTCATCCAGCTTTGAGTGGTTCTGCTGTCATGTGTAATTATGGATGAAGGAAGTGCAAAATTCTTTTATGAAAGCAGTGAACTTTCTTCAGATAAGGGTCAGGTTTTGGTGACTGCATAAGGTTTTACCCTCTCAAAAGCCAAACGATCACGTTTCATTTTACAGCGCAGAGCTGTGTGAATTACATTTACATTCCAGCAGAAGTTTAATTGAGTCAGCTAACAGAAAGTAGAATTCCATTCACGAAACTGTAATTTTTAACTATGCTGGCTTGACAAAGCCTTGTTTAAAATGTTTAGTGACATACCTTGTCTGAACGTTTTTTTTTAAAAAAAGCTTAAAAAACTTTAAGGTTTGATTGACAGTTGCTTGGTGGTGGCTAAGAGTTTAAGTAAGGACAGGGACTTGGTTTTATCTATCGGTTGTCAAATCGATTTTGAGAAATCGAAAAAAGAATGCAAGCTGTGTCAATTGTGGAGGGATGGGGTATAAGTGGACTGAAAGACTTGAAGTCAAGCATATGTCACCAGAGCAAAGTCGGTCATTTTTCAGCAATTGAGTTATGAATGATTAAAAATTATGAGGTCAAAGAATCTTTTTAGGAATGAAACATAACACATGGATGAATGTTCACAATAAGATCTATAACAATAAGCTTCATTAACATTCTGACTATGAAGTATTCTGGGTGGTTGCCAGCAGTGGTGTAAAGTAACGAAGTAATAATACTTTGTTACAGTACTTAAGTATTTTTTGGGAGTATCTGTACTTTACTTGAGTTTTTATATTTCAGCCAACTTTTACTTTGCTACATTTCCTAATTAATATGTATACTTTTACTCTGATACATTTCCACGAAGCATATTCGTTACTTACTATAAAATAGTCAGAAGTTAGAAGAACACGGACTACAGGAAAGCAGGTTTGACGAATCAGTGGTCTGGCGTCTGCAAGTTAGACTCATAAAAACACCTTTGGTCATGTGCAAACAAGTGCGCGCACAACCGTGGATGATTTCATTTTCCACTCAAGTCGAGTCTGGGGTCTGCGACATACATTATATATTCTGCGATAACATGGTAAATGTTGTGATGTGCGATCTGACATTATCAAGTATATCACCAGATCACACACAGAGTGCACGTACGTTGATTTATTAATCTATTAAAATTCTAAATTCCGTGCATTCTAAATTGTAGACGGCAAAATTGCTTCTGTATGATTTTTTTATTTATATAATTTAATATAGTTAACTTAATCTATATCACACAAAGAGTACTGTTTTTCTGCAGATATTAGCATGATAACAAATATAATAATCATTTTATACAAGTTCAGTAAAGTTAGCAATAAGTGACTTATATTTTAGACATAATATTGCTTGTTTTTGCTCAATTTTGCAAGCGAAAATAGTTCCAAACAAAGATCACAGCACTGTTTTGCATCACAGTGTTTACTTATTGAGTGAATCAGCTTTTTGAACGAATCGGTTGAATAAATGATTCAGTGATTCACTCATTAACACAGTCAAATGCTTTGTTGCTGAATGAATCAGTCGTTTGAATGAATCGGTTGAATCTCAATGACTCACTCATTAACAGTCACTTGCTGCCACCTACTGGCAGTTTTAATTTCACATTTCGACTATTTTTTTTTTTTTATAATCATTTCAAATAACAGTATTCAACGTTTTATGTTAAAAACAAAACATTATTTATCCATCTGTAACTGCAGGTTAAATGCATCCATGTCTCCTCTGAGATAATAACTGTGTAAATACATCTAAATGCTATTTCAGATTTGTTATATTTCAGTTTTCTTATGTTGGAATGATAGACACTAAGTACCAGAAGAAGTGCTTCTTATTCTTACCCAAAAATACAAAATGGAAGAAAGAGTTAAAACAGAACACAATCTTGCTACTCAAGCTGTGTATGAACATTGTTTAATATATATTTATTTGCTTCTTTTCCATTTTGCATTTACTTGTACTTTTACTTTCAATACTTAAGTACATTTAAGATTTGAAAAATACTTTTCGTACTTAAGTGCAATAAATATCACATACTTTAAGACTTTTACTTGAGTAATATTCCAAACGGTTACTTCACAACTTCTACCAAAGTCATTTTCTGGTAAGATATCTGTACTTTTACTTGAGTATGGCTTTAAGGTACTTTATACACCACTGGTTGCCAGTGTGTTGCCAGGATATTGCTAGGGCATTTATCATATGTTTTAAGTAATTTGACCTTTTTTTTAACAAATAAAACAATATTCTTTAAGAGATTTCTTTCTTCTGTGAAATACAAAAAACGTCTCTTTCCATACAATGCAATTTAATATGGTCCGGTGTTGTTTTGGACCTCGTTGACATTCATCATCAACATTTGGAACATTCTTCCAAAATGTCTTTGTCTCTGCATCATACAGGTTTGGAACAACATGAGGGTATGTAAATGATGACATAATTTTCATTTTTGAGTTGACTATCCCTTTAATTAGATGACACCTCAACAACAGACTTAACTTGTCAACCTTGAGAACGTTGACTCTTTTTTCATTTGGTTTGTCCAGGGGAAAGGTTAGCATAACTCTCTGCGGTTCCATAGAAACAGTCTGAGGCATCTGAAGGGTGCTTCCGAGGCCAGCTGTCCACTCTTACGCCCCCAGCGAGCATGTGTCTTCCCCTCAGCTCAGATTTTTAATATTCGTCTCATCACGCAGAGCTTGGCCAGCTCATGCAGTTGCGTCTGGTCGTCTGAGCTCAGCCTGGTGAGATGTGTGTGCTATTATGTAGTGCAGACCATTTGCCACACCCAAACAAAGGCGCACATGTCGTAACTGAGAGTGTGTGATATGACCACACACAGCGGCACATTTGGTCGGCTTCACACATCCCGAGACACATACACACACACTTCACTCACACCTTTGCTAAGCCGCTTACAAATTAGTGTGTTAGCAAGTGTGCTAACATATCAGTCAACAGCTTGAGTGTATAGATTGAAATAGTTTGAATTTGCTCTGCATTTCATGCCTAACAAAGAGAGATTGTTGTTGGGTTTCAGACGCTCGAGTCGCTGGGTCTTGAGAACCGCACTGCCCTTCAGTGCTTGGTCTTAATTCATCTGCGGTGTCGTTCACCTCCCAACCCCCACATCCTGAATCACACTTCTAGAGCTTGTTTATGAAATGCTAGGAGAGCGCGACTCCCGGAGGATTGAAACGGAGAGGAGGAAGGTCTGCGACCCACAACTATCATCATCCCACAGGTTCAAATTCTGGTCTGACGGGGGTAGCGGATGGACGGGAATATAAGAGGTGAATGTCAGAGTGAGTTAGTCCAGTTGCCTGTTGGGGTCTGACTAGACCGGAGAACAATATTTTTCTAAGATTGTCCTACAGGTTCAGTTGGTCTTTTAGCTTCCTCACATTCCTTCAAATCGTGTCCAAATCCAGCGATATGCTGGAGGTGCTCCGCAAGGCTCCGATTCTACTGATTTTAATCTTTTCTCTTGCACCACTTGGTAATTGCATCTGTCTTTCTCAAAAACTTCGATTAAGAGCCACACAGAGGGCTTCTCATGACCCAGACTGAACTTTGGATTACAAAATAAAAATTCAATTGGAACTAGAATAAAATTAATTTAAAAGAGTAAATCAAATATGTTTCTCATTAGCTTGCTATCAAGCTACTTTCGCAAAAGTCTTGTTTCTGCTTTCTCTCAGCATGTTTACAAATTATTCGGTTGTAACTGGTATCTTCAGGATACACCAGACTGATTAAGTGTGTGTATGTGTGTGTGTGGGGGAGGTGTTTCAGGGCAGCTGCTGCAATAACTTCTTTGTGTGTAAGTCTTTGATTTCTGCTGCTTTATTCGTTCTAGTACATTGTAGTTGGCCTCACAAATCTTCATTCACTTCATCATGGCTGCACCTTTTACCCGGTGCACCATTATTTATTGGTATTAGCATCACTATTACTAATGCTCATATTTGAATAAAAATTTAAATAGAATGTATCTAATTTATTTACATATTATTTTTCAGCATGCAAGTCTCTCACAGTGCAGTGCAGCAGACATTAATGATACTTCAAATCATGCTGCTTTAGACTTGGTCCTGTAAGCAACCAGAATGCCCTAGCAGCCATATTACATTGCCCTAGCAACCACCCAGAACATATTTGCAACCGCATAACAACTTTTTAAAAACATTCAGGACACCTTAGTGACCACATGTAGTTGCAATTTCTAGAAAACATTCTGAAAAAAAATAAAAACATTCAGAACACCTTAGCAACCTCATTGCAGTGCCCTAGCAACCCCCGATTACTTGTGCAACCACATGGCAATGCCCTAGCAACCCCCCAATTATTTGTGCAACCACATAACAATACACTGTCAACCACCCTGAACCCATTTTTAACATTATAGCAACTTTTAAAAACATTCTGAATACCTTAGCAACCACATGGAGTAGCAATGCCCACTACCAGAACACTTTTTAACTGTATTGCAACTTACTAAAAACATTCATACATACAATAACAATGCCCTGGCAACCACCCAAAACACTTTTTCAACAACTTAGCAAATTTCAAACACATTCAGAACACCTTAGCAACCTCATAGCAACACCTTAGCAACCACCCAGAACACATTACAAAGCGCATAGCAAATTTCTAAAAACATTCAGAAAACCTTAGTGACTGAATAGAAATACGCTAGTAACCACCTAGAAATCTTTTGCAACTGCATAACAACTTTCTAAAAATTTTCACAACACCTTAGCGACCACATACAGTAGCAGTGCCCTAGCAACCACCCAGAATGCTCTTACAGCCATAGCAACACCTTAAGTTGTTCTGGGTGTTTTTAGCAACCACTGATGTTAAATACTTACATATTCTTCAGTGAATGTAACAATCTGGATGTTCAAATAAAAGTATTGAATGAAATACCTTCTGTAGATGTCTTCAGAGAAATAAATAAGAGCATCAATTCCAAGTAACAGTAATAAATTAGATTTCTAAAATAACAGACTGAGGGAATTTCTAGCTCACTGATTTGGCCTTGTTTGTGCTTAAACAAAATCCCTTGAACTTCGCGTGTCGACTGCCAAATCCACATATATTTTTGCTTTGTTAATAAATCATGGAATCTGATTCATCCACTCGCCCAAGTCGAACCTCATTGTGCGGCCTTTGGAAACGAAGCACCTGGCTTGAATGCCATGACACTTGTTGAGTAACACAAATTATACAGTTCCTGGAAGGAATCGTGCAGTTTTGACTGCCATTTAGCATTGTTGTTAGTTTGGCAATCACGCAATCAGACCCAGCTGCATGAATATTGCAGTCCAGTTGGGCGGATCTGCCTAGTCCTTAGCATGAATTTGGGAGTGCCATCACACTGAAATTACAGCTTTAGCAGTGATGCTAGTTTTTAGCAAGATTTCCATAAACACCTAGCATTGCTCCAATCTGGAGTGGTTGTGTGAATCAGTGATTACTTAATTGAAAGTTATGTGATAACCTAGCTCTCTTGTCTGTGATATTTAGCCAGATGCTAACAGATGGTTTAAATCTAGAATCTTCTATAATTGTTTTGATTGTAAATGTATTTATTGCTCATGCTAAGTGAAGTAGTGCTATTGGCCCAGTCTGACTGATACAACATAGTGACTCAATGTTCTACCTCATGTCTTTCCAAAAAAAAGTAGGCTTTACTCCAGAAGTGATCTTCTGTTTCCACAGACTTTGTAAATAGTCTCGTTACCCGGGCCAAAATAGGACAATTGGGACATTCATGGTGACTGGTTGCTTGTTTCAAAAGTTGTAGACATTGAAGAATCCTTTTCATTGGCACATTTTGGTATTCCATAATTTTCAATCAGTTCATTCGATGTTTTATATTGACTGTGCAGATGAGTTATTGCTCTGGTGGCAAACGTCAGCCTGACCCTGGCTAACCTCTACATAATCTTTGTATAAAGAAACCAAGAGTGGTTTGTATGAGTCATACTGAAGCTCTTTTTCTTTTGCTCTCTCAACCCAAAAAAGATTTGGACACTTGAGTCACATTTTAAAATTGCATGAATGTTCTTCCATTAAGTATTTAAAAATAAATCATAAAAAAATGCATTTATAAAATATAGATACTCCAGTTACAGCCCTATTTCCCAAATACATTTCATATCCATTGTATATTTCCTCCCCATTGCTCTCTCATTTTGTCCAAATCTCATTTCTTCTCTCATTTTGAAGACTGCATTGTTGTGTGTCTGCGTCCTCTGGGCCGCCGGCCCACCGGCCTAATTCAGACAGCCTCCTGTAACTGTGAGAACACTTTTGGCGGGCTATTGGATTAGCCTTTGAGCACTACGTGGGCTAATTGATGAAAATGACCCCGGTGTGGAGAGCAGAGCCATTGTCTCTGCTGTCACAAAGTCTCAAGCCATCAACAGAGAGCCTAACAGGATTTCTGCACACACGCCATCCATCCCTAATTTGTTGGCCCGAGAAACTGTCAAAGCCCACTGGAAGCAAGCTCAGAAGTGGGGTGTTTGTTCTGGTTTAAATGTGGTAGATTAATCAGCCTCTGCCAACCCCAAAAGCTAAGTGTAAATGTAATGAAAGGAAAGTTGACTTATTTGATTGAAAACAAATGGGACTTGTGATTTGGACTGGTGCTGTTCCTTCTATATGGTCTCTTTGAGCCTTTGATTTAGTAATGTCATGATTATTTAACAAACCCCAAGGTTTCTGATCACACCAATTATTCACTCATGCACAATGCAGGCTCTGATGTTGTTTTATTAATTAAAAGACTTGATTTGCCTGGTAGACATGTTGACATATTTGCAATATAGATGATGTTCTTCAGATCTTGCTCTTTCTGTTCTTTCATTCCTCACTTGCTCTTTCAAATACCCTCTCTCCCACTCAACACTACCACACACACAGTTTATAGAGCTGTACATGTGAGAATGGAGCCCTAAAGAGTTCTTCTGACCTGAGAATAACGGCTTGCTTGGTTTCCAGAGTGTTGCATTCATCTCGGTTGAATGCAGTAACCATAGATTACCTGACAATTAAACCCACTCATCTCACCACAAACCCTGCAGTAAGAGCAACCAAATATGCAAGGCTGTCAGGTAAGGCGTTACTAAACAACATTTGTACAGAAATAGCTCACAAATGCTACCCAACACATGCTTATTAGATGATTAAACAACAGTTCACATACATTAGGGGTGTTTGATTGGTGTTTGTTGCTTTTTAAGATGGATTGGCTTTGTGCGCTGTTTATATACACGATTGTTCTTTTTTTTTTAAATTCATACATTTAGTCAGCAAGATGGCATTAAATTGATCAAAAGTGACAGTAACG
The DNA here is from genome assembly GCA_018155175.1 of Sinocyclocheilus anophthalmus. NCBI lineage: Eukaryota > Metazoa > Chordata > Actinopteri > Cypriniformes > Cyprinidae > Sinocyclocheilus > Sinocyclocheilus anophthalmus. Next base: position 105,199 of record JADLZN010001083.1, on the reverse strand, counting down.
ACATTTATAATGCTGCAAAAAAGATTTATATTTCAAATAAATACTGTTATTTTGAACTTTCCATTCACCAAAAAATCGTGAAAACAAATTATGACCGTTCCACAAAATCTTAAGCAGCACAACTGTTTTCAAATAAAAAATCTCTTACAGCTGTCTGTTTAATGTTTCAATTTAGTGCAGTAATATTTTTTTATTAATAAAATCATGGGAAAAAAGTCATGCCTGAGCTTAAATGTAAGGGATTTTAATTTCTATTGCTTTCAGTGTTTTTTTTATAAAAAAATTTTACTACGGGGTGGTTATATTGGTCATATATGGTCATACTGTTTATTAAGATTTAATCTAGTAAATTAACTGGTGTACCACAAAATTAATTATATACATGTTTTATTCATTGACAGCTGTAATGTAATGCTCTAGACATTTGAGGACTGTGCAAGTATGGGTTTAATTTTTGGATTTCTATTCAGAAAGTCTCTTAATTGTGATAAATGGACATGGCTGTGGTGATTCATGGGGTTAAATTAATCCGTTGCTTGTCCATCAGGATGATATCCATTCACTTCTTGGAATCTGCGTTCTTCATTGAAGTAATTGCAAAAAAGATGCTTTTGTGTATGTTCATCATCACGGTTCATTGGTTTGGGCAGACCTGCTAATGTTCCCTCTGCATGACGACACATCGCCCTGGCAACTGTTGGCAGATTACCACAGCAACACACTGCTGATGTCACAAAATTTGTAGGCATTCACATTTTTACCTTTTTCTGTTAATCTCTCATACAATTATCAGAATGTCCTTGTCACTTGTTTTAGCCACAGCTGGATGGAAAACAACTGAAGAAATAGCTTTTATCGCTTCATCATGTTGCGTCTGGATGTTACCCTGTTTTTTTTGTCCCTTTTGAATTTTACTCTTTTTCTCAAAAACACACAAAATAAACCAGCCAGATTGGATTAAATTTCACCTGCCTCCTCCTGCTGGTTTATGTAACACAGTTGTGAGTTGCCTCAAACTGACATTAGGCTACATTACATCCAAAGATTTCCCAGGAGTCCCATAAACACACAAGAAACTACCGCAGATGTGAGACACTTGAGCAGACTCTTGTTTCACTAGTTGAATAAACTTTATGTTTAGACATACACTCATATAAATACTTGCGCGACAAGAAACCACATCACTATATACAAGCATTTTGTGGTATTTTACCTTCAGAGTGTCAGATTCTGATGTTAATCTTTATTTGTCAGTTATTTCGAAAAGTTCCAACCATTTCAGTGCAAGTCCCACTTTGGGAAGTCATTTAACATTCTCTTGTAGTTTGATACCTGGACTAAATCTCCCTTGTTTTTTTTATATATTTATAACTGACTTCAAATCAAGGTCTTTCCTCAAGGCATTTTAATTAGTTCTTCTAAGATAATCTGCCCATTTGAGATTTAAATTGCATGGAGTGCTTTCACGTTTCCAGGATGTATTGCAGTTGTAGGGTTTCACTGCTGTTTCTCAGAACACAGATTAATGACATTATCAAATGGTTACTAAAACATTTCAGGAATGAATATTGTATTGTTTGGGATAAGCTTCTCTTTGGCACAGTGTAAAATGGCTACTATAAAGAGGCCCTAGCTAGCGTAAAGTGTTTGCCGCATTTCAAAAACAAAATAAAAGAGCATTTGGAAGGTAAAACTAGTTCCTAACATTTGGTACAAAAAGGCTAGTGTGAGTAATGTGCTTTCCTGCATGTGATGATTACTGAAAGGAAGATTTTTTTGAAGTTTGTATTTTTTTGTGTGAAGAACTACACTCTTAAAAATAAAGGGTGCTTTCAAAAGGTTTTTTTCAAAGTGATGCCATAGAAGAACCATTTTTTGTTCCACAAAGAACCATTCAGTCATATGTTCTTTAAAGAACCATCTCTTTCTTAACCTTTAGTAATCTGAAGAACCTTATTTCGCCACAAAGAACCTTTAGTGAAACAGAAGGTTTCTTCAGATGTTAAAGGTTCTTTATGGAACCTTTTAGACAAAAAGGTTCCCCTTCAGGAACTCGAGCTGCATCGAGACGCTTTGGGAACGCCCTTGCGTGACCGCGTTCTGAAGCACGTGTCAAATCTGTCCAATGGAGCAGCGAGACGTCACGAGCAGGGTGACGTAAGCACCAGAAAGTATAAAAGCGCATCCGGCAGAGCGGAAGTTAGCTTCTGCTCTTCAGTAGCGCTCTTTGTATGTGTCTGTCTATTTACTGTTGTCTGTCTGCACAAGCACTCATATATATATAAAACAATGAGAAAGTCTATGGCGAGTGAACGGCATTACAAACGCTGTGTTTCTCCCTGCCCACGATATCTGGCGGCGGGGGATACACGATTTGTGTGTCGTTTGTTTAGGAGCGAAGCATGGATGGTCAGCTCTCGAGCAGCTGATTGTCATCACTGCGAGCTCTCGCTGCGCACGCTCCGCTCTCGCCTGGCTGTGTTTGATGAGAGCGGCCATTCTCGCTAACAAAAACAAAAAAAAAAAAAAAAGATCCCGCTGCAGCGATCCCACTGGTGCCGAGGCACAGTGCAGACTGTTGTCGTGGGGATCGCGGGTGGATTTAGCGGAGGGATCCGAGACGGGCTCGTCCTTTTCTCGGTCCTCACCCGCTAGATCCGCGGCTCTCTCTCTCGCGCCCCCCCCCCCCCCCCCCCCCCCCCCCGCGAGAGAGAAAGAGCCAGACGCTTATCTATCTAGGTGGATGTGACGAGTGTCGAGACTGTGGACTCGCCACAGTCCCTCACGTATGAGGTGTGATTTGTGATTATGGGGGGTGTTTCGCGCCAAAATAAAATATCGTTTGGCCAGCCTAGATACAGGACGCTCGTCCTAAAAATAATTTGACGAGCATGTTCTGAATCCAGATCACCGCCTTCACGACGGGGGCCTTCCGTTTTCCTCGATCTCCATGCTGAGGTGTCAAGATCGTGGGAGAAACCGTACTCATCCCGTATTACAGCCCCACCGTCNGCCAGGCTCGCGATCCCGCTGGCAGCGGTACCGCTGTTGCCGAGGCACAGCGGCCGACTGTTGTCGTGGGGATCGCGGGTGGATGTAGCGGAGGGATCCGAGACGGGCCGTCCTTTTCTCCCCCCCCCCCCCCCCGGTCATCACCCGCTCTCTCTCAGTGTTCGGAAGCCCGCGCTGCGGTTTTTTGGGGCTGAATGATAAGGGATATGGGGCGATGCCAGTGGTGGATCAGACGCTTGCGAGCTATCTCTCCCCATCCTCAGCATCATCCCTGAAGGCCCCGAAGCTTCCCACCAGGCCCATTAGGCTTACATCGAGTCTGGTTGGGAAAGCTTATACGGCAGCAGGTCAGGCTGGCGCATGTTTGCACACCATGGCGGTGTTACAAGCATACCAGGCTGACCTGCTCAGGGGTGGGGCTGCTGAGCGGGAGCAGCCCAAGCCATCAAGCTCCTCATATCACCAGTCTCAAAAACAGAGCGTTGCAACCTGCACCCCTCCACAGAAAGATCAGGGGTCAGGGCGACGCTCTCAGTCGGGGTCTTCTAGACCGAAAACGGATCTGCGGATCGTTATTTTGTCTAAGAGGACCTCGGCTAAATGGTCCTACCATTGTCAGGTCCCTGAGGGGAGCCCACCTGGGGAGGAAAGGATAACACCTCAGTATACGGTGCCCAATCCTCCTCAGTGCCCTCATTGAGGCTTATTGATACCCCTGCCACCCTCGGTGCTTCAGGGCTCAGTGAGCTCCAACGAGCGAAAATCCCAGCTGCCGCCTGGCAACGGTACGGCACGGGAGAGCTCGCCCCCTCAAGTGAGGGTGCTACAGCAGTCAGGTCAGTTGTTCCCTCAGTGCCCTCATGGAGGTTCATTGATACCCCTGCCACCTCGGTGCTTCAGGGCTCAGTGAGCTCCGACGAGCGAAATTCCCAGCTGCCGCCCGGCAACGGTACGGCACGGGAGAGCTCGCCCCCTCAAGTGAGGGTGCTACAGCAGTCAGGTCGGTCGTTCCCTGCCGGTCATCCGCTTCAGGGCACCGAACTGGCTCCTCTAATAATACCAGAGGCCAGCCTCGAGAGTAGATTCCATTAGTAGATTTTCTGGTAGCGTGGAAACTTCTACCAAATATCTCAAAATGGGTCCTGCAGATTGTAGAGAAAGGTTACAGAATCCAGTTCGGCTCTCGTCCGCCTTGTTTCAATGGGGTCATCCCCACACTAGTGGGCCCCGAGCAGGCTCTGGTAATGGAACAAGAAGTAGATACTCTCTTGAGGTAGGGGGCCATAGAACATGTTCCTCCTCTCTCGAGAGCGTCCGGGTTCTACAGCCGTTACTTCGTCGTTCCGAAGAAGGATGGGGGGGTTGAGTCTGATCTTAGATCTCCGTCTTCTGAACCACGCTATCAAACGGCTTCGGGTTCAAGATGCTCACTATCAAGCAGATAGTATCTCAGATCCAGTCTGAGGACTGGTTTGTTACGACAGATCTCAAAGACGCTTATTTCCATGTTTCCCATCCTCCCTCAACACTGGAAGTTCCTGAGGTTTGCTTTCGGGGGCGAAGCATACCAATATAGAGTTCTTCCCTTCGGCCTGTCACTCTCACCCCACACTTTCACGAAGTGTGTGGATGCTGCTCTGGCTCCACTGCGACTCCAGGGCATCCGCATACACAATTACATTGACGATTGGTTGATACTAGCTAAATCGGAGCAGATAGCGGTTCGACATCGAGATGTCGTCCTCGCCCATATGAGAGAGCTGGGGTTAACCCTCTGAAGTCGATTAACGCGGATACGCGTTTTGAGGCATCTTCTCCTTATAACACCGAAAAGAACTTAAATTACACTTTCAGTTTTGATCTTATAGATAAGAGCAATACATCAATCGAATCTGTAAAAGGTCTACTTTTATTTCTGTGCACTCACAAACAATATCAACAAAAACCTGTGCTTTTATGAAATAAAGAAAACAAACAGGGTGTGCAGTCTGCCACCTTGGTCTGCGTAATCTTTATTTAGAAAAGCGTCATTAAAATGAACTAACTCAGCAAATACTAAACAAAGAGACATGAGAGATATATCTATAGAAAGATTGACATGTCTACTTTTAAACTAAGCAAATATTATCGAAAGCAAATATTCTGTGATAAAGTAATCATATGAAACCAACACGATGTCCAGTCTTTCAAGTCTCCCTTCATTATCTCTAATGCGACCAAGCCCACGCGCTGAGCGCGCTATAAATATTATAATCATCCACGTGAAGCGCACCCCGTGTAAACGCCCACATCACAGCAAACAAAACAGCAAGACCTCAAGTTTTACTGTTCGAGTCGCGCTGAGAGGAATAAGACAGAATTCACCTCAAGAAGCTTTGGATTACCTCAGGAAAAAACATGAGGAAGTCTTTTTTATTAACCTACTTGTAATTAGTTTTCACATAACTTGTACACACTAGTCAGACTTTCTCCAAACTATAATTCCTGACTAAATGTAATCAAGTGAAACATTATGAAGTTTCATTCACAGCATCTAAATGTCACGATGCCAGGATGTTTTTTTTATGTTCTACAATGGACAGAAATACGATATAAAAGTAATATGAGTTATAATGTTACTAGTCTAATGTCAGTAAGAATGATTAGTCAAAACTTTACTGTGATAGGATATTCTCTGTTCACGAATATAGCCATATATGTTTATAACTATAGTTTTGGATTGTATAGGCCTACATACAAGGCATGCTTGTGTTTATGAATGTAACTAAACTTCTGTTCATGAATATCTGCTCTGGCGTAAATATTTAGAATGTGTTATACCCGTGTCTTATGGAGTAATGACGCTGAAATGTTTGAAACTGTTTTAATGTTCGTTTAGGACTGTGGCTGCATCACCGGCATCTTGCACAAGAAAGGCACACACGTCGTTCAGTTTTGAGTTCGCTGGAAAATCCTACTGAGTAAGTGTACAGTATAGTAATTGTACTTTTATTAAGCCTAGACTATATGGTAATATTATTTGTGGTTGATAGTGTTAAAATGTAAGAATTGGCATTGTTTCTCATGAAGTATGCATACTATACTAAGATACTGTGGGGAATACACCACTCTTGCACTCTTGCATTCTCCTGCATCTCTCATAGGAAGGGGGCACTGTTCAGTTTTCAACTCCATTCAGAAACTTAGAGTAAGTGTGTATTCACTATTTTACAGATGTTACTTTCATTTGATTTAGTTACTTTGTGGTAAAATATGTTTGCTATGTGGTAATTGTGTTCTTTGTTTAGATAAATTAGTACTAGTATCAGTGAACATCATAATAATGTTAATAATGTAGTTTGTGTAAACAGCATGCTGGCTTTTTTATTTCAGATGTGAGAATAACAGTGCAAAAGAACCTGTTGCAAAGAGAGCCAAAGCAAATAAGCAGCCCACTTGGTCATGGAAACCAGAGACTGAAGTTGACATGTTCCACAGACTCTGAGATTCCTGCCCCGCACAAGAGCCTGGACCACAGCTAAGACCATGTGATGCACACATTCCCAAAATGATGTGAGAGGTTATATTTCAAATAAACTACAAACAAAAAAATAGATACATTTCTTTTTCCTCATTATTTCTTGTAGCAATTCCCTCTCAGTCACTCACCTGACAGCTCATTATGCAGCTCATTATGCAGGCCTTTGTCTTCTCAGGTGTGAATCACATCAGTATACATGACCATTCACGCCCCCTCGCATATTCCTCTTCTACACAAAAAGTGTCTTAGAAAATATAAATCAATATATTGTTTTCTGTGAGTGAGTAAACAAGATGATTTTCACATCATTCTGATGCAAAAACTCTAGACTTCAAGATCTGTTCTCAATAGTCCTGTGAACAAATATTCTGTATGTGTTTTATGGCCTTATTTCAGTGACTTTAAAATTTTAGTTTTTCACTAAGCACGCATAAACGTTGTTTTCTCAAAAACACAATCACATACATACATGCTGCTCACATATTATTGTAGCCCAGTTTGTGCTGATTATGGTGCTACTAAACTTAGTCATTAATGTTTATTAGCAACTGAAAAAAAGCACAAATGTCAGGACATGTCAAAACTTCTCCAGGGCCCAAAACACCCTCAGACCCCAGAGGGTTAAGACTAAACACCAAGAAGAGTGTTATTTCTCCACTACAGAGAACCACTTATTTAGGCGTGGTGTGGGACTCAACTTCGATGCAGGCACGTCTGTCTCCTGCTCGAATCGAGTCAATCCTCACGACAGTCACGAGAGTAAGAGAAGGCCAGTCACTCACTGTCAAACAGTTTCAGAGGCTGTTGGGCTGATGGCAGCGGCGTCCAACGTGATACCTTTTGGCCTGCTGTACATGAGACCATTGCAGTGGTGGCTCAAGAACCAAAGATTTTCAACAAGGGGGAACACTTCGCATGTTCAAGGTCCAACCCCGGCGGCGATGCTTACGTGCCTTAGACATGTGAAAGAAGCCTTGGTTCCTGTCTCAAGGCCCGTTGCGGGGGGGCTCCTTGTCGTCGTGTAACGCTAATGACGGATGCCTCTCTGACGGGCTGGGGAGCGGTCATGAGTGCTCTGCCCAGGGTCTGTGGGAAGGCAATCATCTCTTTTGGCACATCAACTGCCGGGAAATGCTGGCCGTGTTTCGAGCTCTGACACACTTCCTTCCAGACCTAAGGGGGCATCATGTGCTTGTCCGCACAGACAACACATCGGTGGTCTCCTACATCAATCGGCAGGGGGGTCTGCGTTCGCGCCCCTTGTACAAGCTGGCACGCCAGATCCTTCTGTGGGCTCAGGGGAAAGTCCTCTCTCTAAGAGCAGTTTATATCCCTGGGTATTGTAATGTTTATTATTATTTATTAGCTCTAAAAAGGGGAATATTTATGACGAATTATAACTGGTTATGATTCATAATAAATATTTAGATTATATCTTCAAATTAACTGTAGCAGAATCCATATTACAATTATTTGATCTGTCCGTCCACCGAGCATACAATATAATAATTTATCAATTCAAGAAATGTTTATTTTTCTGGCCACGGAACAATAAACTGTCCTTCTTTGTACAGTGCTAGCAGTAATTCTTAGCAAAATGTAGCGAGGGTTCAAACATTCATTGACTTGGAACTGTGAGCAGTAAACAGAGACAATCCGTTGTGAATATAAGGGATTTAATAAATGAAACTATATCTAAAATATAACTAACTAAAACATATATACAAAGAATGAAACAAAGTAAGGAAAAGATAAAGAATAGAAAAGAATGGCAGTATTTCAAATCACTTAACCACAACCTTTGAAAATAATCAAAGAATCCAAAAATCACCTTAAAAAAGGACTGAAACTTAAACACGCATCTAAATAATTTTAAGCGGTTACTTGCATTGGTTTCGATCGCTGAAGAAGAGTCCGGATGCGGTAGATAACGGAGGTCTTTTGATGAGTTCGTAAGGAGTCAGCTGGAAGTTTTTACTTCTGGTTCTTCTGAAGAAGAAGTCCACAGCGACTAACGTTACTTGAAAGTAAAAACTGCCGGAAAATAAAACTCAAAAGGAAGGTCTTGAGAGTCTTGAAAGGTGTTGTCTCAAACGAAGAAGTTTTCTGAGCCAAGTTATTTCGGGCTAATCGCTTTTGAGAATTCCTATTCTGTATGGACTGGCCAATAAGAGGCATGAATTCTGAGCGGGAGAAACTTTCTTTGTCTCTTGTTCATGGCTCATTTGCATGTTTTATGGCAGGTCTGGAATTTCCGTAGTTTTAACCCAAAATATCGTACGAGTCATATGATGCGTTTCACAATCACATACTGTACGTCATTGTCCGAGGAATGAAAAACAGGTAACATTGATACCAAGAAACAACCATTTGGAATAGATTAAACCAAAGATACATACATACACCTGAATATCAGTGTTTTATGGCTTTAACTAATACAAATAACGAGTGGTAATTCGGCTAATCTAGTAGGGAAACATACAAACAACACATGCATATAGTTACCAGATACAATTATAACTGATTAATATAGTCTAAAATAAAGAAATGTCTTTATGTGTGTGTGTGTGTTAGTTTGGGTGTGTGTGTGTGTGTTAGTTTGGCCATTTACAGCTCTTTGCGGAATGTGTTTGAAATCAGATTGGGGGATGCTCGTGGGGGCTGGTTCTAATCTTCTTGACGGCGAAGAACCATCTGGCAATTTAAACCCCTATACGAACGTAAAGTTTCTGACCAGAACTGTAATTTATATGCAAATGTCAAAAGGCTAAAAGGGGTCTTTTAAGCCATAAACAGTCCAACGTTCATGCATGATCCTACGCAGACGCTACAGACTCCTTGTTGGCTGACGAAGTTCACATGAACACTTTGTCAGACCAACAGTTTTCATGATGGTCGGACAGCAGGTGGATCATGATGATCGGGTAGCAGGTGGATCATAATAGCTAGATGGCAGGTGGATCAGGATTGTCAGATGGCAGGTGGATCAGGATTGTCAGATGGCAGGTGGATCAGGATTGTCAGATGGCAGGTGGATCAGGATTGTCAGATGGCAGGTGGATCAGGATTGTCAGATGGCAGGTGGATCCTAATTTTCCTCAGCCTTCGGATCCTCAGCTTGGGTGTTAACCTAGGTAAGGTTCAGCATTGTCTCCGCCTGGGTCCCTCTCTTCCGGTGGCTCCATTTGAAGGTTCGAGGAAGGGCAGCTGTGCACCTGTTCATGGACCTTTGCACCCCGTTGACTCTGTTAAACAGGACAAAAGCAAGACCGAGTGTTAGGGTGTACCCGATTGCTGTGGCAAGGCAAAGTGCCGTGTCGGCAGAGGTCCAGGATCGAGCGACGGGAAAGGTGTTCTGGACAGGCATCCGGGACAGTGCTTGGAGGGCTGTGTCGATTGGGGTGATGTCAATCATCTGGGACCCCCCTTTCTCAATGCTCAGTTCCAATTCAGGTTCCATGGTGAGATTGTGGTCCCTGAAGAAGGCTGGCATTTCTACCTCGGATTGGTACTCTTCACTTGGAAGGTGGTACAGCGCCAGGTCACCGAGGTGGAGGATGGCACCTTTGGGCACTTGAATCCACATACTCTGGTTGGGCAGGCTGACACGGGTGGCGGTGTCGTGCTGGTCATAGGTCAGTGTGGCGGTACGGGTGGGCGTGTTGACGAGCCACCGATTTGCCACAATCTCTGCTTGTGTTTCTGTGACTTGTGAGCGAGACTTGGCCTCAGCGGGGCAGAGTGTCTCTCTTTGCATGGGTTGTAACCCGCAGATTCCTTCAGTGTTGTCTCGAAGGAAGGGCTTGCTGGGGCAGAGATAATGAATGTCTTTGGTCAGGGTACACATGCGCAGGTTTGGGGCCAAGTATAACTGTGGGTTATTGTCGTGGTAGGCTACCATATCTGGTGTGTTTAATGTGTGTATTCTGATGTGAGTGTGTCCTGCCAACATCAGACATTGACAATGTCTTTGAGTCTGTAAATGTTGTCGGATTCAATGATGGGTAGATTCAGAAGGAACGCCATCTCGCTCTGCTCGGGGTCAACATGTAGCAGGATGGACCCTCCCAGGGAGTAGGCAAGGTGGGCTTGAAGAGGGTCAGCTGGACGGGTAGTTACAGAGGATAACACTGTTTGTACTAGGCTCAGGGGCACCAGATACGGAGGAATTCTACCCATGGCTAGGCTGTCAATGGAGGAGCTCACCTCACGGAGCATGTCAGACATCAGTGCGGTGACCAGCTGAGTTTGGGCAACATCATTCTGTATAACTGAGAATAACTGTTTCACGGATTTCACAGTTTGGTTCAGCAGGACACTGTGGGTGTTCAGAACCACCAGGATGCCCTTCAATGATTTGCCTATAGTCTGTAGGGTTTGGCCCTGTAGTGTGAGTTGTTCTCTCAGTTGGGGCATCTCAGTCTGGATCTCCCTTACATGTTGCCTCAGGGTAGATAGGCTCACGGAGTTGACACTGGTCACTCCCAGGTTAAACAGGGTTCCAACAGCAGCAGCAGCTCCGAGCAAGGCCCCTAGGAATCGTTTGTCACGCCTGTTATGTTGGGCAAAAGCAAATGTGGTTCTCAAATGCCGGTGTAGTTCATCAAGGTATTGATGAGTGGTGTAGGCGGTGACGAGGTCGGAGTCTCCTGGCTGGTACAGCAGGTCCAAGGGCAATGTCATTTGCCGGCCTGCCATTAGTTCAAAAGGAGGCACACCTGCTGATTCTTGTGGAGTTGCTCTGATAGCAATGAGCACCAGGGGCAGTTTCACATCCCAGTCCTTTTGGTTAGCAGACACATATTTTCGTAGCATGCTGACCACCGTCCGATTCGTCCGTTCCACTTGGCCCGAAGAAATTGGATGGTGACTGATGTGCAGTTGTGCTTGTACTCCCAGGAGTTTCCAAATCTGCTGCATGATCTCAGCTGTGAAATGGGTGCCTCTGTCTGAGTTGACTCTCAGCGGCAGCCCGAACCTGGAGAAAATGTGATTCAACAGGAGATATGCTGTAGTTTGAGCAGTGTCATTGGGTGCTGGGAGGCATTCTACCCACTTTGTGAATTGGCACACGACTGTGAGGAAATACTTGTTGCCTCTTGTTGACCTGGGTAAGGGTCCGACCCAGTCAATTTGAAGGTCTGACCACGGAAACGTGACTCCTCTGCGCTGCAGTGGGGCTCTGTGGTTTGGGTTAGATGGTTGGAATTGGCAGCAGACAAGGCATCCTTTCACGTACTCTGCCACATCTTGCTGCATGCCGGGCCAGTATGCCACTTGTCCGAGTGTCTCATAAGTGGCTCTTGTGCCGTGGTGTCACGCACATGGTGCGTAGTGAGCATACATCAGCATCACCCCCCTTTGGCAGTGTGGCACCATAAGCCTTGGTGCAGTGAGGTCATCAGGTGCATAAAACAAGATGTTGTTTATCACACGCAGCATGTGTGTTAGGTGGTATAGGCGTTTGAAGATTGGGGAAGCAGCAAGTTCATCTGGTGTGATAGGGTGGCTGGAGGGGTCAGAGAGGTGGTGAAGGATGGTTTTGATGGCGGAGTCAGAAGCTTGCATGTCGGTAATGTCATTAGTGGAGATTTGAGGAGCCAGCGTAAGCGGCTGTGAGGTGGGCATTGTGGTGGGTTGAGTGTGTTTGCTGCGGGTTATGGCTGCCACGTTAAGGGTGGGTTGGTGGGTTGGTGGAGACCATAACTCGCCATGTAGTGCACCTGCTTTGGCTAGGGCATCCGTTTGGTCGTTGAGGTCCTTGTCTGGACCAGGTTGCTTTGAGTGTCCTTTCACTTTCTTCCAATAGACGATCATATCATGTTCACATGTGATGTCGTCGCATGCCTGGAACAGGTGTTGGTGTTTAACTGGTTTGTTGTTTGCTGTCTTGAAACCACATGCCATCTTCCATGCTGGAAGCAAAATTAAGCCAAGTCTGGCATAGTTGGAGTCTATGCAGATGAGCAGTTCTCTGATGTTACAGTTTGATGCTATCTGCAGGGTTATGAGAATAGCTGCTATCTCAGCATATTGTGACGATTGTGGACCCAGCTTGAAGTGTTGTGGTGGGCAGGGTCGATCATTTAGCCAGAGAACACCAGCACCTGCCTTTAGGATGCCCTCGTGGTTGTAGGAACATCCATCGACGTAGGCTGTGGGCATGCCTTGGCAGACATTTTCGTCAAAATACCTGTGGCAGGTAGGTGGCGGTGGTTGGGGTCTTTCTGCTTCTACGCTCTCAGACTCGTGTCATCGGAGCAGCTTTGGAAGGCTGCCAGGCCGTTTCCCAGCGCCGACTTGTGATTTTGAGCATATCGTGCTTCAACGTTGCGCCCCTGGAGGGCCATTAGCCATGTGGCTATGCGTGCGTTTGTGACCACACCGTCGCGGATGCGCTGGCTGTTGAGGAAAGTGACAGGCTGGTGACAAGTCTCTATGATCACTTTCTGTGCTCCGATGTAGTTGGAGAATCTCTGGATTTCTCACAGTCTGAGTATTTGCACTCTGGGGGAAGAAGAGTCTTGCTGGCATATGCGACCACCCTTTTGTCCTGGTCATGCCGTTGGTATATACCAGCGCTGAGGCAGTGGCTGGAGAATCCAGCGTCCAAGTAGAACTCCTTCTGTGGATCTGGGTAAGCCAGACATGGAGCAATGCACAGATGTTGTTTCAGCTCATTCATGGCATTTTGCTGTTCGTCTGTCCAGGCGAAGGGGCAGTCCTTTTTCAGAAGGGCAGTGAGAGGGCGTGCAATGTCTGAATAGTTCTCAATGAACTGCCTTGAATAGTTGCACACGCCTAGAAAACTTCGGAGTTCCGAGACATTGGCAGGTGGTTTAATGTTCTGAATGGCCTGGATTCGGCTGGTTTGTGGCTCAATACCTCGTGGTCCGATGAGTATGCCCACGTAATTAACCATGGTTTTGCACCATTGTCCTTTGTGGAGGGCAATCTTGGCACCGGCGGCGGTCAGTTTGTGCAGGACGTGGTCAATTTCTTTCAGGTGATCGGTCACCGTCGTGTGTTTCATCAGAAGGTCGTCAACATAGATTAAGTTCCCTCTTACCCTGGCATCCGGGCATGCTTTGTTGAGGAAGATGTTAAATTCGGCTGGTGAGTTGGCATAGCCGAATGGGCACCTGGTGAAGGTGTACTGCCGATTGCCAAAGGTGAAAGCCAGCTTGTGTTGGTCATCTGGATGCACTGGTATAGTCCAAAATCCTGAGGCCACATCAAGAGTGGAGAAGATTGTGGCTCCTCTGATTCTTGGTATCCTCCTGTTCCAGCTGGTCATCGGGCCATCGCGAATGGACACCTGTGGTTTTTGGATTCAGTTGCAGCTATAGTATAGTCGGCCGCCACTTGCAGTTTGATTTGATGACAGGCCAGATGGGGGCAGTGTAGGTGCTGTTACACGGACGAATGACACCCTTCTCAAGCATAGAGTTGATGATCTCCTGTATGGGTTTGTACGATTCAAGGAGGATCTTGTATTGCTTGACAAAAGTGGGTGGAGCTTTTGGGTGCGTTGGGACACGCACAACATGGAGGTTAGTGAGGCCACAATCTAAAGAGTCCTTGGCAAATGATTCCTTGTATTTGTACAGGACTTGACGGAGTTTGTGGCGGTCTGCATCCTACTGTATGGCAAAATTTTTTCAAAGCATCCTTCAGAATTTGCTGGACTTGTGTCTCAAAACCGGGGTATGGCTCTGCTGTCGTTAATTCCTCTGTGATGTGGGCCTAGTAGAGGTGCAGTCTCGCTGTAATTTATGCAGGTGGAGTTGTTAGAGACCGTGTACACGGCAAAGTGTTGGTCTTCTGTTAGTTCTGTTCTACACACCTGCTCCTTGACTACTGGCATGACGGAGGTTATGGTGATGATCTTGAAGGGTGCTGTTAACACTGTGTGGCCTGAGCTTTCTTCTGGAATCATTGGATCTGAGATGGGTCTAATTATTGGTAGAATTAGTTCAAAGTCATGAAAGTCATAGCTCACTAGCCAACCCAGACGGTACGCCTTAGGCACTCTGACATCCGTTGCCATGCAGTTATTGAACAAGATGTAGGTTGCCCGAGATGTCACTTCAACGAGGGGTGTGGCTTCCAAAGTGAGGCCCAGTTCCCCACATTCGGGTGAAGGTTGGAAGAAGCCTAGGGTGTGACTGAGAGTTTGGCCGCTTCGCAGGTTGAGTCGAACAGCGACCCCTTTGGTGTAAGCTGGTACTACAGTCTCTTTCTCATTGATTAGCATGCAGGCCTCAGGGATGGTTTGGCCTGACAGGAGGTTCTCATGGTTGACAGGAACTGTGGGTGACTGTGAGGTCATTGGAGCCCATATCACTTCATTGATCATGTCCACGTGAGCCCTGAGGCGAATCAGAATGTCCGCTCCGATGTAGACATCATGCGGTGCGTCTGTAAGGACCAGGAAGTAATGGGTTAGACACCTGTCATTCCACCTCAAGTTCAAGGCACAGGTGCCCTTGGCAGTCACCATAGCTGATGGACAGGGATTCAAGGGGAATCGTGTGTGCTTGTTAGCAAAAGGAATGTTCGTTGTGTGCTGTTTGAGAGCATTGAACTGTGAGAGGCTGATGGCTGAATTGTCTGCCCACAGTGCTAGTATGGGGTCTGTTGTTGTGACATCATTCAGTTGTAAGCCCCCCTTAACGTGGGGTCCGTATGTGTCAGAGTCTTTGGCTAACTGGAAAGTACAGAGCAGCGACCTTGAACTTTGCTCTTGGGACGAGACGTTCCCGCGGCTGGCGGCGAGATTTCCCGCGACCTTTGTGACCTGACAGTCTGTCTGGGGTGGACTTGGTGACTGCGGAGGCAGAGGTTCTCGCACTTGAGCCCAGATTTTCAGTTGTTTAAAATCTAGCAATGGTTCAAAGCGATCTAGCAGGTCTTTGCCAATGAGGAGAGGATATGTGTCACATGGAGAAATGTACACAGGGTGCACAAAGTTCATAGGGCCGATGGTCAGGTGAATTGGAGATACCGTTCAAGTTGAAACTCATTTTGGCTGTAGGATTGCACATTCAGCACACATTTCTGATACTTAAGAGTTCGATTCTGTCTCTTGGCTTCACTTTGAAGTCTGTCAAAAAGTTGGCTTGACATTAACGTGAGGTCAGCTCCAGTGTCCAATAGGGCCTCCAGCCTCAACTCATTTTCTAATGTGATGGCCAGGTAGAGTTTTTTGGCCACCCCCCTTTCGATTAGGTCCCCTAGGAGTCTCGGCACTGGGGCTTGTGTGATGACTGGCAAGCAGTCAGAGCTGGTCTGGTGTGTGTGGCTCGTCAGGGAGGCAGACCACAAAAACCGCGCTTTCTGGTACTTTGCGGTCCTGGCTGGAGGTGTGTTGCGGGATGTTGGCTGGTTCTGGCGGTTCCACAGTCAGCTGAGGTGGTTGAGTGATGTCACCACTTGGTGATGAGATATCTGGTTCTGTGGTTAACAGTGGATTAGCAGTGATCTGGTTGGGAAGTTCATTTTGAGGGGACTCTGAGTGGGTGTTGGGGTCAGAGCTAATGCTTAGTCATAGCTGGTCTGACTCATCCCTTTTCTTTCCCTTATGGTGCTTTTCTTGGAGGAGTTCCTATAAAAGTCTCATGATCTCTGCTGATTCAGAAGTAGCTTCCCGGTTCTGTTCTGCTGATGTTTTATATTTGGGCTTGTCCAGGGCACGTTGAGAGGGGTTCTGCTGCTGGCAGTACGAGCTCGGTGCTTGTGTCTGTGAGTGTCGGTTCCCCTTGGGCCGTCTCTTGGCTTCCCATGTGGCTCCACCCCTTCGGTTGAGGGGTGGTTGTGACCTGTCCCAGGATCTCTCAGGGCGCTCATACTGGTGCTTAGGACGGGCACCACCATGGCCATGCTGCTCTCTGCTGGTTGGGAAGGACCTTGACATTGTGTTGACAGGTTTGTCAGTGTGGCTTGGCTCGGCGCCCTCTAGAGCAAGTTCAAAACTCTGATTAGTGACAGGATAGATTGTGGGGTTTTTCCTGTCTTTTCAGAAGCAGTCTTTTGTTTAACATAGGCCTTGTGGGCCAAATCTCGCAGCTGTTGGGTGGACATAGTCCGTGGGCAAGCCAGAACCCCAAGTGGTGGCTCACTGTTGGGTGCAGGGTCCGGAGGAACAGAATTTTGAAGTTGAAATCCTGTTCCATTCCTGGCTCGTTTCGTGCTCCGAAGTAGGCCTGTCTGAGCCTGTTGTAGTAAGCCTGTGTGGTTTCCTGTCTGCCCTGTTTAAGGTCCATAATAAGTCCTTGCTCTGACTCTGGGTCAGATAACTCCTTAATCAAAGCCTGCTGCAATTGCTGGTAATCCACTTTGACTGTTTCTGGCTGCCGGTCTAGAAAGCTCCTCACCTCACGGCTGGCGGTGATTCGGAGCAGATAGAGTCTGTCTCTTGTGGTAACATTGGCAACAGTTTGCAAGTGAAAGTCAATGTCTTTTAAGTAGGCGTGCACATCGTGGCCCCCTGCAGGGTTTGGAGTGAAAGTGGGAATGTTTCTAGCCAGCTTATCCAATTCTTTAGGTGACACACCGTGACTGGAAGACAGCCTTTGGAAAGGCTCCCAACCCCCCTGCTGCTGCTGGGGGTTCTGGGATGCAGGCAGGTCATGTCCTGAGCAGTGGGCTCTCACCCCCCTTTCGAACTGGAAACCCTTGACTAGCTGGTATCAATCTGCTGGTTAGGGGAAATTCTGTGGTGTGCATTTCCCTTTCAGAGTCACTTTGCAGTCTATATGCATATTTAAGCTCTCGGTGAACCGTATCAAGTTCGTCTTTTAAATAGTCTCTTTGTTGGGCCAGGGCACTGACTTCAGCCCGGGAACTTTGCAGGTGGCCTTCGCCGGCCTTGGCCCTAGCATCTCTCTCTTTGAGTTCAGTCTCTGCTCTCATCAGGAGAGCCTCGGCTCGCTGAAGTTTTTCACTTAGTTCCTCTCTGGTGTCTTTCTCCCACTGCTCTCGGCGTGTTGTGTCTACACAGAGATCAATTAAGGCTTCCTGGAGTCTCTCTACTTCCTCCTGCAGCTCTGGGTCCTTTTCATCCGCCGTCCTGTGCTGGTGCTGAGTCTCCGACGTTAGCTGGTCCAGTTGACTTTGAGCAAGCACCAGGTTTCTCTGAGCCTCCTCAGCCTGGAGCTTCAGCGCTGCTGCTTCCTGTTCCATGCGGGAGATGCTTGTTTCTCCCAGCTTTGCCTGAGCGAGGAGGTTGTGGGCGAGGGGCCCGATGATCTTGGTGAGATCTTTGTGGCTGTAGTCCTGAGTCGAATCGTGTGACATCAGGGCGCTCAGGTTGTCGTCGAGCTGTTCCCGGCTCAGGTGCTGCAGGCCGCCGGCGGCTTCAGCCAGGAGGCTACCAGTTATGGAACTCAGCCAGGACTCTAGTCGATCCCAGTGGGCATCAGGGCTGGATGATCGAGAAATGCTGGCTCACTGGTGAAGAGAGAGAGGGAGAGAGAGAGAGAGAGAGAGGGAGAGAGGAGAGAGGCGGGGACAGCACGAAAAGGCCAATGCAAGTATTTACGGCGTTAACAGGCTGCGATTATAGTAATTATATGTTCTATGCACGGTCTGCTTGAGGAGTACAAACAGTTTGCAGAGTGTAGACCAGACACCTGTTATCTCGGTCGCAAATGGCGAGGTGTGTCTAATTGTTGTGGGGGGGGGGGCACCGGAAAGGATCTAACTAAAAATAGTTGACAGCGTGATCGTCTAAAGACTTTAGCAGCTTGGGTCGTCAATCTATTACTCAGCCTTCCCTGATGATTCTCAAAGGTTCGGTCTCTAGGCAAACAAAACAGAACAAAATGAAAAACAAACAAACCAACAAATAAAACCAGGGACGAGATAGAGGAGAGAGCAGGTTTAAGCCTTTTACTGCTGTTAGGGGTTATGACAACTGGATGGGTTAGTATTCTATGGCTAGGCTAAGTGATGGTTTGAGGTGATTCAGTTTGGATCCCGTGGCACACTGTGACCCGCCGTGGAGGCAACTGTCACTTCACCAACTAAGCACTAGAGGGAGTGTTACCTGTAGGTGAACAAAAATGGCTAGAATACAGAAATTTACTTTAAATTTGAATTCAAACACTGTTTAAACTAAATTTAAATAAGTGAGAGGTAAAGTGAGAGAGAAAAAGGGAGAGAGAACCCTGATTAAAAATTTTTTTTTTTTAAATTAAAATAAAATTAAAAAAAATAAATAAATAAAAATAATAAAATAAAATAAAAGGAACAAAATAAAACAAACTAAACAAAATTATAAAAGTCATAAAAGATAATAAAGTAAAACAAAAGTAGTACTGGATATGAAAACTAATACAAAACAAGAAATAAAAATAAATGAATAAATAAAATTAAAAATGAAACGGCAGGTACCTAGAATGGCCAATGAAGCAGATGAGAAATTAAAATCAAACAAATTAGAGTACCAAGTCGACCTAGCAGAAAATGCCCACAAGGGGGAGTGGGTGCGCTGAAAACAGGAAGGCAGAAGGAGTTCACGAAATGTTAAGACACTTAAACAGCCTGCCCTCTAGCGTTAGTTTAAGGTACTGTGCCTTAACTCCAATCGTGCTTGAATTGAGAACGTTTAGAGGCTATTCTCATTCTAATGGAATTTTACTGCAGTTATCACAAGAACACAGCGTCCAATCCCAACAGATTCTATCATCTGTGCACTTAACTGCACAATGTGTGTGAAGCAGGATTTCTTCGCTGCCAGGTACACAAATAAAAATATGAACAACAGGGTTTCTTCGCTGTTGTTATAGAAATTTCACTTGATCAAGGTTTTTTTTTACATTTCAATCAGTCTACTGGCTCGCAGTGTTCTTCTGATCAAATTTGCATTAGGTGACACATTAGATAGCTACTCTAACGGTTAAACCTAAGGGAGTTAGATCGTCTAGTTAAATGAAATTGGAACTTCGCAATGACTTTAATCTAGCGATACTATCAAAATAAGGCCTTTAAAAGATGATAAGAGGAGCATCGCTCAAATCTATCTTTATCGCAACGCAGGAAGATTTCTTCGTTCCAACCAGCGATTTTGATAATATTAAAAATGTACTGCAAAGAGATTTCTTCGTCTTTAGAGAACAATTTTAATATTATAAACTGCAGTTTACTTTAATATTTCACAGTGACTAAATGTTAGACAGATAGAGGCTGTTAAAATACAGTACTGGAGGTGGCTTTTAACCATCCAATCCAAAAGAGTGAGTTCGCGCTGCGACTAGTCTCACTCTAAGCGCGCATAATATAAAAAACAAATAAATTGATACTGTTTGCTCACAAACCAAGTTTGAATATTGCCCGCGTATCTCCACCAAAACTGTAACGTTTATTATTATTTATTAGCTCTAAAAAGGGGAATATTTATGACGAATTATAACTGGTTATGATTCATAATAAATATTTAGATTATATCTTCGAATTAACTGTAGCAGAATCAATATTACAATTATTTGATCTGTCCGTCCACCGAGCATACAATATAATCATTTATCAATTCAAGGAATATTTATTTTCTGGCCACGGAACAATAAACTGTCCTTCTTTCTACAGTGCTAGCAGTAATTCTTAGCAAAATGTAGCGAGGGTTCAAACATTCATTGACTTCGAACTGTGAACAGTAAACAGAGACAATCCGTTGTGAATATAAGGGATTTAATAAATGAAACTATATCTAACATATAACTAACTAAAACATATATACACAGAATGAAACAAAGTAAGAAAAAGAGAGAGAATAGGAAAAGAATGGCAGTATTTCACATCACTTAACCACAACCTTTGAAAATCATCAGAGAATCCAAAAATCACCTTAAAAAGGGTCTGAACCTTAAACACGCATCTGAATAATTTTAAGCGGTTACTCGCATTTGTTTTCGATTGCTGAAGAAGAATCCTGACGCGGTAGACACCAGAGGTCTTTTGATGAGTTCGTGAGGAATCAGCTGGAAGTTTTTACTTCTGGTTCTTCTGAAGAAGAAGTCCACAGCGACTAACGTTACTTGAAAGTAAAAACTGCCGGAAAATAAAACTCAAAAGGAAGGTCTTGAGAGTCCTTAAAGGTGTTGTCTCAAACGAAGAAGATTTTCTGAGCAAAGTTATTTCGGGCTAATCGCTTTTGAGAATTCCTATTCTGTGTGGACTGACCAATCAGAGTCATGAATTTTGAGCGGGAGAAACTTTCTTTGTCTCTTGTTTATGGCTCATTTGCATGCTTTATGGCCGGTCTGGAACATCCGTAGTTTTAACCCAAAATAGCGTACGAGTCATATGAGGCGTTTCACAATATACATACTGTACTCATGTCCGAGGAATGAACAAAACAGGTAACATTGATACCAGAATCAACCATTTGGAATAGAGTAAACCAAAGATACATACATACACCTAAATATCAGTGTTTATGGCTTTAACTAATACAAATAAAGAGTGGTAACTCAGCTAATCTAATAGGCAAACGTACAAACAACACATGCATATACCAGATACAATTATAAATGATTAATTATAGTCTAAAATAAAGAAATGTCTTTATGTGTTAGTTTGGGTGTGTGTGTGTGTGTGTTAGTTTGGCCATTCACAGCTCTAAGTGGAATGATTTTGAACTCAGATTCCAGGATTCTCGCGGGGGCTGGTTCTAATCTTCTTTGACAGCGAAGAACCATTTGGCAATTTACAACCCCTATACAACGTAACATCTCTGACCAGAACTGTAATGTATATGCAAATGTCAAAAGGCTAAAAGGGGTATTTTAAGCCATAAACAGTCCAACACTCATGCATGATCCTACGCAGACGCTACAGTATCTAAATCAGGGGGCAGATATCCTGTTGAGAGAGGGGTTGAGGCCCGGGGGATGGACGCTCCACCCCGAGGTGGTGGAGCTCATTTGGAGGGAATTTGGCAAAGTGGAAGTGGATATATTTGCATCGCAAGAAACGACACACTGTCCACTCTGGTACAACCTGGACCTGGCATCTACCCCAGGTTCCCAAGTTCTCTCTTCATGATGTGCTCGCAAGATACACACACAGGCAGGGACTTGGTAGTATGGCGCAGTGGGTATTCTCGTTCCCAAAGCGATCTCGACACAGCTCGAGTTCCTGAAGGGGAACGTCTCTAGGTTACGTATGTAACCATGGTTCCCCGAGGGAACGAGACGCTGCGTCTCTTTGCCATACTCCCTGCATCCCTGCAGGCGCTACTTCATCGAAGCTGGTTTGCGCTCTACTGGATGCGCTTTTATACTTTCTGGTGCTTACGTCACCCCGCTCGTGACGTCTCGCTGCTCCATTGGACTGATTTGACACGTGCTTCAGAACGCGGTCAGGCAAGGGCGTTCCCAAAGCGATTCGATGCAGCGTCTCGTTCCCTCGGGGAACCATGGTTACATACGTAACCTGAGACATTTCCCCTTTGGATAGCTATAACAGGGTCATTTTGAAAATGGACATGTCCAAACATACACAAAAGCCTATAAATCCTAAACAAAAACTCAACATTTCACGAAACTAGATGAGCACATGTGACAGATGATTCTAAACAAGCATGCAAAGTTTTATGGAGATCAGACCATAGGTGGTGCTATAACAGTCATAAATGCTAATATACAAAACTATGTATATGGTAAAATGACCTGCAATTGCCAAAAATGCTCTTTTTAATCATTGATTTAACTGGTTACAGGCTTGTTAAATAATACAATGTTTTTTTTGTTTTTTTTTCATTATGGTCTTAAGGTCTACATCGAACATGGTAATCGCTGCTTGCAGCTATTTTTTCTCTTTTTTTCTTTCCTGTGTATATCACTACTAGTAATTTTCATCATATGCGTTGTCACTTGGAGTTCTGGTATTATATGTATCATATACAGTATAAAGTTAGTGCAGAGTCTTGCATTTTGTGCATGGCGAGATTTGCTTTTGGATAATGGGTGCATGTCATATTGTGTGGCATCAGTACATATACTTTAATACTTCAGCTCTGAAATTTTAAGACGTTTACAGCACAGCTGCATTGAGTGTTGCGTGAGATAAAAAGCACTGCAAAATAAAGCTACTCGCTTTGTGCCTCAAACAAAGCAGCATTATCTGATTTTTATTTAACAATCAGTTAATCAGGTGTAATCATCCCTCAAGATAAAGTCAGCTCTCTAGTTTAAATATATTGCCTGAATCTGTCTTTTGACCGGGAAATATAAAATAGAATATATATATATTATATATATATATATATATATATATATAATATTATTAATGAATATAAAAAAAAATCTGGAAATTCTAGAAAAAGATATTACAGAATAAAGTGACAAATTGAAAGAGAGAACCTAGAGGTAAATGTTATTGTTCAGATATTGCACTTTCATATCTAATAAATTTTAAAGGCGTTTTCAGCTATGTTTCATGCAAGTAATAACTTAATCTCAGATGTTGCTCTACAAATCCCTTGGAGGGATATAGAATAATTTATTATTAAATGAATCTGGATAACATAACTCAGATAATTCATTCTTTGAAGAATTTCATGATAAATATTTCAGTCTATACTGAGATTTCTGAATTCTATCACAGACTCTGGCATCTGAGCACAGACACCTCTTTTTGAGAGATCACTTCTGAAAGTCAGAGACAAGTGAGATGTCTGGGTTCTTTTCTTTTTCTAAGTAGAAAAATTGAGAAACAGGGGACTTATAGCAAATTGCAATCAAGTTCATGCAAACCCCAAACCATCATTCCTTCAGTATGGGTAAGTGTGTCTGTATACATTAGGTGGTTATAATGACTGATTGATTCAGCAGGAAGGTGCAATACAGTTGTAATTAACAGGTGACAAGTTTTTTTTTTTCTTTCTTCAATTCATTTTCAAACATGGCATAAAGCACTTGGTATTTTCAGAATCATTTGAATTATTTCATGCATCTAAACTATATTCAGATATTTAAGTAGAATGATAAAATGCAGATTTTTTTATGTGTTATGTTTTACTGTATGTACTGTATATTATTAAACAACTCGGAATACTTGATCCTGATTGGTCAATCGTGGCATTCAGTAGTCAGATATTTCCTGATATTGTCCTTGGCAATGCTATATATCAGACCGCTCATCTGGCTCAAGTGCACATTAGACTTTAGATATTCTATTAACTAGAAGGAACTTTGCGACAACATGTCAACGTCATGCAGATATTAAGCAGACAGCCTACTAATACTTTAATGACTGGTAACTGACATGTAGCTCCAAAGTTAATAGAATGTATAGAATATTAAATGTAGTTTATGGATTATGAAGTAGACTTAAAGGAGGTAGAGCTTTTTCGCATTTGGCTCCGAAACTCTGGAACAGCCTTCCTGATAACATTCGGGGTTCAGACACACTCTCTCTGTTTAAATCTAGATTAAATATACATATTTTTTTGCCAAGCACTCACAGAATGTATCTCATAATCTTGTACTTCAGTTATATCTGATCTAATGCACATTATCAATCTTTGCTTTGTTTGAACAGCAGCTAAGATTATTTTTCTCTATTTGCTTCTCTGTTTATGTCATGGGATGGGCATTCCTTACAAAGATCTGAGATGACTGAACAACTGAGAAGAGATGACACCAACCCTTCAGAGGACCTCAGATGACAGCAACCCTGAACCAACATACAAAAATATCACATTTTGCTATAAGTTTGATTGCAACATATAATCATTGCTGTTAATAGTGTTCACCATTTGTTTGAATACATATAATTAACTAACTACATGAGTTTACTGTACATTTCTGCCATATGGACATCACCTTGACATTTACTCCTAAATATAAAGTAGAAACTTACATTTTATATCTTGTAACTAGAAGTTATTTCACTGAGTAGGGGCACACAAAGTGAATCACACAGGGCAAGTGTTCACAGGTTTGAGTGCCATTCTCATTTCATTGTACTGACCACCCATGTGGACACTTGAGGAAAAAAATTGAGTTCCTTGTAATTTTCCTCTACTTCACCGCTAACGTCTTATGATCAAAGCCTCAAACAAATGGCATTTCTGAATCTGTGTTCCATATACTAGTATTCCATTCTAAAGTTCAGACCTATGCAGCTGCTCTGAATGGATGAGTTCTAACAACTCTTACTCTCTCATTGCCACTATTTCATGGATGTGAAGTAAAATCAAGGTTTGTAAAGCAGTCATCTGAACCAGTTCTTCATGTTGCACCTGTGTGGAACCCTTACAGGTCAATCTATAATGCTTCAAGAGAACACTGCATGCTGATTCAGAATGAACATGTTGGCCTAAAAAAGGTAAATGTCATGAAAAATGTATTTCCACCATTTATTCAATGATTAATATAACACTAAAAATATTATTCTCATTTATAGTCTGAAAATAAAGTATTATTTTGATTGTAAAGCATCTATACATAGTATTTATTGTACTGCCTTTAATTTGCTCTGCATTTAATATACAATTCTAATTAATAACACTGCATATATTTAATAAAAAATAAGTAAATAAAATAAATCACTGTACCACAGTTATTAAATTATTCAGTGAACAACACCATAAATTAATTCTGGGTAATGTTAATTATACACATACTAATACATACTGTATAAAGTAGCATTTGTTAATTATCAGTGAACAAGGCATAATCAATCTAGATTTACCAACCAGTTAAGATCGAAACCTACCCACTGGTTTGTTTTATATTGCTTACTATTTTTTATTGTTCATTTTTAGTATTTATTGTAAACTTATTTTAGTGTTACCGTTTACTGTAATATGTCCAAAATGATAAACCAGCCCAAACTGAAAATGAATATTAATGATAGCAACAACAACGGTAATAAATAACTAAACAAACACAAACTAAATAAATATGCACATGAGCAGCAAAGCAATGCTACTACAAAAACCAACAGCTCAGAGACTCCAACGATTAATCACTGTTAGTGTGAACACAGCTTTAACCAAACCACTAATTATCACATGGAATCACACCACAATAAATACCTAGAATAATCTGCTCATCAGAATGCAACCTGTAAGGTTTAGTAAGATTTTTTTTTTTCTTTTTCCCAAAAGCAGGATTTCCTCTGTCTTGCAGTCAGTCACTCACCATAGTCACTGTCATAGAAGACGATGAACTTCTGCCAGTGCAGTTCACCAACTAACGTCAACATGACATCACTTAGACGGACAGGCGGTCTTGCTGCGAGGGTGTATCGCTCTCCATCGGGGCTTGGATTGAGTTGGCATGCGGTGCGAGGTGATCCTTCAGCGTTTCGCTGGATGTAAAGGTGTGGTATGTGCATTGCATCTGTCAGGGACTGCAGAGCACTGGCCGAGGCACAGCCTGTAGATGTGACCAAGGCTAGGATCCCCTGTGTCATCAGTTCACATGCTGCAAAATGATAGAAAAGAGGAAGAACTGATGAGCTTGGGTAGTTTAGCAAGAGCCAAAGAATTGTCTTAGCAGAAACAATGACATCAAAACACTCTGTAGAACTGGGAAGTATAATAGTAGAAATGTGTAAGGTGGTGAAGATTCTGTACTAGCACAAAATCATGGTCAAGCAACGCAACTTGCTTCAATAATATACAGCATATTTTCACATATTTACATTTAGCTCCAAATAAAAATAGAAAATATACAAATGAGATGAAGTACCTTTAATGTGTAAACTGGTGTTTAATTTAACCACATGGTTATTTAGCATGCAGTAATTCATATTATCTTTGAATTTACAGCAAAGATAACTATGTTGTGATCAGTACTCGAAAATATTCATATCATCACGCTTTTGGTCATAAAAGCCAACCCTAGGCAGAATTATCTTTGTGCTGATTATCAAAAAGCCCATTTTCTAATTTTGCAATAATATTCAAGCCACTTAATTCAACCAGTAATTCATTTTTTTGATTAAAATCTAGAACAGTACATCATAAAATAGTGGGGGGTTCTGAGCATGAAAGGACACTACTTCAACATGGTTTTGATGCCTAATCGTTGACACATTATAAAGGGACAGACTCATTGTCTGCCTTTGTATTAATCAAGGCCAACTGCATTTTAATTTGACCTCATCTTAATTGAAATACTAGTTTTCTGTAAAGTGAGATCAGTCACAAAAAATAAACCTTTTTATTGACAATAGATAAAAATAATAATAATAATAAAAAACATCCCAGGTTACGTATGTAACCATGGTTCCCCGAGGGAACGAGACGCTGCGTCGAAAAAACGCAAGGGGAACGCCTTGCAGCGATACCAAGAGTCTTGAATCATTAGTTGTAAATCGTCGAACGATGGCGAGACAGTCCGCAGCGACGTCATGGGCGGGTGACGTCATGACCAGGAAGTTTTAAAAGCACGTGAGGTGCAGCCGGCGTTAACTTTTAGGAGTGAAGCAAGCTCTAGTAGGGATGCAGGAAGTATGGCCATAATTACGTAACTGGGACGTTCCCTTCGGGAAACTCGAGCTCGCTGCGGCGGAAAAAACGCTAGGGGAACGAGATGTCCACGCCGCCAGACTTGAAAATCCCTGCCTGGTGTGAAAGGGCATGGCTATGGCAAGAGAACAGAGGGGCCTGGATTGGCTCGCAAATGTAGGTCATAGAACCTGACGAAAGTGAGGGGCGTAGACCATAATGCAGTGTTGCAGATGTCCTGCATAGGAACTCCTGCCAGAAAAGCCTTGGAGGCCGCCACACTTCTCGTAGAATGAGCCTTTACCCCTAGAGGCGAAGCGAGATCAGAGGACTCATAAGCGATAGAAATGACATCTACTATCCACCGACTGAGGGTCTGCTTGGAAGCAGGATGACCTCTCTTAGGGGGACCATAGCACACAAGCAGTTGGTCCGCCTTTCTCCACTGGGCAGCTCTGTGGACGTAAGCGTCCAGTGCTCGCACTGGACACATACAATTAAGCATCTGCTGGTCGGGCTCCCTAAAGGGAGGATGATAAAAAGCCTGGAGTACGACAGGCCATGGCGTAGAGGAGGGGACCTTAGGGACATACCCCGCCCGAGGGTATAAAAAAAGCTTTGGCCAGACCGGGCGCAAAGTTGAGATAGGAAGGGGCCACTGAGAGGGCCTGCAGATCCCTAACTCTCTTTAGAGAAGATATAGCTAAGAGAAACACAGTTTTTAATGTAAGAAGACGATCCGATATCTCCTCGATAGGCTCAAAGGGAGGCCTACAGAGAGCTTCTAACACCACAGCGAGGTCCCAAGGAGGGACACGAGATCGTACCTGAGGCCTCAGCCTCATCACACCGCGAAGGAAACGTGTAACCAGAGGGTCCTTGCCCAACGAGTGACCACCAAGAGGGGCGTGGTAGGCCACAATAGCCACCACGTAGACCTTCAGTGTGGAGTGGGTAGTGGGTTAACCCCGCGGAGAAAGGGGCCTGCGAAGACTCCAGCCCGGGTACCAATCGGGCAGAGTTAACTGGGGCAGGCGGTCTCAGCACCATGAAGTGAAGAAAGCATCCACTTCAGGGGGTACAAGTTTTTACTCGTTGAGGGGAGCTCAAGATTGGAGGTGTCTCAACAACCTCGGTGCTTGTGAGGAGACCAGAGCTACTGAGGTTGTGCCCCTTCGGGGCCACACCCACCCCCCCAGCTTCCACAACTCTGGGGGGGTGTGAAAATCGACCCTCCGCTGTGAGAGGAGATTCTCTCCTGATGGGAATCTCCCCTGGCGTGCGTCGAGGGAGAGAATCAAAGTACGAGGAACCTATCTCGGGCCCAGGCCCCAGAACGGCGGGGGGGGGGCTACTAGCAATAGACGGGACCCCGTCCGAAGTACTATCTCTAGAACTACCGGTGAGCAGACACGAGTCGGGGGAAAAAAAAGAGTACAGCCGAAAGCCTCGGCCACGTCTGTACCATGGCGTCCAGCCCCAGTGGAGTTGGATGAGTCAGAGAGAACCAGAGGGTACAGTGCGATGTCGTCTGAGTCGCAAAACAAGTCCACCTGAGCCTGGCCAAAAAATCTCCATATCTGCTTCACCACCTCAGTGTGAAGACTCCATTCCCCGGGCCTCGCCTCCTGCCTCGACAGGACGTCTGCTCCCATATTGAGATGCCCAGGAATATGAACTGCCCTCAGCGAGAGGAGATTGCCCTGGGACCAGACAAGGATCTGATGCGCCAGCTTGCATAAGGGGCGCGAACGCAGACCTCCCTGGTGGTTGATATAAAAGACCACCGCTGTGTTGTCGGTGCGTACCAACACATGGCGATCCCTTAGATCTGGAAGAAAGTGTTTGAGGGCTCGAAACACGGCCAGCATCTCCAGGCAATTGATGTGCCACATGAGATGGCGACCACTCCACAGACCACGGGCAGGGAGGCCACTCATGACTGCTCCCCAACCAGTGAGGGACGCATCCATCGCTAGCGTTACGCGGCAACAAGGAGCTCCCAGCAATGGGCCCTGAGACAAGAACCAAGGTTACTCCACATGTCTAATGCATGTAGGCCTCGCCGTGTGACCTTGATCATGCGAAGCGGGTTTCCCCTCGGGGAGAACTCCTTGGTCTTGAGCCACCACTGTAGGGGTCTCATGTACAGCAGGCCAAAAGGTATCACGTTGGACGCAGCTGCCATCAGACACAGCAGTCTCTGAAACTGCTTGATGGTGAGTGACTGTCCTTCTCTCATTCTCTTGACTGCCGTGAGGATCGAATCGATCCGAGCAGGAGACATACGTGCATGCATCGTGGTCGAATCCCACACCACGCCCAGATAAGTGGTCCTCTGTAGTGGAGACAGCACACTTTTCTTGGCATTTAGTCTTAACCCCAACTTTCCCATATGGGCGAGAACGACATCTCGATGCCGAACCGCCGTCTGCTTTGATTGAGCTAGTATTAACCAATCGTCGATGTAGTTGAGTATGCGGATGCCCTGGAGCCGCAGAGTGCAGCGTCCACACACTTCGTGAAAGTACAGGGTGAGAGTGCAAGGCCGAAAGGAAAAACACGATATTGGTAAGCTTTGCCCCTGAAAGCAAACCTCAGGAATTTCCTGTGACTGGGAAGGATGGAGACATGAAAATAAGCATCTTTTAGATCTATCGTGACGAACCAGTCCTCGGACCGGATCTGAGACACGACCTGTCCGACAGTGAGCATTTTGAACTTCAGACGCATGACTGAGCGGTTCAATAGCCGCAGATCTAAAATTGGACGCAACCCTCCATCCTTCTTCGGAAAAATGAAGTAACGGCTGTAGAACCCGGACTACCTGTCAAGAGGAGGGAAACACCTCGATGGCTCTTCGCCTCAAAGAGGAGTATTGACTTCTTGTTCTATACCAGAAGCCTGCTCTGGGCCCTACTGTGAGGGAAAAACCCCTTTCTTTCATGTCTGACAGGGTCAACCACAGATGCCTCTCCGCTGCCACCAGAGCTGCCATATACCTGCCAATAGCACGGGCGGTCTCCTTGGTGGCGTGAAGGGCTAGATCAGCGGTTCTCCTCAGTTCTAAAACATCATCTGCTTTGACCTGCTCGCCTTCATCTAGCTCTTTTAGCAAGTCGGCCTGGTACGCCTGTAACACTGACATAGTATGCAGACACGCACCAGCCTGACCTGCTGCCGAGTACCCCTTGCCCACCAGCACTGAGGTGTTCTCAGCGGCTTGGAGGGCAAGACCGGAGCCTTCAGAGACGATGCCGCACCGGGTGCAGATAGCTCGCAAGCGTCTGCTCTACCCGGGGCATCGCTCTGTAACCGCATTCACTCAACCCCGCCACATTTCCATAATAATCAGAGGCAGGGACGAATAAGCGGGCCGAGAATGGTTTTCTTCCTCGGTGTGGAGATCGGGAAAAAACGTCAGGCTCCGGCGCGGAGGTAGCGACCAAAGCGTTCATCGAGTTTGCTTCTCTGCAGCTCAGTCTGTTTCTCTGCGAGCCATTCGATGTTCAATTTGGCAACCGCACAAGTAACTACCTCCAATAGCTCCTCATACTGTGGGGATTGAGGGGGCGAATCCTCAACGCTCTCCACATCAACCTCCTCGGAGGAAGATAGGAGAAGCGCCGAGCCCGCTCTCCGGGGGGAAGTAACCGCACAACGGGCTTCCGATCCCAGCGAGCGGGCACCGGATCTGGCAGGTGAGGAAGAAGATAGGGACTCGCCCGTCTCCATTCCCTCCACCAGATCCATACGCGAAACCCACGAGCACAGCTGCCGCTCCGCCTCGGCGGAAGCGGGGCCAGCACCGTGAGGAACGCTGGTGAAGGCTCCCTCCTCAAAGAGAGCCTCCTGAGAGCGAAGCAAAAACGCAGAGTGGCCAAAACTGCTCACATGCAGGACATCGGGCCTTCGACGAGAGCCGACGCCGCGTGCTCCGCTCCCAAGCAGACCACGCACAAACTGTGTGTATCCCCGCTCGTGATGTAGCGTGGGCAAGGAGGAACACACAGTCTGTAGCGCGATCTACTTTCGCCCTTTTTTGTCTTTTGCTTAGACATTTCTTTTCTTTCTCTGCTGGAGCTTATATTGGATGCTTGTGCACTTTGGACAGACAACAATAAATAAGACTCACAGAACATAAATCGTGGCCGACACACACAGATAGCTTCGCTGAATGACAGAAAGCTTCCTGGTCATGACGTCACCCGCCGCGGATGTCTCGCCCATCGTTCGACTGATTACACATATGATTCAGAGCTTGGTATCGCTGAAGGCATTCCCCTAGTGTTTTCCGACGCAGCTCGAGTTCCCGAAGGGGAACTACAGCCCTAAACACTTGTTTTGGCCTTTGAAATGAGATATGTGCATTTTATTCAGCTATGGAAGCCATGCCAAGAAACAAGCTGCATGGTGACCAAAAAAAAAGTATCTAGCCTCTAGCCTCTTTGGCATTCATATTGCTCCTATTTAATCAACATATTATAATGGGTTAATACCCAGGTATTTCTGTATATTATAGAATAACGCTTAGTACAGCAAAATAACAAGTCACATACAATCGTACACATAGAGTGTGCATAAACTTTTAAAAGAGTTGAGAAGTCATTATGTCTAAAATGTTAGTCTTATATTGTCGGTCCCAAAATCTATGTGGTCCTTGAGACCCAGCTAATAGCTTAATCTCCAATTAGAGTCTAATCAGTTGTCTAGATTGCCCTTTAATGTATTACTGCAATAGTTCCAATATTGTTGGCGGTGTATATTCCTTCTCTGGTAACTGGTAACCCCAAAACTTTAGCTTTATAGTGTTGCATATTTTTTAAAGACTTAAAGGTTGATGCTTTATCAAGCATAGACTGGTTGTCATCTTCGTAATTATATTATTAAACTCAAAAATGAAGATAAAACGTTCAGGTTCTGTTCTCTAAAACACAATTTAAAACCCATTTTGCCTCAGAAAACGAATTCTTAGTAAAACAGGAAATTCAATGAGGAAAAAGTTATGGCAGGACTGAACTTTTATCCATCTGGAATTCATTCAACCATGAAAACTGGCCATCCGATACCAGAAAGGAGGCAGTCGGTTGGACAGAAAGGGCTGAAAACTAAGAGGGATTTGTAGCTTTGGCTGAAAAGTAAAGTAGTTTTAGAGGCAAAGTTATTACATTGATGAAAGATTACAGAGACAAACATTTATTTTTTCTTTGTAATAACATGCACTAATACATTTAGTACAATAAGATCAGGAAATGTGTAAAAGTAAATACAGTAGATTTAGGTTCCGTGCTGTTCAGTGATTCTTGAGAAGCATCTAGAAGAGACAAAGTTTTATTTTTGTAAAACACAAACCTCTCTAACAGCATGGAGGGAAAAGAAAGAAAAATGTAATACAATGCTGATCAATAGATGGATGCCTCTCAGATAAACTCAGTTCTTAGTGGAGAGATATTGAAATGTCATTTTGAGGCACAGGCTAGAGAAGAAATCATGGCAAATGATCAACTTGCAGAGATTATTGACGTAACAAATACTAAACAACACTGAGAGCTCATTAAGTGCAAGACTGCAATGCCACTAAAAATCTAACTTTAAAATGAACGTAGTGTTACAGTTGTGGACATTTTGTTGTGTTTCTTTCTTCCTGTTCACCTGCCCTGTTTAGTTTTGTTGCCCTAGTTTCCTAGGAGTCCTAATTTATTTTGATGGTGATGTATTAGTTTCAGGTGTGTCTTATGTCTTTACCCAGTATTTATACTCCCTGTTCTATTCAGCTCTCTGCCAGTTATTTGCTTTAACATTGTGTGTGCTACATTTGCTATTGCGATTCTCCGGTGTGCATCCCTTGTAGATTTATTATTAAAATATTATTTTTGGATAACATTCCTTCGTCATGTGTTTTAAATAGCACAACACGTTAAACTTAGCTTCAATGCATTATTTTTATTTATTCATTCATTTTATTCAGATTACAGAAAATGTCACATAATAATGCATAATAAGCTGAATATATCATTCTTAGATTTATATGATATTTTAAAATTATTAAGCTCATTAGACTGATTGAAGTACATTCAGTAGCTTTTGAGGTGCAACTGTTGACTGCAAGTAAATAATGATGTGTATTTTTCCACGATCTGAGCATGTTTTATGAAGTTGCAAGCAATAAAGTGAAATAAATGACACATCCATATAATTTCATATGGGTCTGGGGGTGACTTACTCAAGTCTTACTCAAACTCACTCAAGTTTAGTCAAAGCCCTAAACAATTATACTTGTACACTCTGTTTTAGAGGGACTACTCAGCACTCTTTAAGAGATTATCAAAATAATTACATTCATTAAAAAGCTGAATTTCTAAGCTTTAAAATGATACCTATATCTTTATAATTAGCATTACAGTTATCATTCTTGGTGTGAACTCCCTCACAGTACAAAGACTGAGCAGTCTCTCAGCCTCCTGCAACTCAGAGGGGAGTGAAGAAAATAAACGAAACAACACAACTTGAGAGTGAAATTAAGTGAATGCAACCTTAGGTAGGTAACCTAGCTTTTGGTTGCAAAAATCCATACAGGATAAGGCTCAATGATAAGGCCTGTAATTCACCAATCACCAGTCCCTTTACGGGATTTTAAGGACAAAAACAAAACAGGAATGCAGGAAACAAGACACAAGTGAATGCGTCCCTAAAGAAACACCATAAACTGAAGAATATTTAGCAGCAATTACCCACACATACACCCTAAATGTTGCTGGGGTCGGGCCTGCAGAAAAACGGTAAGGGCAGTAAACTTGATTCAGAATGCACTCTCAATTAAAATTACCAACACTCAAAAGCATGGAGTATCTTGCATTAAAAATGGTCTCTATAATTTCTGGCGAAAGACTAGAAGTAATTGAAAAGCCCCATCCAAAGGCTAAACCGACAAAAGTTTCCACATTTCATGCCCGGGATGTCACATGGGCCCCCAAGCCTGGTGCTTACGTCACCCCGCTCGTGACGTCTCGCTACTCCATTGGGCTGATTTGACACGTGCTTCAGAACGCGGTCACGCAGAAGCGTTCCCAAGCGTCTCGGGTAAAGGAATGCCTTAACCATGCCTGGAGAAAATTTCAGGCACGAAACAGAAATTGCCTGAAGATCCCAATCCTTTTTAGTGAGGAAATAGCAAGGAGAAAGATGGTCTTGAGCGTGAGCAACTTGACAGCAACTTCTTCTATGGGTTCAAAGGGGGCATTGCATAATCCCTCCAGAACCACAGCCAGGTCCCATGAGGGCACCTTAGTGCGCTGTACCGGCCTCAACCTCAGGGTGCCACGGAGAAAACGAGTTATAAGTGGGTGTCTTCCCAATGATTGATCACCCAGAAAGGCGTGGTAAGCAGCTAAGGCCGCCACGTATACCTTCAGAGTGGAGGGAGATAACCCTGCGGAGAATCACTCCTGCAGAAAACTACAGAACTGTACCAATTGGGCAGTTGACTGGGTCCTGTAGTCGCTGTCCGCAACATGAAGCGAAAAGTTTCCACTTCAAAGCCTACTGTTTCCTAGTGGCGGGAGCTCTGGACTGGAGTATAGCCTCAACAACCTCAGTTGAGGGACCAGATGCTAGGAGCTGTGCCCCTCATGGGCCATGCCCACAGCTTCCATAACTCCGGGCGGGGGTGAAGAATGGCGCCCCCACCTGAGAGAGGAGGTCCCTCCTGATCGGAATCTCCAGCGGAGAGCCGTCGAGGAGGGACACCAGGTCTGAGAACCATACTCGGGCCGGCCAGAATAGGGCTACTAGCAACAGACGGACCCCATCCCGGCGTACCCTCGCCAGAACTCCCGGGAGCAGAGCGATCGGGGGAAAAGCGTACAGACGAAGCCTCGGCCACGTCTGCCCCATGGCATCCAGACCCAGTGGAGGTGGATGCGTGAGGGAGAACCAGAGCAGGCAGTGTGTCGTTTCCTGCAAGGCAAATATATCCACTTCCGCCTGGCCAAATTCCCCCCAAATGAGCTCCACCACCTCGGGGTAGAACCTCCATCCCCCGGGCCTCAGCCCCTGTCTCGACAGGATATCTGCCCCCTGATTTAGATACCCAGGGATGTAAACTGCTCTTAGAGAGAGGAGCTTCCCCTGAGCCCACAGAAGGATCTGGCGTGCCAGCTTGTACAAGGGGCGCGAACGCAGACCCCCCTGCCGATTGATGTAGGAGACCACCGATGTGTTGTCTGTGCGGACAAGTGTGTTGTTTCCTGTGACGCAAGTAGATCCACTTCCTCCTGGCCAAATTCCCTCCAAATGAGCCTCCATCCCCCTCAGGGGGAGCCTCCATCCCCCGGGCCCAGCCTCTGTCTCGACAGGATATCGCCCCCTGATTTAGATCCCCCAGGGATCCGAATCAGAATCAGAATGAGCTTTATTGCCTGGTATGTTTACACATACGAGGAATTTTTTTTTGTTACAGAAGCTTCCACAGTGTAACAGGATGACAGTGACAGAACAAAAAACAGAGATAATAAAAATAAAAAATAGAACAAGTAAATAAGGAATAAAAATATATAAATCGACAATTGTTTGTGCAGGTATTTACAATAGACAGTTTTTTATTTTTTATTTATTTATTTTTGTATGTCCAGTACGGTATATTATGTGCAAATTTGAGGGGTAGGCTGAGTATGAGTGTTAGATAAAAAAGTGTATGAGTGAATAAATAGTGTGTGTCCACAGTTATTGTCAAGTGTTCATGAGCTGGATGGCCTGAGGGAAGAAACTGTTCCTTGTTCTGGCCATTCTGGTGCTCAGAGCTCTGCTCAGAGCTCTGTAGCGTCGACCATGTGGCAACAGTTCAAAGAGGGAGTGTGATGGATGTGAGGGGTCCAGAGTGATTCTGCCAGCCCTTTTGCTAACTCTGGATAAGTACAGTTCTTGGAGAGAAGGGAGGGTTGTACCAATGATTCGCTCAGCAGTCCGGACTAACCTCTGTAGTCTTTTGAGGTCAGATTTGGTAGCTGAGCTGAAACAGACAGTTACTGACGTGCAGAGGACGGATTCAATGACTGCAGATTAGAACTGTATCAGCAGCTCCTGTGGCAGTTTGATCTTCCTCAGCTGGTGAAAGAAGTACAAACTCTGCTGGGCCTTCTTGACAATGGAGTCAATCCCACTTAAGGTCCTGAGAGATGGTGTTGCCCAGGAACCTGAATGACTCAACTGCAATCACAGTGCTGTCCATGATGGTGAGTGGGGGGAGTGAAGAGGGGTTTCTCCTGAAGTCCACGGACATCTCCACAGTTTTTAGCGTGTTGAACACCAGGTTGTTGAGACTGCACCAGACAGCAGCTGCTCGACCTCCTGTCTGTAAGAAGACTCGTCACCATCCTGAATGAGGCCGATGAGTGTAGTGTCATCTGCAAACTTCAGGAACTTGACAGAAGGGCCTTTAGAGGTGCAGTCGTTGGTGTACAAGGAGAAGAGCAGTGGAGAGAGAACACAAACCTGAGGAGCTCCAGTGCTGATCGTACGGTTGCTGGATGTGTATTTTCCCAGCCTCAATAGCTGCTGCCTGTCTGTCAGAAAGCCGGTGATCCACTGACAGACGGAGGTGGACACGGAGAGCTGAGATAATTTGGGCAGGAGGAGGTTTGGGAACGCCGAGCTGAAATCCACAAACAGGATCCTCACATAAGACCCTAGTCTGTCTAGATGTTGCAGAACATAATGCAGTCCCATGTTTACTGCATCGTCAACAGACCTGTTTGCTCTGTAGGCAAAACTGAAGAGGATCCAGCAAGGGTCAAGTAATGTCCTTCAGGTGGGCCAGCAACAGTTTTTCAAAAGACTTCATGACCAAATACGTTAGAGCCACAGGTCTGTAGTCAATAAGTCCAGTAATTTTGGGTTTCTTTAGGACGGGGATGATGGTGGAGCGTTTGAAACATGAAGGGACTTCGCACAGCTCCAGTGATCTGTTGAAAATCAGTGTGAAGATGGGGGCCAGCTGGTCAGCACAGGATTTCAGACAGACTGGTGCAACACAATCTGGGCCTGGTGCTTTTTCCTTTTCTGCTTCCGGAAGACATGGCGCACTTCGTCTTCGCTGATCTGAATTGCAGGTGTGGGGGGAGAGGGGGGTTGCTGGAGGTGTGTATGGTTGTGTGGAGAGGTGTTCAGGGTTGGTGTGGGGTGTTTTTTCAAACCTGCCGTAGAACTCGTTCAGATCGTCTGCCAATTGTTGATTCACCGCAGTGCTGGGGGAAGGTGACTTGTAATTGGTGATTTCTTTCATACTTTTCCACACTGACTTTTCACTGGAAGAGAATTGAATCCTTATTATTTCTGAATAATTCCTCTTTGCCACTCCGATCTCATTTTCCAGTGTGTATTTAGCCTGTTTAAACAAGACATTATCCCCCTTCCTGTAAGCATCTTATTTGGCCTGACGGAGCTGTCTGAGTTTTGCAGTGAACCATGGTTTGTCGTTGTTTTAAGTTAGATGAGTCCTGGTAGGAATGCACATATCTTCACAGAAAATGATATAAGATGTTACAGTCTCTGTGAACTCGTCCAGATCGGTGGCAGCACCTTCAAAAACGCTCCAATCAGTGAGGGTCACAACAAGCTTGTAAATCCTGCTCTGCTTCATTTGTCCATCTTTTTATGGTCCTTAATACAGGTTTATCTGATTTCAGTTTCTGCCTGTAGGTCCGTATAAGATGAACCAAGCACGGAAGATCAGAGAGTCCCAAAGCTGCTTGTGGAACAGAGTGATATGCATTCTTTATTGTGTTGTAACAGTGATCCAATATATTACTCTCTCTCGTGGGACATGTGATTTGCTGTCTGTATTTTGGCAGTTCACGGGAAAGATTGGCTTTATTAAAGTCCCCGAGAATTATTAAAACAGAGTCTGGGTGTTGTTGTTCGGTGTCTGTGATCAGATCAGCGAGTTTCTGTAAAGCGGAGCTCACATGCACTTGTGGAGGAATGTAAACACTCACGAGAATTAACGAGCAAAACTCCCGCGGCGAATAAACGGTTTACAGTTATGAAGAGCCACTTCTAGACTCTGAACAGCACATCTTTTTAAACAGTACATATGTACACACCTCTCATGATGTAAACGCATGTCCCGCCACCGACATTGATTTCGCCGGTGAATTCTGCGTTCGCGGTCGCTCTGAACCAGCTGACAACCCGGCAGATCAACGCGCTGTCACAGAATTGGCGTCTTTCAGCAGGTTTACGTGAAACACAGAAGCAGCGAGTTAGAAAAATCCTTATTGTCAGGGAGGAGCAGAAGGAGTCGTCTCTGTTTTGTGGGTAAAGAGCGGAGGTTGCCGCAGAATGGATGCCGGCAACGCATAATGAAGACGCGCTGTCTGAGCTTGACCGAGGGCGCGGCTTCGCTTCCCCGTCTGCACGTCCAGGAAGCGTCCTGAACAGCGCCGCATATCCCAAGACTACAATGTCCAGCGAAACATCAGAATAGTCGAAAACTGGTGAATTATCGGGTGGTGTGTACTTCCGAATGTTCAGCAATTCGTCTCTGGTGAAACTGATTGCAGGGATATAACTAAATGTATATCCCTGGATGTAAACTGCTCTTAGAGAGAGGAACTTCCCCTGAGCCCACAGAAGGATCTGGCACGCCAGCTTGTACAAGGGGCGCGAACGCAGACCCCCTTGCCGATTGATGTAGGAGACCACCGATTTGTTGTCTGTGCGGACAAGCACATGATGCCCCCTGAGGTCTGGAAGGAAGTGTGTCAGAGCTCGAATCACGGCCAGCATTTCCCGGCAGTTGATGTGCCAAAAGAGATGATGGCCTTACACTGACCCTGGGCAGAGCGGCCACTCATGACTGCTCCCCAGCCCGTTAGAGAGGCATCCGTCGTTAGCGTTACGCAACGACAAGGAGCCTGGAACATCGGGCCTTGAGACAGGAAACAAGGTTTATTCCACATGTCTAAGGCACGTAAGCATTGCAGCGTGACCTTGATCATATGAAGCGGGTTGCCCCTTGGGGAAAACCCCTTGGCCCTGAGCCACCACTCCAAGGGTTTCATGTACAGCAGGTCAAAAGGTATCACGTTGGACGCCGCTGCCATCAGGCCAAACAGCCTCAGAAACTGTTTGACAGTAAGTGACTGGCCTTCTCTCACTCTCTCGACTGCAGTGAGGATCGACTCAATCTGAGCAGGAGACAGACGTGCCTGCATCGAGGGTGAGTCCCACACCACGCCTAAATAAGAGGTTCTCTGTAGTGGAGAAAGAACACACTTCTTGGCATTTAGTCTTAACCCCAACATCCCCATTTGGGCGAGAACGACATCTCGATGCCGAACCAACATCTGCTCCGATTGAGCTAGTATCAACCAATCATCGATGAAATTGAGTATGCGGATGCCCTGGAGTCGCAGTGGAGCCAGAGCAGCATTCACACACTTCGTGAAAGTGTGGGGTGTGAGTGACAGGCCAAAGGGAAGAACTCTTTATTGGTATGCTTCGCCCCCGAAAGTAAATCTTAGGAACTTCCAGTGTTGAGGGAGATGGAAACATGGAAATAAGCGTCTTTGAGATCTATCGTAACAAACCAGCCCTCAGACTGGATTTGAGATACTATCTGCTTGATAGTGAGCATCTTGAACCGAAGCCATTTGATCTAAGATCGGACGTAACGCCCCATCCTTCTTCGGAACGATGAAGTAACGGCTGTAGAACCCGGGACCTCTCTCGAGGAGAGAGAGAGAGAGAGAGGGGAGGAACACGTTCTATGGCCCCCTTCCTCAGGAGAGTATCTACTTCTTGTTCAATTACCAGAGCCTGCTTGGGACCCACTAGAGTGGGGAAGCCCCTTTGAATCGAGGCGGACGAGAACCGAACTGGTTTCTGTAACCTTTCTCTACAATCTGCATGACCCATTTTGAGATATTTGGTAGAAGTTTCCACGCTACCAGAAAATCTACTAAGGTAACCAGCCTCTCGAGTATTATTAGAGGAGCCAGTTCGGTGCCCTGAAGCGGATGACCGGCAGGGAACGACAGACCTGACTGCTGTAGCACCCTCACTAGAGGGGGCGAGCTCTCCCGTGCCGTAACGTTGCCGGGCGGCAGCTGGGATTTCGCTCGTCGGAGCTCACTGAGCACACTGAGCCCTGAAGCACCGAGGTGGAAGGGGTATCAATGAACCCCCATGAGGGCACTGAAGGAACAACCGAACTGACTGCTGTAGCACCCTCACTTGAAAGGGCGAGCTCTCCTGTGCCGTACCGTCACCGGGCGGCAGCTGGGAAATTCGCTCATCGGAGCTCACTGAGCCCCGAAGCACCAAGGGTGGCAGGGGTATCAATAAACCTACGTGAGGGCACTGAGGAGGATTGGGCAACGTATACTGAGGTGTTATCCTTTCCTCCCCAGGTGGGACTGACAATGGTAGGACCGTTTAGTCGAGGTCCTCTTAGACAAAATAACGGTACGCAGATCCGTTTTCGGCATTCTAGTGCCAGACTGAGAGAGTCGCCCAGACCCACGAGCTTTTGTGGAGGGTGTGGTGAGGGTTGCATGTTATTGTGAGGATGGCGATATGAGGAGCTTGATGGCTTGTGCTGCTCCCGCTCAGCAGCCCCACCCTTGAGTAGGTCAGCCTGGTATGCTTGTAACACCGCCATGGTGTGCAAACATGCGCCAGCCTGACCTGCCGCCGTATAAGCTTTCCCAACCAGACTCGATGTAAGCCTAACGGGCCTGGTGGGAAGCTTCGGGGCCTTCAGGGATGATGCTGAGGATGGGGAGAGATAGCTCGCAAGCGTCTGCTCCACCACTGGGATCGCCCCATATCCCTTATCATTCAGCCCCAAGATGTTCTTTTGAATAATTCGAGACTGTGGGGCTGTAAATACGGGATGAGTACGGTTCCTCCCACGATCTTGACACCTCAGCATAGAGATCGGGGAAAAATGGAAGGCCCCATCGTGAAGGCTGTGATCTGGATTCAGAAAACGCTCGTCTAATTATTTTTAGGACGAGCGTCCTGTTTCTAGACTGGCCAAACGATATTTTATTTTTGCGAATGCACGAAACACACCCCATAATCACTAATCACACCTCATACGCGAGGGACTGTGGTGGCAAGTCCACAGTCTCCTCTGTCTCGACACTCATCACATCCACCTCCACCATCAAACACAGCCAGGCAAGAGCAGAGCATACGCAGCGAGAGTAACTCGCAGTGATGACAATCAGCTCCTCGAAAGCTGACCGTGCATGCTCCGCTCCCAAACAAACGACACACAAATCGTGTGAATGCCCCGCCGCCAGATATCGTGGGCAGGGAGGAACACAGCGTTTGTAATGCCGTTCGCTCGCCATAGACTTTTTCCATGATTGTTTTTTATATATGCTTGTGCGGACAGACAACAGTAAATAGACAGACACATAAACAGAGCGCTACTGAAGGGCACAAGCTGGGTGGCGCCCGGCCGGATGCACTTTTATACTTTCTGGTGCTTACGTCACCCCGCTCGTGACGTCTCGCTACTCCATTGGGCTGATTTGACACGTGCTTCAGAACACGGTCACGCAGAGGCATTCCCAAAGCGACCTCGACGCAGCTCGAGTTCCTGAAGGGGAACAGGTTCTACCAACAGAAGATGCACTCTTTTTTCTCCCACTCTTGCAATTATTAGCATAATAAGACTTGTTAGTGGAAAGGAATACATGTGGACCCTCGTGCAAGCATGAGCCAGATTGTCCATCCCTAAAGGAAATTTAAGAGATAGAGAGAACCAAATAGGGTGCTGGGTCATTCAGCAGAACAGATTTACCTCTGCCCCTCTGAAACTCAGACCCACAATCTGAGGATGCAACCTCCATTCTCCAGGTCTTAACCCATGCCACGAGATAATATCTGCTTCCAGATTCAATTGACCTGGCATGTGCACTGACCTTATCGACAGATCTATACCCAAATCCTTATCTATACCCAAAGCAGAATGTGCCACGCTAAGCTCTAAATGCAGCGTGAATGTATTCCCCCTTGAATGTTTGTGCATGAGACGATCTACCTGTTGTCTGGTCTAATGTCTACATAACAGCTTTGCATATCTGGAAGGAAGTGGGTCAAAGCCAGAAATACCACCATCATCTCAAGCCAATTCATATGCCACATAAATTATCTCCCCTCAGACTCTGTAGACCGGGCAACCATTGAAAACCGCATCCCAACCTTCTGACAGCATGTCAGTTGTAATTATCTTAGAGTAACAGACTCTGGGTTGTTTCCAGTGTAACAGAGTCTGATAGTATTTGTGCGTAACCCTTAGTAAGGTTCAAAGGGGCAGGGAAAAATTCCTTAGCTGTTGACCCACCAGTAAAATGGTCCCATATGAATCAGATGTAATGGTACCTGAAGCCAGTGCCATGATACCCAAAAGTCTCAGTGAAACAGACCTACAGGAATGTTTTGCCCTATCCTGAACTGACTCAGAAGCAAAGCAAAAGGACATGAGCAGTAGACAAATGTGCATGCATCGTGCATAAGTTCAGTTTGACTGCCAGAAATTCTTTCATTCTTCTGCCTCAGCAACAAAACACTCATCTGATGATAATTGAGAACTCAATGCTAAGAGACACCAAAGATTCAGACTGAGCCAAAATTAGCTAATAGTTGAAGTAATCCAAGACGCATTTGTCCTGGAGCCACAATGGAGCCAATTCACGTCCATGCACTTTGTGAAGGTACAAGGTGCTAAGGTGAGACCAAAAAGAAGAACCTAGAATTGATAAGCTTTGCTCCTAAAAGCAAATCCCATGATCATGCCAAACCATTGTCCTTCTTTGGTGTAACAAAAAGCAGAGTCTCCTGGCAACCATCATGGAGAGTATGCTGAAATTATGTGGGCAGTGCTCCTATACTCCAAAGGCTTTGTTGTACGATGTGTAACAGAGTAAACTACGAAATGTTGTTGTCTAAAACACGTCAGAACTCGTAGAGCAGAATCTCAATGAAAGCAATAAAAAGGCAGACCAGGTCTGACACAGTTCTTCAAAATTAGCCTGTCCCAAAATAGGCACAATGACTTGTAGTCATGTTAGCTCCAAAGGCGTTATTGTGTGGAGCATGAGTAAGAAAATTAATTCATTTGAATTAACAGTTGTCATCCAAAACATGGAACACAAAGAAACTGACAGAACAAAAACTAGGTCAAAAGCAGTTAAGCTTAAACAGTCTGACATTGTTCTCCGATTTAGCCTGTGCCTACATGGTAAAATGGAAAATGTTGATCAAAAATGCACAGCTGAACTTTTGTCACGGTGGAAATGACAAAGAATAATCAGCCATGAAGTGACCAACTGCACATGCCGAATGTTCGGTAGCTAGAAGCAACAAAATCTATCGCCAGTCTATTCTCCTTGAATAAGCAAGTGAGGTCCTGTCCATGACTGAACTCCTCAGAGTCCAAAGCAGGATTAAATAGAAACATAAACGTTGCAAGCTTCTGGTCTTGAATACAACTCCTCACATGCAACAGTGTAAAGCAAAAAAAAGAAAAACTGACCGCTCACGCTCCATAGCCTTGACCTTAACATTGGATCCCTAGGACCCTAGCTCATGCGACGTTTCAGCAACTGCAGAACAAGCGAGCTGGTATGGCTAGTTTTCCTCCTTTCTTCAAAAAGAAGGCTAGACTTGGATAAACATATACACATTTTTCACTAATTAAAAGGTTTACGTTTGGTTTTATTAATTAGAAAACGTTTGTGCATAAGCAAAATCTATTTTGTGTAAGCGTACAAACACTTTTAGGAAGAAATCTATGCAAATTTGAGGCCCCATGTTTTGTTTGTAGTAATTGTTATGATTCCGAACCAACACCTTTCATTTTAAGAGGATTAATTCATTCAAAAAAATGGATCCATAAAGTAATTTATTTTGTGAAGTTTATCTGAGTTTGGGTCCAAGTTCTGCAAACTCATTAAATACATCTGTTCAGTGGACTAGCAAAATGCTCCATCAATACAGCAGCAGTCGTTTGAAAAATGAAAAACAATTTGAAGAGCTAAACGGTCCAAGGAGAATGACATATGTTTGCTGTTTGGGCACGAAGAGGCAAAAATAGAGCGTGAAGAATTTTATAGTTCAGTCACATCGTATATGTACTGAGCAGAGGGAAATTATGTATTGCGAGGAGAGAAAAGATTATTATTGTTTTGCCTTCACGTTAGAGTTGGATGAGCTACTCTAAAGCTGTAGACCCACTCACAATAGTTTTTTTCTGTCTCATTTTTGAAGTAGTAAGCCTTTACATTGGAGAGGTTGGGAAGGATTTAGAAAGGCTGTTAGTTACCTAAAGGGACCTAAGAGAAAGACCAGGTGGTTCTGAAGCGGTTTACGCTTTGGGAAAAACCTTGGTAGCTGTACATCAACCAAGACAGTAGACATCAAGACATGAAATTCAATATATTTCAAGGAGAAGAAAAGTTCCCTCTGTAGATTTGTACTTTGCCAAAGTAAACTTTTGGAAATACAGTAATTGCAAAGTTGGAATTCATCTATTTTATTTATTTTTACTAGTGCTGTAAAAATTAACTCGGTAACGCATGCAATCATTTTTTTCAGTTTAACGCATTAAAATCTTTAACATAATTAACACAGGGGCAGAGCTAGGGTTGGCAACCCCACTCACAACTGCTGCTTCTGTCTTGACAAGAATTGCATTTATTTAGACACAGATCATCTTTACGACCACATCAGATTTTCTTAAACAGCTCAACAATCCCACATTACTTAAGAGCAGACCTTTATATATTTTTATAGCCCTTTAATGAGAACTAAATTTACAGTAAACTAAATTTACTGAGTTTAATCGGGAAATCTCACTGTAATTTGTGTGCAACCTTATAGTGTTTTTATTCACA
This sequence comes from Sinocyclocheilus anophthalmus, assembly GCA_018155175.1. NCBI lineage: Eukaryota > Metazoa > Chordata > Actinopteri > Cypriniformes > Cyprinidae > Sinocyclocheilus > Sinocyclocheilus anophthalmus. The sequence continues at coordinate 60,294 of JADLZN010001083.1, read as the reverse complement.
AATCTTGATGGAAATCTACATCGTCTCAAATTACCACCTTTCATTAATGAGATTTTACTACCGCACACACCTAATTTTTGAATTTTTATTTTTTTTGTCATGTTCCAGGTTTTAGTCAGCAGACCAGATCCATTTGAATGATGTGAGCTTTTGCCACAAGAATAAAAGCTATCTTGATCTCAAGAGACAAGCGTGACTATGCATACATTTTTGCAAAACCCAAAACACATACAAACCAATATTCTCTCCAAAAACAGATTTCTTCAGTTTTCCTCAAAACAGGTAAGGTTGAAAAAGGATAATAATGCTGAATATCTCTCCAAATAATGTTCTCTTGACTTTTAAATTGACCAAGAGGAAGTATGCTTTGTGGCTCATAAATAATATAAGACAGACATTTATACAATTTAATGAAAGCAAATAAAACAAATTTTACATTACACAACATTTACTCAGAAATATGGGAAAAATTAGATGTGCATAATTATTTGACCTAACTAACTGTAAAGTTTAAAACTGGCATAAGTAACAACACTTTCGCTAGGCTGATATATTGTACTATGGAAACTTTTTTTTACAATACTTTTGAAATTTTATTGCCTTCATTGAAGTAAATCCTTCTAAATATTCCTGCTTCATTTCACTAAGACAACTCATCCGTATCTACGGAGGTAAATATTACTGATGCTGATACACAGACACAGCAAATCAAAAGACTCCTTTGTTAATTTGCTTCCTTTTTTTTCTTGCACTTATTTCTGTCTCTCATATTCAAATCCCCTTCACGGAACAGTTGCCACCACTCTGATTGCAGCAAGAGTGAATGGCCATGTGAATAGCAAGCTCTTCATGCTAATGTGATGCTGAGATGAAACATCATGCTGGTCTCTGTGAGGATATGACATCTACCCTGTTGAGTTTCTTCAGTTGGTGTGGGCAGTGGAAGAGGGGGCGGCAACACCTGCAAATCCAAATCAAAGGCACACATGGCCACAATGTGGTGAGATGATGAGTTTTACCACACAAAGGCACAGATTATCTGGATAAAAGAGGCTGAGACAGCCATGAGAAGCCGCATTGTGAACTCGGGATCACAAAGCGCTGAGATAGTTGGCCCTCAACCTCCATGTCGATACACAGGCCTAATTAAGGGTAGTAATTACATCAGCGGCACAGTGGGGTAACAAAAGTAAGTTCTAAATCTTCTCTTTATGCTTCTTTTTGAGGCCAATGTGTTCGTCATCTTCATGTCTCTATAGTGCAGTTACAAAGAAAATAATGAAGACAGTCATTGCTCTACAATGTAAGTATTTGCAAATATAATGTGAGCTAATGTGATTGGCTGCCCTTTGTTTCTTTCCATCCAAGTTGTCACTAGAAAATGTGCAAAAAACATATTTAATTGCTGTGTCACACTTCACATCGAGAGTTGGGTTTTTAAGTTTTATTAAGTTAAAAACTACTGTTAACACAAAACTTTCATCCAAAAAGTGATGCCTACTAAGCAAACATCTCACGAAATTAATATTCATGATCAAAGCCTTCATCTTGGATTTGTAAATTAACATGCAGACTTAATAATTTGTGTAGCTCATAACACTACCAACATTTATATTGTGTTAAACTGTTAATTTGTTCAAATACATTTAAAATGTTGAATGAATGTCATAGTTAAAAACTTTGATTAACAGATTTTCATTAACATTTGAATATACATGAATGACTCATCATATTATTTGCCGATGTTTCCTAGAACCAAAACTTTTGTTGTTCAGACATTTCTAAGAATATCAGCCAGTGCTGCTGTTGTTTAGTGTCAACTGTCAAAATATTAATCTTGAAAAGCAGAACTTTAACTGCACCTAAACTATTGACTGTGCTGCCAAGGGGCACATGCATTCTTGAACAAAATGTAGGGCCTGACCAAAGGAGGGGAAAAAAAAATCCACAAGGTTTTCATGGAAAACAACTACACAGAAGTCTACAGTACCAGACAGAAAATAGGATGAGTACATGGTATGCAACACTAGAAGAAAAAATTGAATGCCCATAGCTTTTTTACAGACTTAATTTGATGTGTTGCAAATAAAAGTCCGGCAGTCTGTTTCTTATATAAGTGAGTTGGTAATCCAAGAATGTTTTTTTTTTTTTTTGCTTTGAAAAACCACATATTTGTGCTTTTAATCTTATGATGAAACAAGCCAAAAATAATGTACTAGAGAAACTTGAAGAGGTTTCACTATAGCAAACAAGATGCAAAAAAATATTAGTTGACATAAAAGTAAAAAATAAGTCAATAAATAAACCGCTTTGTGGACAGATAACAGCTCTAGGTGGTGTAGTGTAAATGAAACTTTATGAAGGCCAGATTTATTTCAACATTTTGAACTGTTTTGCTGTCTGCTGTCTACACTGCCTGCTACTATTTAAGGCAGTGTAACCATTATGAAACATTGTAATTGTTATACCAATTATCTGGAGCGCCCCATGATCTCTATCAGAGGGCCCTCTTCCTACTCTTTAGCTTCTCCAGAAACTACATTTCCCAGAATCCCTTGCAAAAACTATTTATGATTCTGATGTTCTGAAACTGATTACTTCCACCTGTGATTGGTTTGCTTCATAAGGGTTGCCTATATAAGCTCAGTGTTTCGCCTTAATCTTTGTGAAGTCTTGATACCATGTCACATCCTCCAGTCAACATGGCTGCTATGCTAGAGCCTTCACCCAACATGGCCACCACGCCAGAGCCTCCAGTTGTCACGCATGCTAGAGTCTCCAGCCATCATGGGTGCTACGTCAGAGTCTTCAGCCGTCATGGACACTAGTGATGCAAAGTCTGATTCATGTCCGCAAACCGGTTCTTTTCGGACAGTTTGGCTCATTGAACCGGTTCAAAAAGCCGATTCATCGGTTCCTGACGTCATCAAGCAATGATGTCACTACACATTTATTTTCAAACAACTCAGTGCCATGTTGTGTCAATGAAACATTAAAATAAGTTATTTGTGTCAACACATATTGAAACATTAAAATAAAAAGTTATTTGTGTGAATACATATTGCTGATTATTGCCTTTCATTCACTTAAGTTAATGGTGTTAGTGGTCACAGTTTTATTCGTGGATCCTTTATGTCAGATATGACTGAGCAGTATTGACAAGCCAACAATGATATGATTCAAATACAGCACACATTACAGACACTGATGCACAAACACGGATATGTTCTACATGTCTAAAGTATAAAGAAAGAATAAACCTTATAAACTTAAAAGGAGTCTTATAAACTCCTTTATTTAACTTAAACAACTTAAAATATGATCTGCATGCACAATAAACAGTGCTCAAATTCAGTTTTTTCCAATAAAAAAAACGGCGGGTTCCCAGGTTTTCACGTATGATAACCATGGTTCCCCGAGGAACGAGACGCTGCGTCCGGAAAATCCCCTAGGGGAACAGCCTTCAGCGTACCACAAGCCTCGATCATATCGTGAATACCGTCGACTGATGGGTCTGACATTCCGCGCGGGTGACGTTCCAATGACCATGAAGCTTAAAAAGCACTTTGAGGGTTGCCATCGGCTGCTAAGCTTCTTAGGATTTGAAGCAAGCTCTTAGTCGGTGGATTGCCGGAAGTATGGCCTTCGATGCAGCGTCTCGTTCCCTCGGGAACCATGGTTACATACGTAACCTGGGACTTTTTCCTCCTTCGGGAACGCGAGCTGCGTCGGAAAACGCTAGGGGAACGAGATGTCCACACCGCAAGACTTGCAAATCCCTGCCTGGTGTGAAAAGGCACGGCTATGGCAAGAGAACAAAAGAGCCCAGAGTGGCTAAAGTAGGCGGGGCCCGCCATCCCGAAGGCCAACTTCTGGAGGAGTGAATCTTTACCCCCAAAGGAGAGGGGAGATCAGAGGACTCGAGACTATGGAGTAGCATCCTGATCCACCGCTTAGCATTAGCTTCTCTGGCCAGAGGCCTTGGCCTCAGCATACTGCAGAGGAAATGTGTAAGAAGAGGGTGTCTTCCCACTGAATGGCCACCGAGAGGGGCGTGGTAGGCCGCAATGGCCGCCACAAAGCCCTCTAGGGTGGAGTGGGTCAACCCTGCGGATAAACAGGCCTGCAGGAACTCCAGAACTGTACCAAACGGGCAGTTAGCTGGGTCGAGCTGGCGGTCTCCGCACAAAGTAGTACAGTTTCCTCATAGAGGGAGCTCTGAATGGAGGATGGTCTCAACAACCTCGGTTGAGAGACCGGAAGCTATGATTTGTGCCTCCTCAGAGGCCACACCCAAGCTCCTGGTGGGGGCGTGCCCTCCGCCTGTGAGAGGGGATCTCTCCTGACGGGAATCTCCCATAGAGCGCCTTTGAGGAGAGAAATCAGGCCTGAGACCCAAACTCGGCCCGGCCGGAACGGGGATACAAACAACCGACGGGCCCTGTCCCAGTGCACTCTCTCCAGAACTCCCGGGAGCAAAAAAATCGGAGGAAAGGCGTACAGACGAAGCCTCAGCCAAGTCTGTACCACGGCATCCAGCCCCAGTGGAGCTGGATGAGTCTGAGAGAACCAGAGGGGACAGTGCGATATCATATGAGTCGCAACAGGCCCACCTGAGCCTGGTCAACCACTCTCCATATCTGCTTCACCTCGGGGTGAAGCATTCATTCTCCGGGCCTCAGCCCCTGCCTCGACAGGATATCTGCTCCCTTCTTGAGATGCCCAGGAATGTAAACTGCTCTCAACGAGAGGAGTTTGCCCTGGGACCACACAAGTATCTGGTGCGCCAGCTTGTACAAGGGGCGCGAACGCAGAACTCCCTGGCGGTTGATGTAAAAGACCACCGTTGCGTTGTTACCAACATATGGTTACCTCTTAGGTCTGGGAGAACTCGAAACATGGCCAGCACCTCTCCCGACATTACGAATTGCCATGTCAGATGGCGACCACTCCACAGACAGTGGGCAGGGTGGCCACTCATGACCGCTCCTCAACCGGTGAGGGACGTGTCCGTCGCTAGCATTACGCGGCGACAATGAGCTCCCAGCACCGGGCCCTGAGACTAGAACCAAGGTTTCCTCCACATGTCCTAGGCACGTTGTGGGCACCTCAACTTGTCCCTGTGACTTAATGCATGCGAGAGGCGGGTTTTTCCTCCCCTCGGGGCGAATCCCTTTGTTTTGTGCCCACTGTGGGGGTAGGGGTTCTCATGTACCAGTTACCCGGCCAATTGAGTACCTATCACGTTGGACGCAGCTGTCAATCAGCCCAAAGCAGCTCCCTGGAACTGCCTTGATCATTGAGTGACCGGCCTTGGCTCTTACTCATTCATATCTGCAGGACCTGTGTAGCGTGAGCGATCACCTCGACATATCCTCAGCAGAGGACGATCATTACAATAAGCCTCATGTGGTCGAAATCACACACTTCGTCACACGATGCTCCGAGTATTAGATAGTTTTTCTCCGGTGTAACCTAGCAAAAAAACACACTTTTCTATGGCGTTAAGTCTTAACCCTCAGCTCTTTCGTCGTGAGCGAGAAACGACATCTCCATGTCGACATACCGCCATCCGATATTAAAAACTAATCCAATATGGACATGAGAGATCAATATCAACCAATCGTCGATGTGGTGAGTTCGTGAAAGTGTGGGGTAGGTGCAAGGCCTAAGGAATACAGTATTGGTATGCTTTTTGCCCCCAAAACGAACTCCGACAGAACGTTCCTGTGGTATGAGGAAGGATGGATGATTTAGGAAAATATTCGTCCTTCAGTTATCGGATCGTTGACAACGTGCACAGGTCTCGCACCATTCACTGAGACTGACTTGTTTGAGTGTGGCATATTATCTGAACTTTCAGCACTATTCGTATGACTGACGTTTCAATCGGTGCAGATCTAAATTGGGACGACCACCCCCGAACCATCTCCCTTCTTCGGAACAATGAAGGTACACGCGGGCTCGAGCACCCGGAGCTCCCGTTCCTTGATGTTATGTCGGCGGACGGGACCACCTCTGACTGCCACTCCTCCTCAAGAGAGTAAACTTACTTCTTGTTCTAATCCCCGTAGGCCTGCCAGGACCACTTAAGCGTGGGGGTAAGCGTACTTTCCCAGTTGAATTGAGGCGGACGAGAACTGAACTGGATTCCGTAGCCTCTTTTTACAGTACGCAGGACCCATTGAGATACGTTTGGCAGTAGCTTCCACGCTGCTAATAATCTACTAAGGGAATCAGTCTCTCGAGACTGAGCTCTGGTGTGCCCAGAACGGCTAGTTCGGTGCCTTGGAGCGTCTGCACACTGACAGGGGACGCTGAACTAGCTGCTCTGGGGACCTCTGCAGAGGCCGCGAGCCTCTCAGTGCCGCTACGCTGCCGGGCGGAAACTGAGAGAAGAGCGCTCGCCGGAGCCCGCTGCGCCCTGGAACACGGCAGGGCTGGCAGACCAACCTCCTGAGGGCACTGGATAATAGACGGGCAAACTCGTGTTTTCCATTATGCCACGTGTATGAACCTCTCTTCCCCAGAGGGTCTTGCCCTCTGGGGATTTCCTGATCCCGCAATCATCAGACTCTCATCAGCTGAAGTCTCCTTTGAATATGACTGCCCCTCAGATACACACGTTCGTCTGCTATAATACCTAACACCACTAGCCTTCTCGGCTGCAGGACCCTCGCAGAAGCACACTCGGCAGTGGCTCCCAACAATCCTCCAGTGTGACCTCCTAAGGTGAACTCAGTCCCTCGCGAGACTGGCTTGTTGTTCGCGCATTTAGAGCCACTAGCTCAGCGCACGTTGACAGCGACATGCAGAGGACGGGCCTGTTGCCCATAGCTGCTCTATAGATAACCAATCCGTTAGACGTAAGCGAGCCGCATTAGTACCCAGCGAAAACGTTTCACGTGGGCGGTAACTGAGAGAACGCTCGCCGCGGAGACTACCTGTCTGTCCGCCTGGTGAACATAGCAGGGTTGAGCGAGCCGACGACCTCCTGAGGGCACTGAGGAGAGACGGCCACCGTGTATGCGGTGTGAACCTCTCTTCCCCAGAGGGCCTTGCCCTCCGAGGTCCTGAGCCACAGCATCAGGTCTCTCATAGCTGAAGTCTCCTATTGATAACGACGGCCCTCAGACCCACGTCGTTTGCTAGGAAGACTAGACACCAGCCTGCTCTGGGCAGGACCCATCTAGATACCTCCGTAGAGGTAGCGAGCCTCTTAGTATGGCTATGTTTCCGGGCGGTAACTGAGAGAAGCGCTCGCCGGAGACCGCTGCGCCCTGGAACATGGCAGGGTTGGCAAACCGACCTCCTGAGGGCACTGAGGAGAAACGGGCACAGTGTAATGCGGTGTACATCGCTCTTTTTCCCTCAGAGGAGTTGGCCCTTCAACTAACGTCCTAGGCCTTTAGCGTCAGGACTTTCACGATGGAATGGAACAAATATCCCAGCGAGAACGACGGATCCGTCAGACCCGCCTTCTGCTTAGAAGCCTTTCGGTCCTGTGATGCTCCACTCTGACCTAGACTCTCGCGAGTACGAAGAAGTGAGGCCACCAGAATGAGGGCTGGACACACGTGGGATTGGACTGCTCCGCCCACAGCCCCTGCAAACCACAGCCCTCAACCTCCTCAAAGGAATGTAGAGGTTTAACGCCGTGCTCTCACTCGATGAAAATTTATAAATCCCCAGAGCCCCTGTATATCTAACGTCTCCTAGTCAGACAATACTTACTTTTATTCCTCAAATAAATGCCACCTACAACAACCAGACGAGTAAATACGGTTTAGTGTAGTAAGATTCACGTCAAAAACTGAAATGATGTAATATATGTGCTGCGCGAGCTATTCAGTCACATGATCAACATCAATCTCCTTGACAAACAAATGAGCTCTAAATCTAGCAAACACGGGTGGAGATAGGAAGAGCCGTCTCCAACCGTCTGCTAGATCATGAGCGGTCTCCGCGTTCTCAGTCGCCGCCGTGGCTCAGCAGCAGCGGGACCGCAATCGCAATATCACAGGCACGGACACACTCCTCGGAGTGTGCCCGGCGAGAGCGGAGCGTTTAATAGCGGGGGGGAACACAATCCGCCCCGGCTGCGCGAGCTCCGCTCCTATTAATGCTGCTCATTATAATATAAGGCATACTATTGTTTGCTTGTGTAACTGATGTTCGTGCAACTGGCGAGCTCATTGATGCCCTCCATATCAATCTCCTCGGAGGAAGACAGGCAGAGCACCGAGCTCGCTCCCCGGGGGGAAGTAACCACAGAACGGGCTTCCGATCCCAGAGAGCGGGCACCGGATCTGGTGATTAGCAGTCCATACGTGAACCCACGGCAAGCCCAGCCGCTCCGCCTCGGTCGAAGCGGGTTCGCACCGGCACCGCGAGGAACGCTAGTGAAGGCTCCCTCCTCAAAGAGAGTCCTCTGAGAGCGAAGCAAGGCAGTAATAACTGTGCTTCGCTCCCAAGCAAACCACACACTGGCTGTGTGTATCCCCACTCGTGATATAACATTTCTTTGGGCAGGGAAGAACACACAACCTACAACGTGGCCTGCGCTCGCCCTTGAAATGTGCTTTTGTCCATTGCATGACTTAGATCATAACGGCTGCGACGTCGTTATAGACTTTGGACCCAACATAAATGACTCACAGAACATAAATCCGGGACCGACACACACCGAGAGCTTCTGCGATGACCCGAAAGCTATCGCGCGGTGGCACCTCAACGTGCTTTTAACAGCTTCCTGTGGTCATGATCGTTCACCCGCCGCGCGGACCTCTTCGCCATCGGTGTCGATACGATGTACACATATTTGCATTCAGACGCTTGGTATCGCTGATGAGCGTTCCCCTAGCGTTTTCCGACGCAGCTCGAGTTCCCGAAGGGGAATCCAGGGCTTTTTAATAAAACGATTCATAAGCATATCTCCAGTAGCCTATGTGTTGCTTGTTATAAAGAAACTTTACGCATCAGACTCGTTCAAGTCCTCGGTGAAACACACGCAGTGCAACTCATCAACTCGTCAAAATCCTTGGCAATCCCTTGGCAAACTTCGACAGTTGGTTAAACCGGCTCTTGCAGTTCTTTTTGAGTCAGACGTGCTACTTCGGCTCTATGTCAATCGTCATCAACACGGAACTAAAAGTTTGATTCGGGTACTTTTGATTTTTTGGCACCGTGGCTCAACTGGGAATCCGACTTTCGTGGAGAACCGCCTTCAAAGAACGAATCGTCATGTACTCAACAGCACTAATGTGGACGTGGTTATGTCAAGTCCGTGTGGGGTCCTTCCAGAGGTTGGTCCATGTACCTATCGTGTGTGTGTGTTTGGGCCACATACTGCTCTTCAGTCTGTGAACTCGTTCCAGTCCACGAGTCCACTCCAGAACCCGCTCCTCTCCATGATTCCACTCCAGAGCCCGCTCAAATCCCAGAACTCTGTCCTGTGTTGGTGCCAACCTGTGAGCTCCTTGTCTGTCCTGTCTTGACCACAGTGATCTCCTGTGAACCCCTTTCATTGTGTGTTCATTGAACACTTAGTCTGTCCTGTCATAGCCAAGGAGGCCACCTTTGAATATCCTGCCTGTTCTGTCATGCTCAAGGAGGCTATCCCTGAACCCTCTGCCTGTCCTATTACGGCCATGGAGGCCATCTCCGAGTTCTCCGCCTGTCCTGTCGCGGCCAAGGAGGCAGTCTCTGATCTCTCTGACCTTTAATTCGATTAAGCCATAAGTCTGATTACTAACAGATTATTTGGGTGGATGTAAACGTATTGTAGCTAATGAGATTGTTGCAGTGTATTCTGGAAATTACTTCTCCACAAAGGGCACATGTGAAGCTACCTTACATTTTGGTCAAAACTAGATATATTAGAAGACAGTGTAATGTCACTGAACAGCCCTAAAAGTGCAGCTATGATGTCCTTTTATGTTTTAAAGGTAGTAAGAAATCGTAAGAGTTAATGTGGAAAGACATGAACATATATCAAGGGGTGTACCAATGTAAAGTCCTGCCACTATTGCTATTTGCTGTGGCAGACATGCTTTGGCTCTTTGTAGAAGCCACATTAGTGAGAATAGAGGACACAAGGGCAGACTTTAAAAAGGCCACAGTCAGTCTGGCCAGTCTGATAAGAGCGGATAGAGGTCAGGGAGTATCAGAAAACAAACTCAGCATAAAGATAGTGCTCCTCTACAGGACTGAAAGACACTTCCTCTGTTGACTATACGCTGCCCGTCTTTGACTCCAGAGAGATGTTGGCTTACATACTCTTGGTAAATTTATGTTTCCTATGTTTGTGGATAGTGTTCTGACTACGCAGAAGCAGCTTACATTGAACCCATGTGTAAGGCCTTTTCTCATTAGACATTGATGCCAAGGGCCTTACTTAGCAAGGCCTATCATGTGTAAAATTAGGCTACTGTAAAATAATTCAAGTCAATTTTACGCCAGTGTTTATTTGTTTTATAAAACAAAGTGTCCCATTTTACTTTTTGCAGAAGTCTAGCATCAAATTCACAGCTGATTGGTCCATGATTAGTCAACATTCTGAGGTAATATGCAGCTTCAACGCTTCCAGGGTAGAAAAGATTCACAGTGCAATATGTCACTGCTACACCTAGTGGAACTGGTTTGAAAGTCTAAGACTAATAAAGCTCATTAGTTTCCAGGGCTTCTGTGGGGTTGCTCTACATGTGCGTAACAACCTGGTCAAATCAATATTCATGAAAGTATACAGATGTCCTCTGAGGCACTGTGCACAAGTTAATTCAAGTTTGATATTTTTGGGAAATAAATTAAATCACAACAGATCCAAGAAGCTTTCAGTTACATGTTTTACATATATATGCATTTAGGAGTGAAGATTTAATGCAAAATTCACTAAAAGAGTTTAGTGAAATTGAATTTTTAATAACAATGTTCAGGATTCAGTGCATCAAAACATTTGAGAGGAGGGGTAATAGCAGTTTAATTTTAGCAAACAGACTAGACATAAATTGATCATTCCGTAAAAGTGCCCAACCGTGTTCAAAACATACTACGTGTTGATGCAGTGCTGCTAACGGTAATGCTTTTATAATTCTTTTGAAAAGCTTTAAAACCTATTCTAGGTGAAAGACTCTGGACAAGTACCTCCCACTGAAAGCAACACTAATTTAGTGCATAACAAAACCAGTTCATTACACACATTGTTTGTCCTTGCTCACTCATAATAGTGTCCAAACAAATGTTTGATTTAATCACCCTCGTGTCATTCCAAACACATATGACTTTTGTGAACAATAGTACATGTAAACTAGGTGGCAAAATTATCAGTTAATTACAAAAGTTAAAGGGTTAGTTTACCCAAAATGAAAACTATGTCATAATTTACTCAGCCTCACATAATTTGGTTAATCATTCTCAATACTTTGGTTAATCTTTGAAACACAAATTAAGATTTTTTTTTTTAGAATAAAACATGAGATGATTCTGTCCCTCCACTGAAAGTCTAGGTAACCAAAACTCAGAAGATATGGATTCATAGGATGCCTTTGTGACCTTTTTGGATCTTCTAGTTTTGGTTACCTGGACTTTCCACTGAAGGACAGAAACTGTTCAGGTTTCATTATAAATAGCTTTATTTGTGTTTTAAAGATTCACCAAATATTTGCGGGTTTGGATAAACTATTGCATTAAACCTGAGTGAATATCACTGCAGTTTTTTCAGGGCCTATTTTTCCCCCTGATGTTACCTTGAACAGTCCTGCATGGAGATTCATGCCATAGAACCCATTCAATCACTGTGATGATTCTGTGTTCAGATGCTGAGTTTAAACGCAGGCCATGTGATGCAATTGACCCCAGCAGCCACATCTCAGTAATGATTTGGTATTTCATCACAAATAAAACTATAAAAAAACTCGTTCTTGCCTTTCCATTCCACTGTATTTTGGTCAGGGTCTCGGAGGAGAGTGATTACACCTATGCTCAATATGCCCATTTACTTGGATAAACAACGCTGTCACCATTGCTACATCAAACCCATAGAAACCATCAGAGCAGAGTAATGGGGTCATTAACAGTGGCCCAGATATTTGATCTGGTGTCGACCAGTGGAAACAGCAGGGTTGTTCTTCTCAAAGATCTGAAGAGCATAATCACCACATTCATTATTAAATAACACCAAGATAGCAAAATGTCACCTCTTCTGTCTACGCTTCTATCATAAGACAAATTTGATAGATTTTTCTGATCTGGTTGAACTGAAAAATGTGAACATAAGTGAAATTATAAACAATATCAGGAGCAACTAGTTTGCTTATGTCATTCAAAATATTGGTGCTGTGATCTGCTACAGTAAATCCTCTAATGATTTTTTAAAAATCCTGCTATAAATGGGTGTACACTTTGTATCCACTCAAAAGTCAGGATCCATCCAAAACATGGTGCATTGTAGATGTATCTACAGTTAACACAAAGATCTGTCTCAGACAGACTTATAATTAAAGTCAACATGAAACCACATGTATCAGGGAAATATGGATAATTCAATGAGGAAAAATATAGGGCAGGTCTTTAGTCATTTCAGAAGTGAAACAATTTATTATAAGATCCATATTCTTTCTGTTTCTGCAGCAGAACTCTGGTACAAGAGTGACTCTGCATGATGATAATAAAAGGCAGATTTCCATTAAATTCTGCTGTGCTATTGATTAGCAGTTATAATCGCACAGGCATTTAAAATTCATATTTTTTTTTTCAAAATGCTGCTTAGAATAAGTGCCTGCATTGGCAGCTTGTGGCATTTGTTAAGATAACTTCCTGAGCACAACAATGAATCTCAATTAATCATCTGTTTTTTTCCCCATCTTTTTTTTCTTCTTTATGAAGACGTCGTGATGGGGAAGTCTCCTTAGTGTATCATGTAATGACAGACATAGGAATGAACATAAAGTGTTTTTTTTTCTGTAAATGAGTGCTGTGAATGTCATAATGTCATAAGTTGTATGATTATTATTTAAAATGCAGATGTTGCATTGATAGTAATGTTTGCTAATGAGTGAAAACATGATTATTACTACTGCTCTTAGTGATATACAGACATGATTGATAAACAAACAAACAAACTTTGCACAAAACTGCAATTATACTACAGGCATGAATGTAGGGTGACCACGCTTTCCTCTTTTCCCAGACATGTCCAAGTCAGGATTTCTAAATTTCCTAAAATTCCTAAAAACTATTTAACGAGGAGGCCATTTAGTATGGATTTATAATGTGCATTTTATGAAAACGTAAAATGTTTTAGAGAGAGAAAAAAAAAGAAAGACAGAAGGTCTCCACATAACTGTGGATCCTCTACTTTAACTCTTTTCAAACATATTGGTATTGTGCTGCTATTGTGGCACTCTCTCGTGGGAACAGACCACAGGGAACTGAATGAGGTCCTGAGACGTGTTGCTGCATCGGGACTGAATATCAAGGAATAAACTTCATGCCGTGTTTCTATTTGCAGGGGGTACTGAAGGTCCAGGCAGCAGCCTTCCATGCATTATTACTGTGTCCTTGGTGTGAATGCAATCTCCATTTTCTGTCTTTCATTATCAATCCAGTGATCTGCCAAAGGTCTAATGTCCACTGAGTGCTGATGACAGATTGAGCGGTGATAAGTCGTAGCAGAAATAGATGCACCAAGAGATGTATTTCTTCGAGTCTAGGAAGTGAATGTTTAACCCTGTAAAGCCTGGCTCATATGATATAGGACAATATGAAGCTCATACCTGAGGAGGAAAACAAAACTTCAGTTTTATCCAGAGGCCCAAACTAAGCAAAAATATGCAGTTTCTGGAATTTAGAAAAAATCAAGATGAAAAAATAAGATGAAATTCTGATAGCATATAATATAAACCAATGATATCTGTATATCAGACTACTTAAATGCTAATGTAACTATGACTAATTATAACATCAGACTCAATACCCCAATAATAAGTCGAAGATGATATTTAAGAGCTTAGTTTTATAATCAAAGCTCTGTAGTTTTTTGTTTTTGTTTTGTTTGTTTTTCGTGGAAGGCAAAACATATAATGCAATCCAAAACAAAGATGACTGAGAGATGGACAAATACATGTTCCTCAAAAACCTTATGTATCTTATGTAATACTCCGATGTAAACATGACTTTTCTAATATATATATATATATATATCTATATATATATTAGGGCTGCCCATCAGGATGTTGAGGCCGATCGCCGTCCAGAAGCAGTATCTGCTGATACCGATCTTTTTAAAGCCTTCTTTTTAGCATTTATTACTATTTATATTGATACTCCAATCAGGATTTTTAGACATTTATTTTCATTTTTGAAAATGGGGGGGAATTCCCCTCTTAGGTGTCTCTTGTGAGGGGGGAAGCAGCTTTCACACAGGAGTCTGCTACTGATCCGTGTTTACCACAAACACTACATTTATCCATTATTTTGATTTCAACTCCAAACATTGTTACGTAAAATGCTTTTTCAGCATTGTGATTTTTTTTTTACAGAGTACAGTAATACAATATTTCATAGATGTGTTTAAACGTAATAAATATAAGCAACACATTATTCATTGCTTTTTACTTTTGCATTTACTTCTATATTTATATAAGTTGCTCAAGCAAGTGGCAAAACATTAACTACTTTTCTTACGTTATCACAAACTTACCATTGACAGAAATGGTCAGCTCTACTGCTTTTCCTTTTGCATTTAAATCATTATTAAATGCAATCCTGCGGTTCATAAAAAACTTTGTTTTCCTACCTCCACGAGTACCATCTATTATTGCCTTGTTTATCTAAAAGTGCTCTTTTCCTTTAAACCTAGCCAAAAAGTCATGTGTTTTGACTGTGAAACAGTAGACTTTAATTATTTGCATTTATGGTGTAATTACTAAATTTTCGTGTCAATCCATGTTCATATTTACTGCGAAAAAATGTGCTGTTACTTTAATTCAGAGCTTGCAGCACAGCAAAAATAGACTCAGTGCAGAAACGATCTCTGCACTGCTGCAGACGACCGCTCCTGTACGCACTCCGGTTTTTCTGACAAATAATGCTTCCTATCAGATTATGCTACCGACACTGTATTTATCCTACTGTAAGGGTAGGTTTAGAGTCGGGGTAGGTGTACATGTTAATAAAGCCTCACACATTATTAATATCATGCTGAAAGCAAAATCTGATAGGTAGCACTTTTCGCTATCAAATTATGCTACCATCTGTTTTAATGAGAGGTAGCCAAATCTGGCAGGGTAGCACAAATCGTCAGAACACTCAGACCGCAACTGTGTGCGGTGACGCTTTAATCCTTTAACATGAGCATCAACTGAGCACTGCAAATGGAGTAATGTGAACTTGGCATTATGTGTGTGTGCTGCGAGTGTGCATGAGCGCACGGTCTCCAGGAGAGCGCACCAGCGCTGAATGGTTAAACACGGGCAAGAATTTAAAAAAAAGTAATGCAATTTATAGACTGCCTTGATTGTGCAAGTGACAATTCCCTTGTCAACTGAGCAGCGTGCAGCTCACTTATAGTGCAGACACGATGTGGTGATTTGAAGACATTTGCATATTTTGAGAGAGCCGTGGCGTTTTCGTCTCGCGCAATTACGTTTCACACAAGGTTTTCAAATTAATTTATAAGTTATTTAATGAAGAAATATGAAGGTGAGTACCTCACCTTCAGAATTATAATTATTTCACCCGCGCCGGACAGAGACTGAGACCAAACCTTCTCACGGCAGCGTCATCAGCTTGAGATCGGTATTTGGAGATCTGCCTTTTAAGAGACCGCCGATCAAACATCCCAAAGCAATTATCGGCCGATAGTGATCGGTAGCCGATCAATCGGAGCACCGCTAATATAATATAATCACAACTAAGTTGCTTCAGTCCAGTAAGTGTCTATCTTGAAATATTATTAACAATATAAAAGCTATTCTTTCATTTACTTTATAAAAATCAGTAAAACTTCACAGCTAAAGAACGTGTACTATGGCCTGGAGCTGGAATTTTGTTTTTAGAATTAAGGCCCTTTATTTGCAAAATATAAATAAATAAGATTTGTGAACATTTGTGTACATTTTTCAGCAAAGTTTTGATGATGTTGATAATTTTAGAGGCCTTAGAAATTTGCCTCTCAAACATGATACAGTTGGTTTTATAGGGTTAAATCATGTAGTATACAATACACAATTATTATTTCCATCCTATAGTACCAGTTCCCTCTCATTTCAGTGGAATGTTAGGGTTCTGAAGCAAACCCAGACCAGAACCTGGAAATACCTGGATCTGTCTTGTCAGACACCTCTTATGTAATTTGAAAGACAGGGCAAGATTTGGTGTTTAGGGCTGCACAGAATCTTTCCCCAGCAGCACAAGCTAATCTCTGTCACTTCAATGCATTACATGTGCCCACATCCATGACAATATGAGTAGGAGAGCAGAAAGAGCTTCCGTGCCATTGACAACACAGTGCTCAAAATAACGCAAAAGATACATCTGAAACATACCCTCACACATGCAGTGCCCACACAGTAGGAGATGTCATCTCACCTTCAACAGTGTCCTCAAGGATCACAGCTTGCTAGTACTTGAGTAGTAGAAATCTCTTTAATGCGTACTTCACCACAACCATCACGTAAACACAAACTTGTAGCGGATCGTTAGTAGCCCACTGGTGATTAACGGCATAGTATGTACTTCAGCTACACTACGAGTTTTATACACAAAGAAGTTTATGCATGAGCATGAGAAATTAACTTTATAAATAGCATTTAGTTGAAGTGTGTATCAGTGTAAACCTATTCCCATCTTCTCCCCAAAATAACAATAAATGGAGTTTCCCCTTCAGGAACTCATGCTGCGTCAGAAACGCTTTGGGAACGTCTCTGCGAGACCATGTCCTGAAGCACGTGTAAAATCAGTGGCGAGACATCACAGGTGGAGTGACGTAACAACCAGGAAGCTCAAAAGTGCACCCGGTGTAAAAAGCATTAGCTTCTGCTCTTCAGCAAGCACTCTGTGTTGTGTACGTCTTTGAGGTGCGTGAGAAGTGTCTGTGTCGTGCCAGTGCATGAATTAATCAGTAAAACTTCGGCTTTGGTGGGTAAAGCCTTCATGGCAGTGGGTCAGGCTGGCACATGCCTGCACACAATGCCGGCGGTGTTGCAGGCATACCAGGCTGACCTGCTCAGAGGTCTCAGGGGCTGCTGGACGGGAGCAGCCCCAGCCATCTACCAGCTCCTCATACAGGGCACAGCAGAAA
Source organism: Sinocyclocheilus anophthalmus (assembly GCA_018155175.1). Lineage (NCBI taxonomy): Eukaryota > Metazoa > Chordata > Actinopteri > Cypriniformes > Cyprinidae > Sinocyclocheilus > Sinocyclocheilus anophthalmus. The sequence goes on along the minus strand of JADLZN010001083.1, from coordinate 42,995 downwards.
AAGAGGGTCGCCTCCTGGGCTCCCCCACAGAGAGATCAGGGGTCGGGGGGCACTCTCAGCCAAAGCCAACAAGGGAGAAGGTGGATCTGCGGACCGTCATTATCTCTAGGAAGTCCTGAACCCGAGAGCGTCGGGGTTCCGAGGGCAGACCCCTCTGGGGAAGAGCAGTGTACACCTCATCATACAGTGCCCGTCTCTCCTCAGTGCCCTCAGGGGGAATATCAGTCAACCCTGCCACCTCCGGTGCTTCAGGGTACAGCAGTCTCCAGCAAGCACACCTCTCAGTCTCCGCATGTAGCGGTCCTGGGAGGTTCACAACATCTAGTGAGGATATCAAAACAGCCAGACCAGTAGGTCTCTACCAGTCATCCGCTTCAGGGCACCGAGTCGGTTGTTCTGACAACACCAGAGGCCAGTCTTGAGAGGCTGGTTCCCTTAGTAGACTTTTTGGAAGCATGGAGACGCCTGTCAAATGTGTCTCATTGGGTCCTGCAGACAGTGAAAAGAGGCTACAATCGTTCAGTTCTCGCCCTCCTCGATTCAGCCGGGTCACACTTACTGTGGTACGCCCTGAGCAGGCTCTGGTGATGGAATAAGAAATGGCTACCCTTCTTGAGAAAGGAGGCTTTAGAGTGTGTCCCTCTGCTGACATTGAAACAGATCACAATGCAAATCTTTTTTTTCAGTAGAAATAATTGTGGTTTTATTGATTGCTTAAGTTGATTTATTTTTTGATTCACTTATTGTTAGTCTTAGTAGCAACCCCTTACATGGAACACAAAATGTAAAATTTACAGAAATTACCTCATTTAGAGAAGCAGCCTGTTTTAGCTGAAGCAGCAGCAGTTGCAGTCTTTGTTGCTCTTGTTATTACGGCCTGCATGTAAAACGGATGTACACAAGAGAGGCAGCCTATCGCACACCGTGTAAAATATCCTTTATTTTGGGTGCTGAAGTCATCAGTTCCCACACAGCATAAAGGGAGTTCATGGTCAAAGAGTAATGTGGATGGCATGCACATTTTCACATTTCAAGTTTATGTTTATGTTTAAGAAAACTGCCTGTTTATGACCCATTGTCTACAATCAACATTTCCAAAAATGCCAGCAAGCCAACTAACACCCCAGAATATTTATATTGACCACCCAATGATACAGTAAAATGGCAGATGATGACTGTTTATGCTGTAGAGTATGAAAAATCATGTGAAACTTGTCACAGTTATTGTTATTTGATCCACTGGAGAAAAATGTTTGTATTCATGAGCCAGAGGGTAAGAAAACTTGTGCTTTTTTAATATCTGAAGTAGAAAAGTAGCATGACGGCACAAAATCAAAGGTAGGAATCTGTTGTTGAGACCGTCTTTGAACCTCTGGAGTCCATGAAATAGCAAAAGCATCTGTGGGCTTGAATATTTAGAGTTTATTGCCATGCCTTTGAGCGATTCTGAAAATACCTGCTGTAAAGCTGAGTGCTGCACCACGATGCAGCCTTTTGTTCCACTGCAGATATGGCCTGCAGAGAATTGACAACATACCCCAAAACAAAAATAAAAGGACCTCCCAACTGGTAACTAGGGAATAGTTGCTAAAAGTGTGCATGGGCGAAACACTCTCCTACCTTCATGTTTCAAAAAGTCCTGCTGTTTGACAACAAAAGAGTGTCTGTACTTGAACTCCCACAATAATATTATAACATTCTATGAGGATATAATACTCATGTAAATAATCAAAAGAAAATGGAAAAGGTGAAAGACAAAAAAAAAAAAAACTTAAAATGCTTCCAAGTAAACAGACTGTGAAAAGTCATATTTTACCTGTCTTGATAAATATGGAACAAACTAATTTGAAGAAATGCAGCAGAGGTAGTTTTGCCTCACATAATAACAACACAGTTGAAATGTGAAAATTCGATCATCATTTACTCTTTCCAAACTCGTTTAACTTTTTTCTTCTGTGTGATAAAGTTTCATTAATATTTTACCTGTCTTGACAAAAACAGAGTGAACTTGTTAAAAAAAGTAGCAGAGCTACAGTATTTGCCTCAGCTAATAAAAGAATCGTTGAAATATGAAAATTCAGTCATCATTTACTCGCACTAACGATTTTCCAAAGCCGTTTGCCTTAAAAAAAGTATTGTATGGAGTAGTGAGCATTTTGCTGTTAAACTTCAAAAATGAGAACACAAAATCACACACATACATGCGCAATTACCATACCAAATTTTACACTGGTTTAAATACATGACTAGATGTCCAAATGACTCCATGTCCATAACAAGCCCAAGAGCAGAAAAATATTGTCTCAAGACCAAGTGCAACCTTAAGTACTAAAACGCTGTCACTTTCATTACCATATGCAAGTAGAATTTATTATGTGTTTGTAAATTTACAATTACATATAAGTTTTCAATCTATTCTTTCAAATCTTCTACATTTGAAATCAACTGAAGTAATGACATACATCATGAACCAAAAGAGAACTGCCACATATTCTTTGGCTGAATTCTCTTCTTTGCTTAAACAGAACATATTTCAAACATTTGTACATCATCTGTGCCCCTCTGAGAAGTTTGCTGAGCCCCCAGGTTGAGAAACGCTGATCTAATCTGTTCACAACAGCACCTTCAGTTTGTAGAAAATATCAGCACTGTTCTGATCATGAGAGATGATTTATATCCACCAAAACAGGCTGTCAATGTCTGATTGCAATTGAAATGGAATCAAAAAAATGTTGCTCAGGGGATTTGAAAAGCAAGGGGAGGGGACACTTCATTGCTTACAGAGAGAGACATCCATCATTTACATGATATTAAAAAGCAAAATATTTATGTATATACTGGCTGTTATGAAAACTATATTAATGTCAAGAGTAAATGAGTTCAAAAGATTACACTAAGCAGTCTTTCCAAAGAACACTCTAGAAGCTATGTGGTTGTACTTCTGTTCCAAGTCTTAATGAGTTGTCTACCTAGACAGTATTATTAAGGCATTATAGGCATTTCATTCAATTAATTAATTCTTGTTACATTATATCTATTTCAATCAATATTTGTGTATGCAGTGCATTCTAATGCTTATTAAAGTATTACTTTGTTAGTTTAGCAACATGCTAATGCCAAACTCAGTTGGAATAAGTTCTCATGCTGATACCTAAAACCCCTTTCACACTGCACATTGGTCCTGGGAAATTACCGGAGTGCTTTCTGTGTGAATGCAAACATGTCCCGGGATTGATTCCGGAATCAATAGATTGGGGCCCTAGTAACATTGCCGGGATCAGTCCTGGAACAAGCCCTAAGTGAACAAATGCCAGAACCTATGCTGTAAAGTGTGTGTCGTAGTGATGATGCACGTTAACGTGCAACTCGTTTACCGGGTGTTTTGAAGGCGATCCCGGGACAAATCACGGAACACATTATCCGTGTATTTTCCGGAATCTCTGTGTGAAAGGGGCTAAAGAAGTCTATATTATGTAGAGATGCTGAGCTGGCTTCTGGAATCTACCATTTTGCTCATGGGCACAATTGTTTTTCAGCTAATCACCTGAGCTGTATCTCCAGAGATGCAGGAAAAGCATATCATAACAACATGTCATGTCATAATTGGCTGATGACACCACAAGAACTAGTGACTATGTTGGGGGATGTATTTCCCATATAATGACTTAACTCGCAGCTGAACCACTGTAGTATTTCGCATATTTGAGAAATGAACTAGCTGGCCACAACCGTTTCCTGAAATCACAGTCACACCTCCATCATTTAAACCACTTCCGCATTTAAACCCATGCTCACTCTTCAAAAATGGTGCTGACAGCTGACATGATTTTTTTGCTCAAAAGCATGATCCGTGAACGAAAGTTGAGAACTGTAGTTCCAACCACACAACTTTGCAATACTGTTTGTGAATGTTTATTGAAAAAAATGGTATCAGGAATCTGTTACCATCTATGTTGGTAACAATGAAACTTGTAACCAAAATTGGCTAACAATTATTTTGGGAAATGCAACCCTGATTCATTAATTAGTGACTCTACCAGCAGGACCAACCAAACCTTGACTCCCTGATTAGGGGCAGCTTTTCTGAGGACGGCTCTTCTTCAAGTTCTAAAAGAGTCACAATCAAATTGTTTAGCTGTATCTGAACCAGAATCTTTAAAATCATCATGATTCAGATTCCTCATTTTCAAATCTGCTTTTAGCCCACAAATGTGAGCCATCAATATAATAATACTGATCAAGACTGTAACCCTTGATTATTCCAGGAATAAGTGAACTGTGAGGCACTTGGGATAAAAATGCAAAATTACATTTAAATTTAAAATTGCTATTATTAGTACAATGGGTGCCAAAAGTGAGATCTCATCATTACGTGTCCTGAAAGCCATCAAATGTGAGTTGAATTTAATAACAGCCATTAAAACAAGCTCTAGACATATTGTCTAAGAGCTTATTGCTTGTCTTAATGTCTTGAAAGGTCCCTTTCCATCCTGCTGGTTCATTCCTTATATGATAATCAATTAAATGGTTTGGCTTTGAAAAACAGCTGATTGAAGAATGAAGTCAGCTGTGTCTCATCAAACAGCGGCTTTAGTCGGGAGGTATGGAGAGCTAATAGAGGCTTTTCTCACTGCTCACAAAATATGTATTTCTTCATTCAGGTTTGGAACAACATATGCAAAGGGAAGAGTCATTTTGCGGTAAATTATTCCTTTAAAGGGGTCATGAACTGAGAAATCAAAATTCCCTTGATCTTTTGACATATAAGAGGTCATTGTATTATTAAAACATCCTGTACGTTTCAGAACTCAAAACTTTCTCATTAGTCTAAAAACAGCTTATATTGAAGCCAATCTGCCAAAACGACAGGTTGTGGAATGTGTCACTTTATGACGTAATAGTGTGGCTAAACACAGTCTCTGCAGAGGAAGGTCAACGCCTGATTCTTCATCACTGCATGTTTAGCCCTGCCCATTGATTCATGCACATAGTGTGTAAATAACTAGAGAGGCAACAAGACACTGTGCAGTGCCAAGTTGTGGAAAAACACAGTGTTTGCATTGCCTTCCTTCTGATCTATACATTAGGAAAGAGTGGATGAACTTTATTTTTAAGGAAGTTCCAGACCACGTCAGTAAGAACTTGGTCCTTTGTTCACTTCATTTTACCATGCATTCGTTTATAAACAAAGCACAATTCAACACAGGATTTTCAGGAAGATTGAAACTAAAAGATGATGCTGTGCCGATTACATTGAATCTGACTGTAATGTCACACCACACAAGTGTGAGTAACTGTTTTTATTACGTGGTCACTATTGCTTTGTCTGTTATTACAGATTGTTTGATATGTACTGAGTATGTATGCATTTTTAACCTATCACAGCAGCGTTCATCCATGAAGGATGTAGCTCTCAAACATACACAACTGTTAGCCAATAATAGCAGTGGGCGTTTACTTCAGAGTCTACAACCCACCACGCCTATTCAAACAGAGCGTTCCCGTGAGAGGGGGTCAAAACAGGACAGAAAATAGCTCAATACTTCTAAATTATGATTTTCTTTTATGTAAAAAACTTGATAGCATCATAAGTGTAGGAAGTGTCTTCAAACGGACCCACTCACACTATTGAGTCACACATGAAACAATCACATTCCATTGAAAAAAACTGAGGAGCCCCTATGCAGCCAGCTGCGGTCATAAAACTCATGCAGGGTCAGTGAAGTGTCTCAGCAGTTCCTGTCCCATCTAGCTTATGGTCTCAAGAGACTCAAATAAAAACAGTGCTTAAACCCCTCGAGGACCAGATGTGCAGTGTAACGTTGACCGACTTCAGCATAAATAACTATCTAAGAGACAACAGAACAAAGAACCTGGTATCTGGAAAGATTCCCGCGACAGACACTCTTGGGACCCCTGACCGTTTAACACATAAATTAATAATTCGATAAACAGAAAGCGACAGATTAAGGGCTCCCTGTCCAGCAGAAGGATGGCAGATCTACACTCGTGATATGGGCATGACCTCAGGACACCTCCCCTTTTCCCCCTGCATTCCAAAAAAGGGACGCATCCTTTTACTTGTAAGTCATTTTTATTCATTTGTATTGTAGGATTAATATTATTATTCATTCAGATTTTGAGAGACTCGGATCTATGATAGCCCAACTCCACCTATTAAACCATTTCAAATTGTTGTGTTACACTTAATCAGGTCTCCAGCAGCCGTGATTTTCAGTATATTTTACCACTGACTATGTATCTTATTCTCCCTGGCCACGGGTGAAATGCAATTATGATAATTTGTCAGCTCTTAGAGCGGTAATTATTATAAGTAAACTACGAGCTAGGTAGCAAGGGATCTTTTTGGCAACAGTTTTAACCTTGAAATTATATGACACCAGACGATGATTATTTATAAATGAAACATGAATTTTATTGGCTATTCTAGATGACATAAAACCTAAACTAAAACGCACATACACACACATACAGTTTCAGATGATAGAAACTATAGTTGACGGAGTTCTATGAAGCTTTCAAAGTTCTAACTCGATTCACGAGTGGTTTTGAATTCACCTAAGAGAATTCACAAAGCAGAGAATTTTAGCTTATATTTACTGCTTAAAGTAGCTCGACACCAGTTAAGCAAAGATAAGATTTTGTTCGTTTACTTGCATTCTGCTTGGTTGACAGCTGAAAAGCTGAGGTGATTCCGTTGCTGACGCGGGCTTCCTGGATGTCTGTTGAAGGAAATTCCTTCGCTGATTGGCTGTTTGCGGTGACGTTGGAATGACGTTTGAATGACGTTCTTTTGGGAAACGCCTCGTTGGATTGGTTGGTTGCCAGGTTACGGAAGAGCTTCGGGTTCTTCTGAGAGAGAGACTGCTTTAGCAAGGCTTTGCGTTCTGCAGAGTTGCAAAGCTTCAACTGAAGTGTTTGAGTTTTTAGATGGTCTCGCTGGTGCGATGGTATGGCATGGGGCGCTTTGTCACGCTCATCAAGGTGAAAGCCAAAGTTCTTTAGAGTGAGAGAGCGAGCCCCGAGCAAGAGCGTTGTGTCCATTTTAAGCAGGCTGACCTTTGGTCCGCCCCACGGCGCGATCTTCCAATCGGACGCTGTTGCAGGGCTTAGCCACGCCCTGTGTGGTTCTTTTTTTTTCATGCACAAGTCACATGCTCTGTGGGGCGTATTTCTGGAAGTTTTAAATAATTTCTGATAAAGTATTATCACCAGAGAATGATACATAATATAAGTTTCACTAACACCAATGTTCGGCTAATAAGACAAGCTTTCACCCGATATTAATCTTCATATATCTTACATGCATATTAAATGCTTTGTTTGCTAAAACGAGTTATAAGGCATATTGAAATATCATGGTTTCAATAACACAACACACACACATAACTATTATATATATATATAATATATATATCTAGATATATATATATACGGCATAACACGCAGTGGATACATTGCACTCAATACGTTTTAATGATTTGACGTTAAAATCGTCATGCAAGGTTCTTTTTCTTTTGTTGTTCACATACGACCGGGTCCGTTGGGGTTTCAGGAGCTATGTGATTGTATCATGTGGTTAGTCACGTCTAGCTGGCCTGAGGGCATCAGTTAATTTACTCATCCTTTTCCTGTTCTGGACATAATGGTTCCGTCCATTGGTGGGTCCCAAGACATGGGTTTTCTATAGGTTGTGAATGAACTCTTTCATTCCTTGATACCAAGAAAGCTTTGTTGTCTCCTGATCGAATTATTTTCGATCTCATGAGTAGATGAGTTTACAATACTGACAGGAAATCGACCAAGAATATGGGACTCATGTGCTGGGTGATTTAGCAAACCTTGTGATTGCTGATATCAGTGTCCGTTCATATTTAGAAATCCCTACACCTTCAAAAAGCGCGCATTTCTCCTGTCACAGACAAAGCGACACGAAACTTACAACAGACACTTTCAACAGATAATCATTTATGCGCATAACAGGGCAACCAGATTCACAAATAATATGTTGTATGTCTTATATATGCTTGATGTGTTTCATGTAATCTGTGCAACTTTAATCAGTGTTTTATTACCCTTTTTTTTTAGGAAATAAGGTTATTAAAATGTGTTTAATATGTGAAGTTTAATCTTGAACGAATGGGCACGACAAATGCAGAATGTTGAAATGAAATAAACTTTAATAGTAAGTACAGTACTTGCATTTAAGAAACTTTATAGAAGTATTAACAACTTTTATAGACTGTGTTCTCATGTGATGAATTAAAGCCTCATGTTAATGTATGCACGCTCCGCCTTGCAAGAAGTCAATTGGAAGATCGCGTCGTGGGACGGACTTATGCAGCATATCAAAACCCAATACAGAACAGATTTGCTCGCTTGCTTTCGCCTGTCGCCGTGTTAAGAGCACTCCAACTTGTGCTCACACGCTTACCATCATAGCGATCGGTCATCTAAAACTCAAACACTTCAGTTGAAACTTCGTGATCGTCAGAGATCTTCAAAGAACTTAAAGTCTTGCAAACTCAGACTTTTCAGAAGAACCGCCAGAGGCCCTCCATAGCCTGCACCAAACAATCCAACGAGACTCTCCCGAAGGGACGCATCCTGAGCGTCATCCTCAGTAACCAATCAGCAACGGGAATCCCCTCCAGTAGCCACGAGGAGCAACTCAGCTTTTCAGCTGTCACCCAGAAAAAAACGCAAGTACAAACAAGGTCTTCTATCCACTGAAATAGGTGCTGAACCATTTAAGCAGTAAACTTAAGACAAACCTCTGCTTTGTGATTTTCTCAGGTTGCAAGTAAGAGAACTGTAGCGAATATCTTGCTAAAACTTTGGGCTTTCCTCAGAACTCCGTTAACATCATTCTTCAGAACTGTATGTATGTGTGTTTGTGTGTGTGTATGTGTGTTTTAGCTTAGTTTAATGTAATCTAGAATAGCCAATAAATTTCAGGTTTCATTTACAGACCAGCATTGTCTGGTAGTCCTTACATAAATTTTACAGTCAACCTTGCCAAGGTCACGTTACCTCGCTAGGAGCTTACAAATTATCATAATTGTATTGACCTGTGGCCAAGGAAAATACATAGTCAATTTGTTAATATACACTGACATTAACGTCTCGCAGGACGAGTAGCTGATAAGGTGTAAAATAACAAATTTGAAATCGGTTTAATCATGTGGACTTCGAATTTTCAGATCCGAGTCCCATCAAAACCTGAATGAATTAATAATAATTAATTCCCTAAGTAATAATTAATTACCTAAGAAAATTAATCAGACTTACATAAGTGGACCTCAGAGGTACAACAGTACAAAATAATAAAAAAGGCAGTTCATGATACCTTTAATATGATGTAGGTTAATCAATTCTTATAGCAATGCTGAAAGCCAATGCCAGCTCATACAACAGCTGAAAGTGGAAAAACATGTCAGAATAAAATACGTCTCATAAAAGACATCTCATCGTGGTTTTGAACTTACAAGGCGCATAATAGAATGTAAGTGTCAGAGACATTTTATACATTCATACACAGGGTCCATCTGAAACAGCTGACTCATTTATTACATAGTGAATGTCACATAGTTTGTTAAATGAGTAAGAACAATATGTTCAGACACAGCTCTAGACATTGTATGTTGTTATTTTCAAAATTATTATCTGGAAAAAAAACAAAAACACTTGGACACATGCATTCTGGTTCATCAAACAAACATTTTAACAGATTTTAGTCAAATATGCTTGACTAGGCTCCAAAATTCAGGTACTATGCTATTGAAAAGGCCAGAGTTATATAATTAATTGAGTGGCATTAAATAAAAACGACATGACAGTAATCCAACTGAATGTGCCCTTAATAGCCTGAGGCAATTTCTGGTAAAAAAAAGAATATTGGAAAGTTCAAATCAATCCATCATTAAAGACCACCCACTGAATGCTCACACTGAATGAGCGTTCTTTAAAAGGATGAACATAATGTCCCTGAAAATGTGCTAAAAACAATTTTAATCGTTAACTTGTGTATATTCATTTAAATGGTTTTCATTTAAATGAATGAAATATTTATAAATATCAAATATTTAGTTGGAACCTGTTTAGTGCAATTACTGTGATAGATTCAAATATCATGGCTACAGCAGAAAATCCATAAGGAGATTGACAGTTGACATTAGCAAAGAGATGTTGACTTGCTGTTTCTGATAATAGATGAGGATGTTTAAACTTTTTTTTCTCATGAGTGATAAATGAAGAGGCACTGGATTCCTTCCTTGCTAGGGCTTTCTTTTGGGTTGAGGCCAAAGGAAATCTTGGTTACGCTTACCACAAATCAAGTATGGTACTTTCAAGCAGCATTTGCAATTGAGTAATACCTGAGATACAGTAGTCTGATACCAGAGGAGGTGAAGAAGATTGAATGGGAGATTTTTCAACACTCAGTGGTGGCTCTGGGAAGATAAGTCCTGTCTTTTGGTTTTAAAAGCCAATCAGGTTTTTGATAGAGGCCTCTTTTTTTCTGCTATGCATGCACATTTGCTGGACCAGATAAAACATAGAGTGAATTGGGGTTTAAAAAAAAAAATTAAATTGTGAGGTTTGATTTTATTTAACACAGTAGTGATTTTGGTTGGAATATTTCAGACCATTGTTCTCAAACTTAATTCCTGGAGGACCAGAGCTCTGCACAGTCAAAATCAAAACACACTCCTAATCAAAACACCTGATCCACCTAACCAAGGTCTTCAGGATTACTAGCCTAACCAAGGTCTTCAGGATTACTAGAAACTTCCAAGAAGGAGTGAATTAGAGCTGGTTGGAGCTACACTCTGCAGAGCGGTGGCCCTCCAGGAGTCTGAGACCACTGTTTTAGTCTCTTTTTCAGTTTTGGACAAACATATATATATATTTTCTTTTTTTATTAATGCAACACAATTAAAAACTGGATGATTTATAAACATGGACCATTTTCACATTTCCAGGGTTCACAGAAATGGAAGTAATCAAAGCTGAACAAACTTCTATAACAGACAACTACATCAAGTATAATTTTTGCATTCCTAAAAAAAAAAGATGAAGAAAAGTAATTTTGTCGCACAAGACTGGAAAGCTTTGTCTGTTCTTTATCTACAGTATAGAAACAAAAATGTGCACGGAAAACAGTCGACAGTAAAAACTAATTATGCACAAATACTATTTGCTTCTACCATGATCTCTTAATCAACATGCCCCAACACTTTCGGCGAGTTTCCCACTCGTAATTACATCACTGTGGTGGTGTTCATGTGCACTTGCCTTGTAAATACAATAATTACAACATGACTTACAGTGGGGAAAATATTTATTTGATCCCCTGCTGATTTTGTAAGTTTGCCCACTTACAAAAAAATTAAGGGTCTGTAATTGTTATGGTAGGTTTATTTTAATGGATAGAGACAGAATACAAACCAAAAAATCCAGAAAAAAAACATATTATATAAAGGTTAGAAACTGATTTGCATTTCAGTGAGTGAAATAAGTATTTGATCCCCAAGCAAAACATGACTTAGTACTTGGTGCAGAAACTCTTGTTGGCAAGCACAGAGGTAAAACGTTTTTGTTGTAGTTGGTCACCAGGTTTGGACACATCTCAGGAGGGATTTTGATCAACTCCTCTTTACAGACTCTGTCTAAATCCTTAAGGTTTCTTGGCTGCCGTTTGGCAACTTGAAGTATCAGCTACCTCCACAGATTTTCTATAGGATTGAAGTCTGGAGACTGGCTAGGCCACTCTATGACCTTAATGTGCTTCTTCTTGAGCCACTCCTTTGTTGTGTTGGCAGTATGTTTCAGGTCATTGTCATGCTGGAAGACCCATCCATGACTCATCTTCACAGTGTTCTGGCTGCGGGAAGGAGGTTCGCGTCCAAGATTTTACAGTCCAGGGCCCCGTCCATTGCCCCTGTAAAAGCGATCAAGTCATCCGTTAATTTTTCCACCTCCGTGCTTGACTGTAGTGATGGTGTTCTTGGGGTCATAGTCAGGATTTATCTTCCTCCAAACACTGCGATTTGTGTTAATGCCAAAGAGCTCAATTTTTGTCTCATCTGACCACAGCACTTTCTCTCAAGCCTTCTCTGAATAATTTTGATGTTCTTTGGCAAACTTTAAACAGGCCTGTACATGTGCCTTCAGCCATTGCAAGCGTAGTTTTACCAATGTTTTGCTTGGTGACTGTGGTCCCAACTGCCTTAAGATCATTAACAAGCTCCTCCCGTGTAGTTCGGGGCTGATCCCTCACCTTTCTCATGATCATTCTTACCCCATGAGGCGAGATCTTGCACGGAGCTCCAGACAGAGGGCGATTGATGGTTATTTTGTATTTCTTCCATTTCTGAATAATCGCACCAACAGTTGTCTCCTTCTCACCAAGCTTCTTGCTGATTGTCTTGTAGCCCATTCTAGCCTTGTGCAGATCTACAATCTTGTCTCTGACATCCTTTGACAGCTCTTTGGTCTTGCCCATGGTGGTGGGAGAGGTTGGAATGGAAGAAACAGATTGTGCGGACAGGTGTCTTATACACCTAACGACCTGACATTAGGAGTGACTTCTTAAAGTGGCAGGACTAATCTATGTTCCACATGGGCACATAACCAGTCTGTGGGAGCCAGAATTCTTGTTGGTTGGTAGGGGATCAAATACTTATTTCACTCACTGAAATGCAAATCAATCTCTAACCTTTATATAGGGCTGGGCGGCATATCGTTTGTACGATACATCATACATCGTATGTTGTTTTCCTCAGTGCATAACTTACATTTCACAGGTATATTATCCATCTGTAAACATTAGAAAGTCAAGGAAATATTTCCACTTTGCTGTCAGGATCCTTCTGCATGCGATTCTCTGCTAAATTTCACAGACTTCAGTGAACAGACGGCACGCAATAATTGTGTCATATGTAGAATTTTTAACTATATGTAAGTCTATTTTATGATGGCAGTAACGGGGTAATCAAAATATTCACTGCAATCAATCTGTGCTCTTGTGTTTATTTAGTCTCATTTTTAGTTTAGTGAATTGTACTTCTGTATTAGAAAGCATTATTTTTGTCTCGATTATGTGATTTTAGCCCACTTTTTTGGACATAATGGATAGCATAGCCTACTTTCACTATATTTATACCGAGATATGATTTTCAGACATATCGCCACAAGGGGGGGGGGGGGGGGGGGGGGGGACCTACCTTTATATAATGTTTTTTTTTCTGAATTTTTTGGTAGGTATTCTGTCTCTATCCGTTAGAATAAACCTACCATAAAAATTACAGACCCTTAATTTCTTTGTAAGTGGGCAAACTTACAAAATCAGCAGGGGATCAAATAAATATTTTCCCCACTGTAGATGGGACATTTGTTAACACTCTGTTGAGTATTGTTAAGTAACACACTACATATTGCTCACCTATTGTGGTATATTGAAAATATAGAAAAAAACATAAATATAATGAATCACACACAGGCTTTCATCCATTCAGAGAGAACTGTAGTTATAAATGACACTTAGGTGAGTAAATTGGTCTACATTTCCCCAGTCCTTCACATTTTTCTAGTTCCCTCATACTCTCAGATGGAGGGTGAGATGGCCAGTGCCACAAGAGAGAATCATCTAATTAGCTACTATTTGAGCACTGACATTTTCCCCCGATGCTGGGATAAAGTGAATGAGTCAGATATCTGTGCAGCTTGGGGGCACACACAGAGAAAAAGGAAATGGAGTTTACCTAACAGGGAAAGACTTCAGAAGCAGCCATTATAATATCAGCAGTGGAGCTGTCTTCTGCTTGTCGGGGATATGATATTTACACCCATGCGGGTGGATGACATTAGCACCTCAGCACCTGACTAGAAGTGAGTGTTGCAACAGAAGGACACACCACACTTAATAACTTTAATTGGATCACCAAGCAGTTTAAATTAATTAACTTAACACGTTACTGCAGTTGAGGCCATTTCAACACCAGGAATCAGTGTTTGGGTCTGACTTTCCATACATGCATTGATAGTCATTAGGACTACATGTGCAAAAATAAAAAGTGTACAGGCTCAGATCTACGATTCTTTCCTCGCGACAGCCCCTCCTTGGCAAATTCCTCTGAGGAGGGATCTCCTTTCGCAGAGAGGGGGCACCCTCTGGCACCCGCATCCAGACTTGTGGAATCTCCACTTGTGGTCCCTGGACGGGACACGGAGGTTCTAGGTGGGCTACCTGCAGCGGTAGTAAACACCATCACATCAGCTAGAGCCCCGTCTACCAGACACGCTTACAGGCTGAAGTGGAACCTGTTCGTCGATTGGTTCTCTTCCCGCCAGGAAGACCCCCGTAGATGCCCGATTGGAGTCGTGCTTTCTTTCCTGCAGCATTGGTTGGAGTGTATGTTGCCGCCATTGCCGCACATCACGAGGCAGTAGACGGTAAGTCTCTGGGGAAGCACGACTTGGTCATCAGGTTTCTCAGAGGGGCAAGGAGGCTGAATCCTCCGTGCCCTCACCTGTTACCCTCTTGGGATCTCCCCTCGGTCCTGGCGGCCTTGAAGGAGGAGCCCTTCGAGCCTCTGCAGTCAGTAGAGCTTAAGTTTCTGTCGTTGAAGACAGTGCTCCTCACCGCATTGGCCTCGGTCAAGAGGGTAGGGGACCTGCAGGCATTTTTGGTCGACGATTCGTGCCTAGAATTCGGAACGGGTAACTCTCACGTTGTCCTGAGACCCGGCCTGGATACGTGCCCAAAGTTCCCACCACGCCTTTTAGGGATCAGGTGGTGAACTTGCAAGCGCTGCCCCGGGAGGAGGCAGACCCAGCCATCGCTCTGCTCTGTCCCGTTCGCGCTCTGCACATTTATGTGGACCATACGCGGAGCTTCAGGACCTCAGACCAGCTCTTTGTCTGCTTCGGAGGACAGCAGAAGGGAAAGGCTGTCTCCAAACAAAGAATTGCCCACTGGTTAGTGGAGGCTATAATCTTGGCAAAAGCAGGCCCGACGTTTACCATGCCCCCTCAGAGTGACAGCTCACTCTACGAGAGGAGTGGCATCTTCTTGGGCATTGGCGCGGGGCGCCTCGATAGCAGACATCTGTAGAGCTGCCGGCTGGGCGACGCCTAACACGTTTGCGAGATTCTATAATCTCCGTGTAGAGCCGTGTCCTCTCGTGTACTCGCCTCAGGTAGGCAGTAACACCGGACCCACTCGGTGTCGATCACGCTTGCTGCGCCATTCCCCTCTAAGGACCGGATACGTGCGCTTTTCTGCTTCTCAGTTCAGTTCCCCATGGCGAACCCTGTTGGAGTTCCTCCCACACCCTCTGCGGTCAGGCGTGGCGGAGCACCAGACACCAGGCTCAGCACTCGTGTGCATGCCAAATGTCAGCCCTTGTGCTGGGCTAGGAGCCCGTGTGTAGTGATTCCCCCTTCGAGCGATCCCACATGTGTACTCTTCCACAGTACGGCTCCCCTCACGATAAGCCCGTGTCTTTCCCTGGCAGTCATTCACTGCCATCTCTGCAGCATAGTTATTTCACCCCAGGCGGGTTGAGTCTACCGCAGGGACTTCCATATGTAGCACTGCCCTGGGCCAGTCCATATGTGTATTCCACATGATACCTCCTATGCGCAGGATGTGGCTTCCGTAGCGTTCCCAACTGGGTACGCTTTCCCAGTGTTATCCAATGCACCACTGTATGGAACAGCAGTGGCGGACACCTCTGCCTAGCCGCTGTCCTATCTTCCGCCCCAGCTGGTGTGGGGGGACTTGCCGGCTTCCGCAGGGCACTTGAGGGGGTCAGCAATAGTGGCGTTTTACATACGGATCCCAATTCGTCAGTCACAACTGACATAGAACGAACATAAGAACGTGGATGACTGAAAGGGACACGTCTCGGTTGAATGGTGTATACCACTGTTCTTCCATGTTTGATAGCGTCCAAGGCGCATCAGCGCGCAGGTACTAGTTACAGGTCGGTAGTCGTACGCACATGATTGCATGTACACCACTCCGCGCTTGCTTGCTTTGCCTGTGTTACCAGGAAGTAAAATCCTCCGTTCCTCCTTCAGGAACGAGGGGTTACCAAGTAACCTCCGAGGTCCGGATTTTCCATTCCGGATCACCCGCATTTTACTCACTTTTGCTTCTCACACGTCTTTTACCGACCCATCGATTTCTGTACTTTTATTCCCCGTATCCATTCTCCCCCTCTCCTTCAGGGAACGAGGGTTATACAAGTAACCGAGACGTTCTATTGAAACTTGTATGTCCTGTATTTAAATTGATTTATTTGTAATTGCACATTTGTAGTGAAGTTGCAATTTCGCATTTTATTATTTTTTTCATTAAATGCAATGTCAGTATCCTATAGAACACAATGCAGCATATTGTGCCACAGAGCACCAATCCAAATGATTTAGGCAAATCATTGCAATTGCAAATAGTTCCTATCTATATCAGTATGTTCAGTGATTAGAGGAAGTGACCACAAACCAAAACATTTACTTCTTAAGACTGCCTTTTAGTTTTGAATTTGTATCATCAGGTTTCATTCTTCACCACTATTGATATAATAATGAAACACAATCCTTACACAAAGACAATTACGAGTCTTTGTTTTCTGAATATTCTGCATTGTTGAAATAATGTGAAATCTAACATTAATGGATAGGTACCTTCCTTTGAGAGCATTCGACTATAATCTGTACAACAACTCCGTCCAAATCAATCTTTCCAACATCCAAACAGGCTAAACAAATGCCACCTTTCTCCCAAGCTCTGCCAGACTTGAATTAGCCCATTACGTGCTTAATATTCGTTAATTATCTTGTCATATTAGCATCCATGTACACTTGTAGATTGGTCTGCTAATGGTTTTTGGAAAAGTGCCCTTGAATGTCCATGTGATTTCCATCCCTAAACCACGCAGCTCATGAAAACAGGCAGTCCAAAAAATTATTCAGAAAGAGAGGATTGGTTATGGGTGCAAAAACAAGGCTAAGTGAATGTGACAATATCACCGTTAATCTCATGATTGTGATTATGGGAGCTGGCGATGTGGGCAGCATTGATATCAACATCAAGGGATACAGTGTGCACAGTCTGAATGGCATTTTAAGGAGCTATAAAGGCAAACACAGATTGCACACTCTGGCACTCAACAATAGAGTTTGGATTTGTATTCACTCTGTGATTTATATTTATCAAGTGTGCTATTCATGAATGGAAGCAGTTTAATAAAAGAGCTTCAGTAATCTAGCTGACTGCAGTATACAAGGTGCTGGTAAAAATCAGTTTGATGCAAGACAATGCAATGATTCACTGAAACAAGTGTGAAAAGCTTATATTTTTAATGGGGAAATTTTAATGACTTTGCCAGCAACTAGAGTTTTATCAATTCTGAAATGTGCAAATCTTTCTGCAATAATTGTGGAGGTGGCCTGACCATGTTCCCCATATTTGCTCAGGTGTTCTTATTCTCACAGAGCAAATTAGAATGAAGTCTGGTCCACTTTGTAGTTAATTCCAGCCATGAACTTCCCACTTAAAAAGGAAAATAGTGCACTAATGGCAAGCACCCTCACACTTTATGGTGGAAAATGCAATACTGTAGAGCTATTGTGACATTTAATGTAATTTTACAGTAAAATACCGTTACATTTCCAATTAAAGCACAGTAGAGGTCTCCCGCCCGCTCCCGCAAGGTTCTATTCCGCACACACTGGCTCCCGCTATATATTCACTCTTTGTCTGCTTAGAATAATTTTCTTAAATTAAATCTAAATTTAGATCTCTTTGCCAGAATCTCAGATTTAAATGTCCGCTACTGAAAGAAAGAGAGATAGACTAACAAATAAAAGAGTAGTCTGCACAAAATTGTGTTATTTAATTCGTCTTGTCAAGAGTCTTGAAGTTATTGAAAGCAAATGCTGCCAACCACAGTAGGGAAAAAAGTGTCACAGAGAAAATAAAAATGTAAAAAAAATTGTATTTCTTATTTTTACTCATCTTGTCGGGATACAATTCGTTTAACATTTACAACACAATATTAAAAAGTGTCGCAGAGAGAGAAAAAAAAATTTGGTTGCATAAAAATAGCCTATTAGCAATTTTTATTTGTCTTGTCAAAATACAAAATTCGTTTAACATTATTGTAACATTAGTGTCACAGAGAGAAAAAAAATACAACATCTGTCGTTTAAAATTATAGGCTAAGCAAAATATGAACAAAACAGAGTTGAACGTCCTTCAAGGACGGCACATCCACACTTTGCTCCATCCTTTTTCTGCTCTGTCACTCATCGACAACCTGCCTGTTCTGTCGGGCCGTATATTTACCACAGGTACAGCCTGCTCTGAGCATCGTTATATACATGCTGCGCACAGATCTCGCAAATAAAATGCGTGACTCAGAAAGCGTTGGTTCATGCGTGCAGCGCATGCATAACAGTCCTGAGTGCAGGCTGTACCGGTGGTCAATAAGAATAAAGCGCAGATATGCTGTTCTAAATGGACGTCGGGAACGGGATATTGTTAGACCGCCCGCTCCTGTTCAAATTACACCAGAGTTACCAACCGCGACCGCGTTTTATTCGGGAATTTAATCACACGGTGCAAAAAATCTGGTCGGGTCCCGCGGGAGAGCCGCGGGAATGCAGACATTTATGTAAAGTGTTATCTTTTAACATAGTAGATTTATTTGATACTACATTTCAAATGTACTAAACAGCAACTGCATAATTATAAATGTGTAATTACAAATATGTTTGAATGCATGACATCCAAGTTTTAATAGAAATTACATTCAAATATATTTTAGCTTACCATAAATATTTTTCAGTAAAATTGACAGTACACTTTAACCCTATTTCAAAGACAATGTAAGTTTGTACTTAGGTTCTACTTAAGTGGGTCAAAACAAATTGCATTTAATATAATTATAATGCTATAATATAAATATATATACAGTTTGCACTCTGTGTATTAAAGTATATTACTTCTGTAATTAGTACTCTTTGTCAAAGACTGCTAAAGTGACTTATTTTTAACAAAACATAGTAATAAGTCAACATGAATTTATCAGTTTTCACCATGAAAGCAGTAAATCAGATGACTGAAAACATATAGTACACCTCTAAACTAATGATAGGAGGTATACTTCTTGTCCATTGCAGATTAAGTTACAGATCACGTTTTTCTGATTTCTGTTGACATGAGCAACAGTGACTATTGAGAATATAATGTGGGCTTCTTCAGCGATGCAAAAAAATGTTGGAAAGCTGAGGAAATGTTACATTTATGCAAATAACCACTGATGCAGCTACTACTAATGGAGGTGAAAGTATTGGCACACACTTGCTTCATCTCCTTTGAGATACCATGTAGGCAAGAGGGAGGAAACTGTAGCAGTTTGACTGTTCTATGTGATAGTTATAGGAAAAAAATGTATATCAGAAATGGTTAGAAATTCATGCACTGATAATTTTGTTCATGATATGATGTATTATGCACTACACTGAATAAGTTATATTAAAACACACTCCCTCCTAAAATGTAAATTTTTAGTAGCTAGAGAATTGAATCCATGTCAAATTGTGAATTTATGAGTACAGTTTTAACGGCATAACATTCGTTCGTTCGTTCGTTTGTTCGTAGTTGTGATGTCCATCAATAATGTCAGGGCATCTACTTGTGGGACAACAATATCACTATGTGAAGCACAACTAAATAAATAAATAAATAATGAAGTTAATAAGATGCATTACTTTTTCTAACATATATCTATTGTATTCACAGAAACAAAAATAAAGAGTTTCAGTTGATTTGGCTTTAGTTAAATCTTCCATTTCAGTGTGATCGCCAGTGTTTGTGAGTATAAATGATTTGAAAGGGGTGGCAGGTGCACGGCATGAATAAATTATAAACCTTGAATACATATATAAAATTCACACATTAATCCAAACTGTTTTAAGACAAAATTTGGCACCACTCACTTACTATGGTCTGGTCAGATGTAAACAGAGATAAATGGTGTGATACAATACAACAGTGAAACATGCCATTGCTATTGCATTCCATATCAGCATTCCTGGAATGCTGCTTAGCCAATCAGAGGTGTGCTTCCCAAAAAATATTGTTAAATAATTATGGTCGCAAGTTCCATTGAACTCGAATTGTAATGACGGAACTTAGTCTGCATCCCAGACTAACATTGAGGTAGATGATGTCTTCAAAGACAACTAAAAAGTCTCAAGTGAAAAAAAAAGCCCCTGAAATGCAATACAATTTTCAATGATGAATTACTTTAATTACTTTAGCTAAATAAAAACCTTTGTGTTAAACAAAGCATTTTAATTCCATGTTGCAAAAAGGCAAAGCACTTTCTCGACACCATTATTGAGATATTTTCATCAGAGATTTACCTTAAATAGAGCTCCTTCAGAAGATGCTTGAAGCACATTGTTCATGCTTTCATATCTCTGTTCTGTCACCCTTAGAGTAAAAGACCTGCACTGCTTCTTTATTACAAGCCCAACAAACTGTGCTTTTGTTTATTTTCCTGTCTAAAAGACAGACAGATACAGGTGTGAAGCCCATTAGCTGTCTACTGCACCATGCAGGGATTTTTCACTGGCTCTTAAGAGCGAGATGTGATCGGTAGAGGGTCACCGCATCATTACCTCTCATCCCTGCCTCCAAAATCTCACCATCCCCGAGGACATCAGCGGCAGATAGATAGTGCGTTAAAGAAAAGAAAATGACACTGTTCAAGATGATGGAGCCTTTAATTTCCCCTATTACAGGTGTGTCACCTGAGTGCTCTTTTTCCCGGGAAACTTCTCACTTCAGAAAACATAATACAATTCTAATGAAATTGGGGACTGTTCCTCTAATTTGTTGAGAATAGTATCCTCCTTGGTATAATGTGAAATTCCTGGTGATTTGTTTTTTTTGCAAATATTGAAACCAAATCTTTTCCTGACTGCTAAATTAATTGAATTATGGGAGGAAGTCAAAGAGAAAGTGTGAGTTATACAATTCAAAATGGCAAAGCAGGTAATAATCAGTATGTACGCACTGACTAATTAAAAAAAGTATCAGCTGGTGTTGTTCGTTGTGCTCTGCTTGAGAGCCATCATCTCCATTAAACAAATTACGCTCAGGCTGCCAACTTGAAATGTTATAGCTTTTGATCATGGTGTCTGTCAAATCCAATGTTCCTCTAGTGAGAGAAACCCAAATCGAGAAGAGGTCATGGACATTTCTGCTTAAAGAAACACACACACACACCAAGAGGTTAAACTGACTTAAAAATATTCAGTTTTTCATACACTCTTTTTCCTCTTGTACAGTATATGTATCTTTTTTTGGGTGGGCAGTAGTTTGAATCTAACTGAGTAATAGTCACTGAGTAACACTTTAGAATAGGGAACACTTATTCACTATTAACTATGACATTTCCAGTTAGTAAAGTAGTTGTTAAGTTTAGGTATTGGGTAGGATTAGGGATGTAGGATAAGGTCATGTAGAATAAGGCATCAATATGTGCTTTATTAGTACTAATAAATGGCTAATATTCCAGTAATATGCATGCTATAGCAAACTATTTTTTTTTTTTTTTTTGTTAGAGACCCTAAAATAAAGTGTTACCAGTCACAGTAACTGTATATGTTTACTCAAAATATGCTAATTGAAATAAAAACTAGTGGCAGTAAAATACAAACATCTTTGGTAGCACTTTAGGGAACACATATTCACTATTAACTAAGATTTGTCCCTCAAACTCCTAATTTGCTGCTTACTGACAAGAAGTAAGGTAGTTGTAGTAGTAGTTATGTTTAGGTCTTGGTTATTGTTAATGGATGTAGAATACGGTCGTGCAGAATAATGCATTAATATGTTCTTTAAAACTACTAAAAAAACGACCAGTATGCTAGTAATATACATGCTAATAAGCAACTAGTTAATAGAATATTGTTCTCTAATCTGTTACCAATCAAAGTGTTACCACAACTTTTATTTTATTTGTTTTTCACATGACACATTATGAATATAGATTGATTTATAAAGACTTCTTTTTGCACGGTTCCTTGAACAATACTACATAGTAAACTTGCTTGGTAACCCACCTGGTACATTGCATTTTGCTGCAGAGTCAAAATAAATATAAAAATAAAAACTGTTTAATGTGTTTTTATCTCAAGTTTGTTTTTGTTAACACTATTGGTTAGGTTAAGGTTATGGTTTAATCGAGGTGGTACGTTAATTGCAAACACTGAATAGTATTGATCTTTTAGCGCCACTCACATGACTCATATTTCAGTTTCCAAACTGCCGCAATATGTACAAAAAACAGAGTAATAAAATGTTGCAAGATAACCATTCATATATTTTTAATAAATCTAAAAACACTTTACTGGGCATTTAACTTGAAAGTGTTGTGAAACGTAAAACAACAAGACATGGTAATTCCTATTTTCAGGTTTTTCTTAACAAATAATTAAGTGTCCTTCACCTTATGTAAGCTAAGACTATAAAGTCAACAGATTCCACACTAGGCAGTTCACAGTAGGGTTGGGTACCGAAACACGGTGCCAATATTCGCGATCGCCTCAGAGTCAGCCCCTTTAAATTGCATATGAAAACGGCAGCAGACTTCGTCTCCTCCCCGTCTTTCAGCACGCTCTTCAATCCGCAGACCATGGCAGCACAGCGCGAGCAGACTCAAACAGAAACAGAGGACACAAGGTGTGTTTATCGATAGATTGTTATAATATCTGTATCTGTGCAGTTCTTTGTAATAAATACAGATTACAAAAGGTCACGAGGGAGCAATCAGTTTCCCATCTACTGTAAAGTATTTGCTGCGTTCTAAAATCTGAAAATATAGCCCTTAACACATATGAACGCATACTTTATAAAACGGTCATGTTGCTATTTTCATTTGAAATAGTAATATTTTATATAAAACATATTACAGTGCATGACGTGGCATACCATACAATCATTCACAGAACTGATTAAAGACAGTGAAAGACAGCACTCAGTCAATTCACTCATTTTAACTAAATATCAGAGTGATTGACAGAGATACATTATGTGTGGTTTTGTATTAAATATTTTTTTTTTAATGAAATAATGACCCAGATCGTGAAATACATCTATTAGCCTTAGAGTAAGGGAAGCACAACTCTGGAAATGAGAGCATCCGAGGAGCATGTGAATGCTATGTATATCTATTTTAAATATTTGTAATGTTCTTAATGTTTTTTTTTTTTTTTTCCCCCCATTGTTTTTTGGGTTTTTTTTTTTTTTTTTTTTTTGTGGCTCTTTTTTTTTTTAAGTATCGGTTCATTTCATAAAGATTCCCTTTTTTTTTTTAAATGGTTGTTATGAAACCATGATACAAGTTCTATAAAAATAAATGCATTTTGACATTTGACAGTAGTTCATTTAGTTTAGAACAGTTGAACAAAGACAAACAAATGAAATAATCCCAGTCAAAGAAATATGTCTAACATATACTAAATTATTCTATGAATTATATATAGGCATATATTTTGATTGAATGGCTGGTCATAAAAGCAATATGAGCTTTTGGGTGATTAGAAATAATGAAAATGTTTGAATTGTAATTCATAGAACTGTTAAATAATTACTCCATTAATTATAATAATTATTAAAGTAAATATATACACTGGGGGCATCTTACCCCACTATAGTAAAACACATGTAACTATTTAAATAATAAAATATTGCACTTTTGTCAGGGAAAAAATCAACTAAACTACATGACCAATTCAAGCAATATTTGAAATAGAGAGTAGCATGCTGTGTTTGACATTAGATCCCTTAATAAACTTCATCACGATTTCGTAAGCTAATTTAAGATCCTGTCAAAACAGACAGCAGGACAAGTGCTGTGATTATTAAAATTGCCCGAGAATACATGTAGGTACACATCGATGTCAGTACAGGATGGTCTGAACATACTGGCCACATATTGGACTCTCCAAGGGGCCATATTTCATACAGGAAAAATATAAACACAAACAAACCTAAACAGCCACTGTGACCTTGGACCTGTGGACCCTGTCTTTGTGCTCCTGTTCCTGGCATGAGCCAGACATCAATCAGTCTGTAGAGGCTGTAACAGAGGGCTTCATTATCTCAACCCCACTCATCTTTATTTCAACGTTGGCAGGCATAAGAGGGCCGTGTGCTGGCATATGAAAGGGTGAATTTCCACATGAATTATTTTCCACCTCAACTGCTTGAGGCACTGTATGTGCAACGTGATGCCGAGGCCGGCTTACCCACTCTGCCGAAGGTCCCTTGGAGGGAAAGATATGGCACGTCTAAATGAGTTTGGTGGTGATGATATGGCACGAAAGGTGAAAAGTGGGAAAATCTGTGTCTTGTGAAGGATGATTAATGCCGTGAGAGATCTGAATATGTTAATTTTGGTTGTGATGGCAATATGCAGCTATGGCATGGAGCCAGAGGACAAACAAATACAAATGACATGCCTGACAGTGCCAATAAACTGGGCATCGCCATTCACCCCCCTCACTGTCATTGGTGTCTCAGCATTTCATGCTTCAGAAATATGATTGAAATGAAGCCCAAGGAATATTTTCCAAAATCAAATGGGGTCTTCATCCATTAGGTTATCTGAATTATTCCCAAGACAGCTTTCAATGATTCTAAAACTAAATATTTCCAAAGTTTTGGTAGCTGTAACTATCATACCCTATCTGCATAAAATATTTATCGGCTCTTTAATGGATTTCTGGACAACTAATTGCAAAGCTAACATTCCTTCAGTCACTAGTGAAAACATCTTATCTTGCTCTCCAATGAACATTTGAGTTTATTTTGCAGCAGTAGTATTGGGTAACGGCAGCATGGATTTATCAGGAATCTCTTAATTGATTGTTTGGAACCACTTTGGGATAAACCTCAGAAATGGCTCTCAAAACAAAGCAGCTCCAGCCATTTTGACCGCTGTCCCAATAGGTTTTATGAACAAGGAAATTCTGGGCAGCCTTTTCGATGATCAGCCTTCCCAGAACCATTTGTGTGGCCTCTGCTCCTCCAGTCATCTTTGGGATTATTATCTATTGGACAACAGACATCTGATGAAGACTGGCCAGTTCTTATGTTGATCTTTATCGGCGTGGCTACATTTTCAAGCATTCAGAGCTGAATACAAATTCCCTTAGAGGCTTTCAATGCATCAACGAACCCTCTCAAAACAATGCATAGTCTAACTTAATTTAACAAGGAAGAAAATTCTGTATAACAACCAGCATTCGGTTAAATTATAGGTACACTTTCTCAGCATTTACATTTTTGCAATAAAAGCTAATTAGTGTTTCATCTAAATGTGTTTATAAAAAATTTCCTTCAACAGTTAGATAAAATATGTTCATAAAGTTTAATATACAATCATTTTCCAACATAGATAAGCAATATAAATAACTGAAAACCAATTTGTTTCAAAGGATCAGCTTAAAAGTATTCATAATTGTTTGCTGTGAAGATCTCCAAAGGAAAATGCGACTAGAGCAGCCATAAACTATCTGATCAAAGTGCATTTCAGCTTCTGTCTTCCTACAGAGTCTGCATTATCCATATTACTGAGAAGACTTCCCATAGCCATAATTAAGTGATACTGTGGCTCATCTTTTAGCACAGAATAAGGACGCAGCTAGTGTACCATAATTATTGCACTATTTAGAGTAAAAGTTGAGAACACTATAAAGTATCCATGCAGTTTTATTTTGAGGTCCTGCTTTAGTAAACAAAGACACCATAATTGTATAATGATTTCATCAGTGCCCTCAAACATGTTGCTATTAATGTGGTATGCATTAGTGAGCATTTACTGTGCCAAGACGAATTCAACAGGTAGTCATAGGTTGTACAGCATTGTATAACATACTAATGGGCATATGGAACGTACACTATAAAACTGACAGTGTTTGTCATACCGTGTTCTGACTGACAGGTTTGGCAGCAAGCATGTGGTAAGAACCAGCATTAGCTACCAATTATAGGGAAAAGTAAAAATAAGCTTACACATTTAGTCTAATATTATGTCATATTAATAGACATGCTTGGAATGTACAGATAAGTTTAGATACTGGGAGAGAATGGACAGGGATTTCGATATGAGGCCTATTTGAGTGATGGACAGGGTATGGTCCTAAAACATAAAGTTATTGAAGCTTGAAGCAATGTTTTCTTAATACTTGAAGTGGACATGCCTTTGTTTTTTAAATTTAGTTTGTCAATATTGAAATTCATATTTAACTTTAATAATTTAATAAAGGAGTATCATGAAATGTCACTGTTATTCATGGTGACAACTGAACTTTGGTATTATGACAACACTATTACCAAGCTTACAGGTGGGTTATCTAGCACTGATGCTCTTAGAGACCCTTGTACCACCATCAGGTTTACAAAACGCAAAGAGAAATCAGCCAATTGTGACACCAACAGATTGTATGACAAAACAAGCCATCTATTCTCCTCGGAGCATGCTGATGGAACACGACATTTTAATTCACTAGGGGTCAGAATGTACACTCTACAACTGTACACTGGAAACGCATTTTAAAGTCTTTACGTCTCCTTCTATTAAATCTTGTTCCCACAAATGTTTCACTAGAATAGTTTGGGAAAAAATCCCATAAAGCATAAAATCAACCTGGTCTCATAAAAATTCGTACCTCTGGGTATTTTTCTGCAACAGCGTTTTTACGTTTCGCCACAGTTTCAAAGAGAAATGTCCACTGAGTAGCGCTAAAACACGGGTTCAATACGTGAACCCTGGCACATTTTTATTACGTTGATATAGGTACGTATTGCTGTGTTTTTATTACGTTGCTTCAGGTACGTATTGCGGCAGTTCAGAATTCAAATATCCGGGGACTGTCGTTAAAAGTTAATGCTCTATCATGTTGGAAATATGCCCTACACCAAACCCAACCCTAAACCTACCCGATAGTGTTAACAAATGCAAAACTGATATAAAAATGCATTTGTTGATGCAACCGTGCCATTTGAACTTCCTTATATGAAGATTTGAACTGTTTTGTCAAACCATAGTTACACAGGATTTGAACTGGAGCTCCTCACCTCCCAAGTATGTCTCCGTACTCCTTGAGCTACCGAACAAACCTACCGTCTATGAAAACCCATAGATATGTAGCTGGATATGTGCGATGCTAGCATTCAGAAGCATCAGTTTTCAGATCTCCCAGCATATTAAAATTGTTTTCATAACATAATATTCTTCAAGTAATTGTGGGAAAATTACACTTTATTAATCAAAACTCTATAAATTTGAGTATCTGAGAATTTGTATCTGTGGAAACATCATATGTCAATGTGCAATTATGAGTGATTTTACACCACACATGCACTTAAAGTCACCTGAAAGGTTAGTGGGTTTTTTTAAAATGAGTTTGCTTGCTGCATATTACTCTCTAAGAGGAGTTCATTCATCTAAATGACATATAAGCCAGACCACTAACAAAATCTCTATGCCTTGTATTCACTTTCATTCCAGATTTTAGCCAGAAACTGAGACACGACTGCCACCCAACTACCTTTCCATTCACAAGCGACAGACATGTAATGTACAACCCATTAAGTCACCCATCCAATGAAGAAAGCTTGTTTATCATAGTTTAAGCTTAATGGAATAATTCATCACAGAATTTTTATTATTTTATTAATGACTCCTCATGTCTTTCTAAACCCTAATGACTTTCTTTCTTCAATGGAAGACAAAAAGAGATGTTCAGCAAAATTTTCATACTGTTCTTTTCCATTCAGTGGTCTGCTCTGTAAATTTATAGAGAAACTTATTGAAATACAGCCCTCTACTTTTAAATCTTGTTCAATCATGCACATATGTGACCCTGGACCACAAAACCAGTCATAAGGGTCAATTTCCCAAAATTGAGATTTATTGATCATCTGAAAGCTGAATAAACAAGCTTTCCATCGATGTATGGTTTGTTATGATAGGGCAATATGTGCCGAGATACTGCAAAATGGCCACCTAGGGTGCAAAACGAAGACTGAAAATCGCCTTTAAAGTTTGTCACAATATGAAGTTCTTAGCAATGCATATTACAATCAAAAATTAAGTTTTGATATATTACGGTAGGAAATTTACCAAATATCTTCATGAACCATGATCTTTACTTAATATCCTAATGATTTTTGGCATAAAAGAAAATCGATAATTTTGACCCATACAATGTTTTTTTTTTTGGCTATTGCTAAAAATATACCCAAGCGACTTAAGACTGGTTTTGTGGTTCAGGGTCACTTATTGAAACTGGAAGCCTCAAGATATGGTTTGACAGTGACAACAAACATTGGCTCTTTTGTGTCATATGGTTGATCACATGAAACTGATTAATATGTTTTAATATAACGCATGTACAAATGACATTTGCCACCTAAACTCATTACAAAAATGTGCCTCTGTCTAAATTTTTGCAAAACTCCAAAATAGTATGTGCAATTATTTGCAGCTTTCAGACATTTTTAAAACATGAACATTTTAAAACAAATTTTAAAACACGAACATTTCTTTTATTCTTTTTCAGACAAATTATGATTACAGGCACAGAATATTGGTGTAATAGACTTATTTTTGTGATGTTACTTACACAACACTGTGTTATGACCTCAAAACCATATTGCATAATTTGTAAACATATACATTTTGAAGTTTGCATCTGAATGGGATATGGCTTTTCTGATGTAGTAAACTTGCTCTGTAGCACACCTGGTACTTTGCAATTGCGATGCATAGCACTCAGGTACGAGTCCCATGAAACACAAGTCACAACATTTCATAAAATAGCTCAAATACTTGTAAAAGCAAGTTGAAATGGCATGGTTGCTTCAGCAAATTTTCCCTCAAATTTGCTTTTGTTAACACTATCAGTTAGTAGGGGAAAATGTAGGTGGTTTTTGCATAAATGTCGCCACAGGCACGTTTTTCTTATGAGCCTGAGTTGCGAGTAAGGGTGCTTTCACACCTGTAGATCGAGTGCTTTGTTCCGAAAAAGGGATTCAAATTATTACAATGTTGCTTTTTATTCTTGGTGCGGTTCGCTTTCACAAGGCAATGTTTCTAAACGTACCAAATGTATTAATACATGTCACGCGCGAGTAAACTGTTCTCTCATTGGTCAAAGTTCCACAGTTTATTTTCCGGGATTCCACTTAGCTGTCACAGCTGTCATCCGTCAGGATGGAACAACAACAGCTTTGTGGGCTTATTGTTTTTTTATTTTGTAGCTGTCCTTATATTAATTATCT
Source organism: Sinocyclocheilus anophthalmus (assembly GCA_018155175.1). Taxonomy (NCBI): domain Eukaryota; kingdom Metazoa; phylum Chordata; class Actinopteri; order Cypriniformes; family Cyprinidae; genus Sinocyclocheilus; species Sinocyclocheilus anophthalmus. The sequence continues at coordinate 13,600 of JADLZN010001083.1, read as the reverse complement.
ACTAGGAAGAAGAGTAATAAGATGGCATTATAAAATGAAAAAGTGCACTTTGATTTTGAATGGCGAAGACGTGCTCACCCACAGACATTCACAGGTTCATTTTGAAGTATTAGCAAAATAACAAAGCTAATGCTTTTCACTGAACTTAGCCTACGTAATTACCCATTATACATTTTGATATAGCCTGGTTCGTTGGTCCATTAGATCGGTTTGCTTTCTCACTACAACTGAACCGCTCCAGTGTTAATTTTCAATCGAGCCGAGACCATCTCGTTCAGGCAATCTCGGACCGATTGTTTTGGCACGGATCTGGGCGCGATTGCCATTTTCACATATGCCCAAACGAACCGAGATAAGGGGGGAAACGCGCCGGGTTCCGAAACAACGGGCCAGGTGTGAAAGCACCCTAAAATAGCATTTAAAGGATGCTGATCCAGGAAAGTGTCCTACTTGTCTAAGCCATGTTGTGCCTTAGCTGAAGTTGAACAGGAGATGAAAACGGTGTTTATTAAAGCAGGTTATGTGTGATTTTATTTTTATCTTCTACCTACACTCAGTGATGAAGACAACTCCTCTCATCCACCCGTTTGTTTAGGCCTCTGAGGAAAATCTCAAACACACCTTGGCAAGTGCTCATTAGGTATTGTTTGGTGAGTCTCTGCTTTGGGTTCTTGTGAGAGTGTTGGTACAAAAGCGTGACACAAGCAAATGCGACTGCATTAAGTGTCTGCTTAAGAAGAGATGGTGAGCATTGATCCAGCACACATCAAAGCCGGCAATCAAAAACACCCCAGCACAACTGTCATGTAATTGCATGTGATGAGGGGCTTGGTAGGGCTACTGCTGTCTCTGCCTCTGTCTGTGTGCATGCATTTATTCGTTTCACTGATAGTACAGGGACCCAGAAGAAAGGTAATTACTGTTCCCTGCACAGGATGAGGACGTTTGAAGCAACTGTGCCATTTTAAACACAGTAAAACCCAAATCAACAGCCAAACATATCTGATGACTTAATGCAGTGGTTGAAAATATAATAAAGCAGACAGTGCTAGATAATTGGGTAACACTTTATAATAACGTTTTTTAAAATAAATCATTAATAAACATTATATAATGTGATTGTTAATGTTTACTAATGCACGTATTAGTCATTACCAAATGATTAACAGATCATTATTTCATGTAAGTTAAAATGCTTACGAACGTCATTAAACTTTCAATTCTATATGATCAAGCACTTATTGAGAATCTACAAATGATTTTAACAGATGTTACACAATGATTGAAGCTTTTGTTAATGCACAACACTTTTGCTGCTCTTGAGGTGTGATACGGGTAAGGTTAGACTCAGATTTGGTGGTATGGGTAGGTTTAATGGTTGGTTAAGTGGTAGAATTGTACTGCCAAAGGGTCAATTATTGGCTAAAGGGAACATGGTTCAGTCGGGTTGATATTACTTGTGTTGATAAGTATTTTATTGAAAAATTGATTTGTTTTCTCCTGTTGATGTATGATTAAAGGAATATCCTTTTTAATTATATACAGCAGTATGCTAATATAATTGTTGAGGCAATAAAAACATGTTTTGCACCCAAATTACAATGTGTGATATGTCTTTAGCAAGCATTTAGCTAAACTTAACTTACCACTGTTTACACAAATGTTGTTACAGCAGCTTAAAGTCCAATGCCCATAGGTACTGAATAATTAGTTAACATTTATAAACAATGAACAACAGATGATGAATAGTTTTCACTTTAGATCGGGTACTGCAAAATATGAACAAATAATTAATAAATGATTAAAGATGTGCAAATAGTAGAAGTCTACACAAAAAACAAATACCAAATATATGACCTTTACAGACTGAGATTATGAGTTAATGAATAAATTAACATTAATCATTTGTGAAGTGCTTAAAATGACTAATTAAGCCATTTTTGTATACGTTTATATTTGTAAAGGTAAAAAAAAGATCATTAGTTTAATAATCAATGAGGTTAATGACTTTGTTATCATTCCAAAGTACATTACCATACAAGCGTTTAGTATGTAAATTTTATTTTTAAAAAGTTCATGATATATGAATTGAAAGTTAATTACATTTGCAAGCATTTCGATTTACATTCAAAAACATTAACAAGCACATTATCTCATATGTCTAGATATGTGAATATATATTAACTAATGATCTGTTAAGTATTATAAAATATATGTTAATGTGTTTGCATCATTGACGAACTATTTTCCTGTTTGACACTGTAAAGCTGCTTTGACAAAATCAGTACTGTATAAAGTGCTATACAAATAAAAGTTACTTGACTTGATTTATTAATGCAAGTCATTATAAAGTGTTACCCAGCATTTTAGACCATTTATTTAGTTTAATTTACAAATAAATATTTTTATTAATTTAGGTCAAATAAAACAGATTTTCAACAAAGCAAAACAGGAAAGAAAAGGACTTGTTTAGTCAAATTTATCATAAACAGAATCTGTTTCCTCTTTAAAGTTTATGCTGCTCGCAAGGAACTCCATTCCCCAGATATAGATAGATGGAAATAAATGCTGTAATTAGGGTGGAAAGTCTTAACTGTTATCGATTGGGGATTTAAATACTGCTCAGATGTAGAATAACCCAGGGAACTGCAGAGCTGAGAAACTCCTCCTGATACTCGATGATGCATGAATTTTATATCTGATACTGATATTGCCGAAACTACAGAGGGCACTCTGGTTGAGGCCACTTACAATGGCAAGCTGCTCATTAACCCTGACTGAGAGGGAAAAATCACAGGTGATAAAGGACAAGATGTGCTGTTTGTTCCGGCTGTATAATTGTATGTCTATGGCTCATGTAAAGCGATTGCCTTGACTCAGTACAGTTTTCTTGTTTAAATAGTATGTGCATCATCTGTGTCAATGGTATACTTTACTGTAAAGATGGACAATAAAAAACAACAACAATATGATTCAGTTTTAATGTTTATTTAGTCAAACCATCCAGAACTGCATAAAGGAAATCAGTTAAATTATTTAAATATAAAGTAATTTAATTCATTCATAATTGCTACACTATTTAATTAATGTTGAAACATTTAAAGTCAACAGTCTTTCAGCAAAATATAACATCTTTCTGCTGATGTCACATAAGTTGTACAGACTACTGGATAATGTTAACCAAAAGCCAAAAAGCTATTGAGGCACTGCTTTAGCAAACCCGCATGAGGTCTCAATCCATTCTGCTATGAAAAGCCAACTTTAAACAAGCCAATTGATTTCTGCCCTAAATCAACTGCAATTCACACCAACTTTAATATTACATTTACTTACATATTTTTAATAACATATACAGGCATACACAGCAGGAATGCAACACCACAATAATTGTTTAATGGTTGCAGTGAGAATAAGTGGACAGGGCTGCTTCACTAAACTCAATTACATAAGGCAGACAAGGCAGGCATATTCTCAAATTAAAAGCACAAGAGAGACACATCAGTAAATCACTTGATGGATGGCCGCTTAGAGTGACTGTCCGAGATCAATGCCAAATTGACCCCGAATACTTGATGTGGGTTTAATAAAGAGAAATGAATAAAGAATCCATGATGGGATAATTCATTGTTAAAACAAAGATGGTTGTCAACTGATAGGTATGGACCACAACAGTCTCTTGGTTTCTTTTTTGTAAGGACAGCTGCCTGAAGAAAAACTCACTCTGTGCAATTATTTCATATCTACTGAAAGCAATATACCGGTGATGTCTTCTGGCAGTTGTTCTCTCACTGTTACTGGTAGGTAGTTTTGGGAAAACTTCCCACCATGTGACCTCCTTCAGCATACATCATTTTAGAAATGCTCAGATACTTGTTTACCGCATTTATGCGTAGCTTCAAACTACTAGAGGCCACTGCTGTTTGCCAGTTTCAGCTCCAACTGACAGTTTTGCAGTTTCTCTTCTCTCCTTCATCCGTTCAAACAACCACAATGTCAATAGAAGCTAGTGCAACTGAAAAAAATAAATAACTCATTTTTACATTTTTCTGAAGAAAATATACACTCTAAAAAAATGCTGGTTTAATTATAACCCAGCGCTGGGTTAAAAAGGACAAACCCAGCTATTGGGTTGTTTTGACCCAGCGGTTGGGTTCAAAACAACCCAACCGCTGGGTCAAAAGAACACAATAGCTGGGTTTGTCCCTTTTAACCCAGCATTTTTTAGAGTGTAGTCCAAGTCTAAAGAGCCCATGTAGATCTCTATGATATTCTGGTCTCTAGGTGGCTTAGGTGGAATAGAATGTATTCGCCAATTTTATCATTGGCAATCAATCAATCAATCAATCAATCAATACAATTCAGTTAGAAAAGCGATAGTGCACATCTCTTCATCAAGCTGCATGATCTGAGTTACCATTCATATCAGGAATGTTGTTTGGTGAATTTTTTACAGAAAAATCTAGTCATTTCAATAGGAATTTTGCATAATGAAAGATTTTCCCACACAGATTTTGCAACAGGTTCAAGTTGGTCATGGGAATTTGCCCCACTGACCAACAGAAAGCTGCTTGGTTTGAAAGTGACTTCTCTGTGAGCTGTGCTTCACACATTGCTACACTAGGGTGACAATAGAAATTTTGTCAAAAGTATGCTAATGTGACCAGGGGTCTCATTTATAAACGTTGCATACGCACACAATGGACATAGAAATTTCAAACACAATTTTCCATGCACATATCGGGATTTATAAAAAATAAACTTGGCGTAAATATGTACGCACCGTACGGACATTCTAGACCATGCGTACACACTCTTTTTCCTGGAGTGAGAAAAGCAATGAAGTAAACAACGATTTTAAGCTCTGTTTTCATTTCGATATACAAATTTACATTAAATATTTCACTCTCATTAATGGAGATAAGCACTGAAATTGCATAAAGTCATTACGCAGAAGTTAAACAAAAATTATATGAATTTAGACATATTTATAGTGGATGCGCTTGATAATTTTTCCTGTGGCCTGCCAGGTTTTAATGACAGCGAGGAGTGCTACAGGTGCACAATAATTCATTGTTAAACTAAACTGCAGATCTCATAATCGATGCGCACTTACTTCAATATTATGGCAAACTCTGCTGGATTCAGTGGTCGAACGGTCCATTGTCCAGTTTGAATAGGTTGAATGGTAATAGCTTACTGTACAACCGCAGCTGCACGAAGGTGTTGATGTCATGTGAAGGCATCTCCACAACATTATGAAAAATACCACTGTATTTGAAGGATACAACTTGAAGAAAATGGTCATTTGCATGTTTCCTTTTTAAAATAGGCTACTTTGTCAGTGACGTGCCGAGTCAGACAATTATATTTACACTGCAAAAAATATAGGCTAAAAATAGCTAAAAGATGTTCACCTTATCAGCAAAACTGCATACATTTTATTTGATTTGTTTAAAACAATTGTAATACTATTTGACCAGTGGAAAAGAATGAGTTCAACTCTACTCTAAAATATTTATCTGTGAACTATTTTAAACAGTTTTGTTTTTATGGATAATTTGATATATTTATTTTAAAACATAACATGGATACTGGATGATTTTGCAATAAAAATTGTGTATGGCACAGATGCCATTTATAGTTCGTATCTCATATTCCCTTAATGTCTTGTAGCCTACCTTTGACAGTGTTAAACATAGTGTCACGTGAATGGAATGTGCATGGAAATTATATGCAGATGAGGTTATGCATAGTAAAACTAGGCATTGTAAGCTCCATATATGATGATTCGGGAGGAGACAGGGTGGAGATGCACGTACGTCTTCCCCTGACTTGGATTTATAAAGGGATTTTTGCACAGGTTCTGGCATACGCTTGGTTTTATAAATCTGAAAACTTTTGTATGTATGCAAAATCTAGCTTTTGTGCATACATACACTTTTAGGATGAAATCTACAGAAAGTTTTATACATGAGGCCCCAGACCTTTATAAGCTTTAGTGAAATCACTACCCATGCATGCAAATCAAACACTGCTAACAATATTTGTCGTTATCCTCGAAACATAGAGTGTATATCCCTGTCATCTGTTTTATGAATGCACAACTGATTGGGTCAGCTTGACCTAAGAAGGACAACAAATTTTGAGCTGTAGTTCCAGCCTTGTCAATTTCCACCATCCACTCGTTTGACTCACACAAACTCAATCAACACCATTCTAGCTGGCAGAGAGAAGAAAATCCCAGGATATGAAAAGAACTGTGCTTCTGCACATATAATGGCAATAGAAGAATGATTTTTTTTGCATACTGTATTCAATAGAGCACCTTCTTTCAGAGGAAGACTGAAGCTTTTAGGGTAGAAAATTGCCAATGAAGGCAGGAAAAAGGGAACATACATAGTGAAGTGAAAATATTGGCTAGGTCCACACAAGATGGAGTGCTTTGGCATGTTCACAAACGCATACTATAATAAACACTGGAAAATGGCATGATTGCTGGAGCCTATATTCATATAATCTATATTCATGCTAAAATGAAAGGCCACCACCATCACTCACCAAACGGTACAAAGGTGGAGATAGATGCTGTCAAATGCAAGATTTTAATAAAGAGTAAATTAATGCATGTGACATGCTTTTAAGTACTGCCCCCTGATGGTGTCTTCTAAATACATAGAAGTCTGTCCCACTCTCCATTCATGGCAACATTCTTTTCATAAATTCACACTCTGGATGTGTTTGTCTGGTTGTAATGCCTGAACTAAAACATTGCATGAACTTCCCAGATGTTTTCAAATCGGGTATGTGACAAACATTTGTACTTCAAAAACATTTTGGGGAAATTTTTTCACTGCAGATTAATTTGGAACACAATGTCTAATCTGTGTCAACTGCAAAAACCCCATTCAGTCTCACATTTTCAATTCCAATCTGGGCCAAACAGATGCACATGACATTAGCAATGTGACTTCAGTTTTGGAATTTATGCTATTTTCATCAATTACTCTTGGCTTGAATCAAATATTTTATAAATTTCAGTAAATTAACTTCACAAAAAAAAAAAAAGTAAAAATGCTATAATTTGTAAGACGTGTACATGTATGTACAGTTGTAGTCAAAAGTGTATCTATACTTTGCAGTATCTTCAAAATGTTAATTATTTTACCAAATTAAGAGGGATCACACAACATGCATGTTAGATTTTCACATAAAGTATGTTTCCATTTCGTCGCACAAGAGAAATACGTTGCATTTATAAAAATTCCCCATTAAAAAGTTTCCTACACTATAAAAAAGTGCTGGGTTGTTTAAAAATTTTACCAAAATTTAACCCAACAGTTGGGTTTAGTCCATATTTGACCCAAAGTTAGATTGAAACAACCCAGCATTTTTTAGATGTATGCTTGATTCTAATACGGTGTTTTTACCTTATGATCCACTCTTTATTTTTTTTTTTAGCGACAAGACAAAATATTATATATATATAGATTTGAGAATTTTGGAGATTCAGCTGAAATGTTAAGACCCTCTGTTCTTTACAAACTGACATCATATTGCAGCATTCAGCGTCCTTCTGGCTATAATTTTAGCAAGAAATAACAGAAGAGGAACATAAACAGCTGGATGATACATCATGTGAGTGTGTGCAGATGTTGTAGATCCTGGTTAGAAGAGTCTGGCTTTCTTCTTCAGTTCATTGCGTTTCCAAAGAGGTAACCTGCCGAATTCCTGAATTTCCATCCCAAAGATTTCAAAGAACGTCTCCGGAGCCAAATAGCGCTAGAAATGCAGGTGAAATAGAAGAAAAAGCAAAAATCACTCCAAAAACGTAATCAGTCTTGTTATGATTATTAACCATCCTACAATTCATTAAACAAGAGGGAATGTCCTAATGAAAAAGAAAAGCGAACATCGCAGTTGTCTCGGTTGCAGTATTGCGATTTCTTTCACTTTCATTTAAATTCACTTTTTAATTTTATTACTACTATTATTTTTTTTTAAATCCTGTGGTGGAAATTGGTTTCCATATAAAATTCAGAAATGAAACGGGTAAGATTTCTGCACAAAAAAAAATAAATCATGGCATAGTTTAGGCTCTTATTAACAGTTTGCATTGATTTTATTTAGATAAAATGCAATTATACAAATTGCTTATAATCGGCATGCATTTAATTAAAAGTGAACAGATTTAAAATATGGCTAAATCTTAAATCTTTGTTTAACTATTGGGTTAAGTACTATTCCAGAAATCTTACCCATTTCCTATCGATTGATTTATGTATTATGTTTATACTGTGTTAAAACTGCGCAATCCAAATGGGTGGAAATTGAATGTGCAATTGAAATCTTAAAAACTTTAGGCCTAAATATTTATCTGAGTGGGCATTTTGAGTGTTGCACAAATACTGTGAGAAATTACCTCTAGTCTGGTTCTGTCGACATCTCTGGGCAGTTTGGAACGACTGCGGCTTGTTACCATAAGCATTTCATATGGATACACCTTCAAACGACACACATCAATCAGTACAAAAAATGCAAACTCTCCGCAAACTCTTTTTAATGTCTGAAATGTAGGGTGTAATAAATCAGGCCGCATAGTTACATTACATCCAAGTAATTCGCTGAATGCTGAACAGCCTAATAATTGATCTCATATTCAACATTAGATAATGATATGCTGCTTTAATATGTTACACTTGCTTTTGGTTCCAGCATATTAGGCATAGACACTCCTCTGTCCATTCTGGTGGCTGTACGGTGGCCATCATGCATGGGCTAGAAACAAATCATTAATATATGTTAGTGTAGTTTGGAAGTATGAAGTGGTCTTTCCAGTGTCAGCCTGGTCACCTGCTGCAGGGCTCCACCACACGACTCTGCCAGGCCGACCTAACCTGGAGCGGGACCCAGCCGGAGTGCATCCGTAAGTGTTCTCCATAACACATCCATGGGAATCTGTTAAAATACCCGTTTATAAAGGTCAATGCTGAATGTATTTGTGCAATTAAGCTATAGAGAAATGGGTCCACAAGTGTTGTACACTCTTAAAAATAAAGGTGCTTCACGATGCCATAGAAGAACCTTTTGGTCTAAATGGTTCCATAAAGAACCTTTAACATCGGAAGAACCTTTCTGTTTGACAAAAGGTTCTTTGTGGCGAAAGACGGTTCTTCAGATTACAAAAAGTTAAGAAAGAAATGGTTCTTTAAAGAACCTTTGACTGCAATTTGTCTTTGGAACCGAAAATGGTTCTTCTATGGCATCGCTTAAAGAAACCTTTTGAAGCACCTTTATTTTTAAGAGGGTATCAGCACAGCTCGTTCGAGTCCAAGTCAAAACTGAGACCAGAAGAGGAACATTTTTATAGTTCCTAGAACTATTGGCGGATGTTCCCCACTTTTTGGCATGTTCGCGCCACAGGATCTAGGAACGTATTTAGTTCTTGGAACTCCGTTTGGTGGAACTAATTTCAGAGTAGGGTCTGAAACACCGGCTACCTGGCATTTTTAAAAAGCCATGTAAACACATTTACTCCACGAACAAGAAAAACAGCGATAATAATGGCATTTAGCTGCCTGTTGTCTGCATCGTTGTGTTCTTTTCTCAGCTTCAATGATATGTAACACTGCAAGTTGTCATAGGAGATTTAGTCAGATTTTCGTGCTCTTTTAATCACGTAAATTGTGCATTTACATTTCATCTCCGTTATATTCATTCAGCGGTTGTTGACATTTGTAAATGCCGCAAATAAAGACATCGCTGTCGGCCACTTCAGAGTTCCTGCTTGCCTGTACGAATGCAACCAGGAAAGCAGCCCGAGGAAGAAATTGGTTCTCTAGGAACTACCATGCTGGCTAGAACTACTAGAACTGAGTTCTTAGAACTATGCGGTGTGAAAGCACCTGAAGTCCACATGCTCCCGAGTTCAAAACAAGATCAAGAGTGTGAAAATATGGACTTGGCCTTGAGTCAGAGTCCAAGACCATTATTTAATTCTCTTGGTCTTGGCCCTCAAGTCTGAATCCAAACACATTGTTTCTTGTTTTTGGTCTTGCCCGTCAAGTCTGAGTCTAAGACCATCATTTAGTGCTCTTGAGCTTGGTCTTGGCCGTCAAGTCCTAGTCCAAGATTATAATTTCTTGCTCTTGGCCTTGGCTGTCAAGTCAGAGGCCATTATTTCATGCTCTTTGTCTCAGACTTTATAAGTCTGAGTCCAAGACCATCATTTTAGGTCTTGTCTTGGACTCAACCCTATTCTAGTCTTGAAATGGTCTCGGCTACAACACTTTCAGTTCAACATAAATTTACTATTAAATGCCAAGTGTTCTACAAACAAAAGGTTAACATCAATTAGCTTGCATTTGAGACACCGTATGACCAATTATTTTGTGTTTTTGGTCTGCTAATGACAGTAATTCCAGTAAGTTCATATTCATAATGATTATTAATTTCACAACATCCATCACATGCTAAGTCAGATGTTTATTTCTGTACTTATATTAACATCAGAAGAAAATATGGTGGAAAATGCACTAGAAACTTATTTATGAACAAGTCTTTTGCAATATAGGCTTTTATGATGCAACATAAAGTACTAGAGTAAACCACTCATCTATTGTTTGGGAAAAGATGTCTGGGCTTGATAGAAGTTACTTTTTTTTTTAGTCTGACTGAATATAGATGTTTATAGCGATCGTTTCTGTTAGATTGACTACCATTTGGATGTAAATGTGCTGTCCCTCCTCATTTAAATTAGATTTCACAACCATTAAATTATGTCATAATTCTCAGTTGCACACTCCTGATAACCATTTTGTACTTTATGATTGATATTAAAGGAAATACTCCACATAGTAACTCAGAAATCATTTTATTTTCTGTATCAATCTGCAGTTTACGTTTACCCAGTTCGAGTTACACTATGAATATTACTCATTGCTAAAACTAGCAGTGTGAAACAGACCTTTGGCTGACTCTAAAACTACTGTAATGATCTGACCAATGTATTGTATTTCTGAGGTTCATTTGAACAGATGATTTACATACTCAACCATACTAAAAGAGAATCACTTACAAAATGTCTCATATTGTCTGAAAGAGGGAAGATTAATGTTTCTCACACAATGGCTTTGTGTTGAAAAAGTTGATTTGCTTCTGAATTATGTGGGTGATAAATGTGAGTTGTGATACCCTGACTACACTCCCCGGTTCACTTCATCAATTGACAAATCACTGATCACATAGTGATAAAGGTCCGTCTGTGCTCTTAGGGGGTTAAAGCAGACTAACGCCTTGATTAATCTATTTTAATTACTTTGATAAAAATAAAATGATTAGTTACAATTCTGACAGTTTGCTATTTTTTATCTCAGTGCATTTGATCTGCATTTGATATACATACACAGCAAGTGCTTGTATTTTTATATGTCAGTTCAATTTCAAATCCGTTCCCTGTAAGTCTTTCTAATGTAAAATACCCCTGACATCACCTCAGTGTATTTAAATCGCAAATGGATGAAGATGATTCACCCAGGTCTAGTGGGTTATCATGGTGGGCTACGAGGCTTGTGATTGGATTATGTCCATTTACCAACAGAAGCTCCAAAATCAACAGCATTAAAGCATGCTGAAGTATGAGAAAACAGCTGGCCTCCAATTTCACAAGACAGATTGCCATTCAGTTGAAGCATTTCAAAAGCTAATTACATTTTGCATCATGCCACTGCCCCAAAGTTCTGTCATTGTTTTGCAAAAAAGTAGGAAATTAAAGAAAGAGATGGCTAGGAAGACACAGCGCTTTCCCTCGCTTAATTGTAAATCTGTGATAAAACAGCTTTTGTGTGCTCGCACCTAATCACACCATTTTTCTCCCCAAGAATAATCGAGATCATTCCGTAATTAAGCACTGTAATTTTGTTTACACAGAGCAGTTGGCTACTCACAGAGTCAGGCTGAGTGCTAAATCATCTTTCTCATTCCCCTCTTTTATTTTACACAGAATTGGATAATGGCTGGCTGTCCTTTCCATTAGCGTTCCACTAGATTCGTCTCCAAAGAAATCATGTTTCTTTTTTTTCTCGTGGCTTGCTCTATCCTGAGAATTTATTTATTTACTTCAAGTGGACTGTATCATATCATTAATAGCAATGGAAGGATTTGGCATGCAAAAACTATAGATTAGTAATGTGAGTGTGATGTAAAAATGCAGTTAATATATACATTTATCAAGTCATGTATTTTTGAAAAAAGCAGGGATAATTGTCATCAGGTATTTGCACAATTTGGGGGGGGGGAAATATTTTGCTTTAAGTAGATGATGATTATGTATTTTTTGGTTTTAGTTTCATAATTTTATTCACAAGACATCAAATCATAAATAATTTTAAACGGATCTCTCCTTTATATCTCTCTTAATATTAGGAAAGAGCGTGAATAACAATATGAATTTAATGTCAAAGATGTTCAAAGCACATTTTGATTTACATTTTCTCAATAAATGAGCAGAATTTATTTCCTCCCATATTATGCAGCAATATAACTGGAAACCGTAATAGTTTCTTTGCCTGGTTACATTCCTTTCTTTTGTGGCTGCACTGTTGATGTAGTGATCATGGATAGAAACCCTTATCAGAGTCTTGGATAAAAGAACTAGGTCCAGTGCACCGAGCCAAAACCTCAATCCGGCTACTTTTGATCAAAGTCATAGTGATGGTGGAGCTGTTGGAATGACTGAGTGAGCATTGGCTTGCGTTTGATCTGCTGGTGTGACAGGTAAAGGTGCGCTCCCTTTAAGTGTCGTCTGCCAGCATGCATCAACGTCTGCCACACTCAAGGTTCTCAGCCAGCTTTTGTAGGCATAGGAACGTGGCAGTGTCAGCTACTGAGGGAGAGAGCATAGATCCTCTCTAAAGAAACACGCCATGTTGTCTTAAAAGTTCAAACTTAATTTTGATTTTGCCCACTGAAGTTTGAATTCTGATTATATGGGGACCGATACTGTTTGCTAGATAGTGCTTTCATTTCTTTTGTTTCTCTTTTTAAATTACTCTTGTTCCCTTTGTAGCCCACAGTTGTAAACAGCCAGAGAGTCCTCCTCATGTGGATGTCGTGGGTATGGATCTACCCTCCTATGGTTACACACTCATCTACACCTGCCAGACCGGCTTCTTTTTGTCTGGGGGCTCTGAGCACCGGGTCTGCAAGTCTGATGGAACCTGGACTGGGAAGATGCCTGTGTGTCGAGGTATCATTTCACATTCTCTGCCAGCACTTTTAACATATATCATACATACAGAATATTCCCATCAGAAAAATTCAATCGTGTCCCCTCTGAGTTTTTTGACAAATTTTAATTTATTCTTTTTTTTTTTACTTTACGACATTTAATTAATTTTATACAACATGATCAGTGAGACATAATGTACCATCAAAAAGTGGCTGTTCGATTGCAATTTTGCTTGGTCTATTAATATAACATTGAAAAGTAAGGGGTCAGTAAGATAAAAAAAAAATTATTAATACTTTTATTCAGCACGGATACATTAAATGTACCCTAAATACATTTAAACTGTTACAATATATTTATTTTTAAAAATACATC
>JADLZN010001082.1:0-64340 GCA_018155175.1 Sinocyclocheilus anophthalmus | reverse complement strand
TCCAAACGAATCTACTGCGCAGACTCTGGCTCCAAACTAATCTCTACTGCGCAGGCTCTGGCTCCAAACTAATCTCTACTGCGCTGACTCTGGCTCCAAACTAATCTCTACCGCGCAGACTCTGGCTCCAAACAAATCTCTACAGCGCAGACTCTGGCTCCAAACGAATCTCTACCGCGCAGATTCGGGCTCCAAACCGGGCTCCAAACGAATCTCTACCGCGCAGACTCGGGCTCCAAACGAATCTCTACCGCGCAGACTCGGGCTCCAAACGAGTCTCTACCGCGCAGACTCGGGCTCCAAACGAGTCTCTACCGCGCAGACTCGGGCTCCAAACCGGGCTCCAAACGAGTCTCTACCGCGCAGACTCGGGGCTCCAAACGAGTCTCTACCGCGCAGACTCTGGCTCCTAACGAGTCTCTACCGCACAGACTCTGGCTCCAAACGAATCTCTACCGCACAGACTCGGGCTCCAAACGAATCTCTAATGCGCAGATTCGGGCTCCAAACCGGGCTCCAAACGAGTCTCTACCGCGCAGACTCGGGCTCCAAACCGGGCTCCAAACGAGTCTCTACCGCGCAGACTCGGGCTCCAAACAAATCACTACTGCGCAGACTCTGGCTCCAAACGAATCTCTACCGCGCAGACTCGGGCTCCAAACGAGTCTCTACCGCGCAGACTCGGGCTCCAAACGAATCTCTACCGCGCAGACTCGGGGCTCCAAACGAGTCTCTACCGCGCAGACTCTGGCTCCAAACGAGTCTCTACCGCACAGACTCTGGCTCCAAACGAATCTCTACCGCGCAGACTCGGGCTCCAAACGAATCTCTGCCACGCAGACTCTGGCTCCAAACGAGTCTCTACCGCACAGACTTGGGCTCCAAACGAATCTCTACTGCGCAGACTTTGGCTCCAAATGAATCTCTACTGCGCAGACTTTGGCTCCAAACGAATCTCTACTGCGCGGACTCTGGCTCCAAACGAATCTCTACAGCACAGACTCTGGCTCCAAACGAATCTCTACCGCACAGACTCGGGCTCCAAACGAATCTCTGCCACGCAAGGGGGGGGGACTCTGGCTCCAAACGAATCTCTACTGCGCATAGAAAAAATGTATTGTAAATTTTAATATTTCACAATTTTTGATCAAATGCAGCCTTGGTGAGGAGAAGAGACTTATTTCAAACACATTTAAAAATCTTTATTCCAAATGAAATGCAGTAGTATCTGTGCGTGTCTGTAGATGTTGTGTCCAGGGGTCAGTGAGGAGGCCATATGTGCTGATCTCCTGCAGGGTAAAGAGAGAGCCGTTGTTTCAGAGATCTTCTCCTCGGTGTGTGCAGAGATCAGTGATGAGGTGTGTATCTGTGGATTTACATTCGATAGACGATGCTTCAAACCCGTACTGGGAAATTGTTGAAATGAATGCTGCTTTGTGTTCTCATCTCTGTCTTTTTTTTGTTGTCATTCTTACTCTCATCACAGGTGAACGTTCCCGTCAGTTCTCTGAGCAAACCGGTGTTTATGGGAATTGCGCTGAACCACACTAGTGCAGGACGACCCAGTGCCGAGTTTTATGTCCGGTAAACATCATTCATATGATTTGTGAATCCACGTGATGAGCTGTTAGCTTAAAGAACCAGTCATTTATGTGTTATTTACTCTGTGAAGATGCACTTTGACAACAGAGGAAGTGAGAGATTTCTACAGACATGGAGGTCCAGAGGCACATGAGTCCACTGAAATACTGTTTCTGAGTCGAGCGGTAAGCCTTCATTTATAAAAACGATAGTCCGGTGCTTAATTCTGATTCTGGGGTGAGGTGGGACTATTTATAATATGGCTCGCTTGGCTACTCTTCCTCCCAGGACAGAGGAGAACAGCAAGCCCAGAGCCAATAATGCAGCTGTAGTATCATGTGAATACATAACTGCACACTCTTTCAAACTGCATCATAAATGCAGGACTGCATCCATGCCTGCTGTCCTCAGATGGCTCAGATGGGATTCTGGCACTTCACGTCACTGAACTGAAATCATACTGTAACAGTCTATCTACCAACCTGCTTTGGGTTGTTGTGGGTTTGTCGTTTTAATGATTTATTTCATTTTTTACTATCGATCTATCTATCTATCTATCTAGTGGGGGCGGGCTATACGATTCATACCGAATACCGGTCTTATTTTTGTTAGATATGAATTTTAAAATACCCCAAATACCGGTGTATGTCCGAGCGACTTTCTTACCAGATTAACGACTAAAGATTAGAGACTTTTGGATGAACATTTAGCTATGGTTCAGTTGGAAGATTTCCCCAGTGCCTGTCCCGCGAACGCGATGTCTGACTTTCCCGGAGAAGTGTCACCTCTCTCGGCGTCTGTTCTGTGCAGTGAGCGGCAGAAAAGCAGCACATTCAGTTGGCCACACCGCAGCCGACTCGTCAATAAATGAGTACAAAACAGCTGTCGCTTACTGATTGTTTGGAATTAAAAATTATGAGCGTAGTTCGTCTGTTAATAATCACATGCACAACTTTTTTTTTTTTTTTTAGTTTGTTACTCAGACGCAGGCTGTGCGCTGCATGAGACAAAAAAGTAATATAGCCAACACAACCACATAGCCGCTCTTTAGTGTAAATGCATGTTGATTTTATAAGACGATGCCGCGATTATAAACGAGAGTGACTCCTGGTTAACATGTATTAAAAGGGGTCGTGTTTAGTCACTATTTAGTGTGGTATTTTTTGACAATATTCACTCATCATGACAGTAAAATAGGGCATTCTAAGTCAATATACTGCAGTATTTCCTCTCTCAATCAGTAGAAAACATGGTTAACACCCGGTCATGCATGGGGGAAAAAAAAGACCTTCATGTACCATGAAACTGGTATAATTTTGAAAAATACAGTGATATACATTTTTGGTCATACCGCCCAGCACTATCTATCTATCTATCTGTCCCATCCACACCCCATCCAATGCATTATATTAGTAATTTTTTTTTTTATCTACAAAACGTAGTGTACACTCTTTTCTTTTGTCTTTGTATGTAAAGGGAGAAAAACACATCTTCAGTAGTAATTGTACAACTGTGGGTTTTATGTTGTGGAAGATGACAGCTGGAAGATCAGAAGCTGCATCTGGTGTGAAATGACTGTAATTTACTATAAATCTGTGCCTAGTGGCTTTTTAGAGGAGACACTTAACAAGAACATTATGCATAAAGCTTATCATTTGTATTTGTGTTGTATTTTCAGGTTAAACAGTCATCACTTTATCCTTACAGCCGTTATTTAATTGGACCAAGCCAGAACCACTTCCAAGGCTGGTTTCCACTTTGCCAAACCTTGGCCTAATGTGCTACAAGAAAGTATGGAACTGAACTCAGATAAAGTACTAGGGACAAAATCCATTTGCTCATTATACTTTGATCTGTTGAATCAATTTCAGGCTTTAGACCTTAAAAGAAATCTAAAACCAATGTCTCAAAAATTGACCTTGTGGAGTCTTGGCACAAAGCTGTAATTACAAATGCCACGTCTTTACAAAAAACAATACCTCTTTTCAAAAGAATGCCTTTTAATGGAGCCTAATTGTCTTTGTACTCTCAAATGGCACGGTTTTCAGCAGCGCCTTTTAAAACAGATTGAATTAACTCTGACAGCAAGTGTTGTACAAAGAGTCAAAAGAACCATTTTTCTTCCAGATCAGAGGATGCTCTCATTACTGTCTGATCTCATTCTTACATCACTCTTTTAACAAAGATGAGGACTAACTAGGCTTATGTTTGACTCAATGACCACCGCCTTAAATGATTTGTTAAAGGGTATTAAAATCAACACTCATGCTTTCATCTATAGTGCATAACATTAATGGCTCATGTCAATTTTTGTTTGCTGGGTGGTGAATTGTTGGGAGGGCAAAATAATTTGCATTGACCAACCATGAGTAATGATACTGCAGGTTTTTGCAGAAGTTCAAAGTGTACATAACAAGGAACCAGCATCATATATACTGTACATATATACAAGTTATTATTAATGTTAATGGAATATTCTAGAATGCATATGCAAGCTCAGTTAAATAATTAATAATTAATCAATGATGGCAGATGAAATCAATAGTGTGGATTATAAAAAGTTTTCATTCAATATAAATTCTTTAAAAAAAAAAGTTAATATTAAATATTCATAACACAGTAGGCTGACGATTACACTGTAGTAGTGTATGCATTTACCAAATAATTTTCCAATGTCAACAATTTTTGTGCAGTTTATTGTAATTTTAATACATTTAAAGGCTATATTTGTTTTTTGTTTGTTTGTGTGTGTTTTTTGCAAGACAAACTATTTGACTAGAGTTATCATTCACCACGTGGTGTCCAATGTAACATCTTTGTCCTGAAGCAAAATCAGTTGAGTTACAGTATCGTTAATAGGGCTGGGTAAAAGTTATTGATTTCTTGATTGTAATCGATTCTTAAATCCCAAGAAATCTTGCCTGTTTTCAATTATTGAACAGAACACTGTAGCGCTCCTCCCATCTAAATAAGTCACAATGAGCTTTGTGCTTTGTTACTTCTGATAAGAAACAATGGTGCCAGTTTACTAAACAAGCAAGATTGGCAAATGAAAAGAGCGCAATTTCCAAAACAGCGACAGATGGGAGGGGAAATTTCTGACAGTGATACTAAACAAATGCGCAAAATAAAGACACAGAAATGCAAACATATCATTATACATATCGACCACCGGAAAACTATACCAAGCACAGCGCAAATAGCGTAGTCGCAAATACAGAATAAAGAAGCCACATGTACAGTTGAAAAGAACCAGAGGCAAAAAATTACGGTTGCTTTGAAAGACTTGATAGACCGGTATTATAAAAAGGTGTGACTCCTAGATGAGGGTTCAAGTTGTCTTTTATTCCTGACGAAAAATTATAAAATTATAACACATGGCTACAAAAAAAATATAAACTTGGCAACAGATATGCTAGTATAATTGGTTCTTCTGCATTTGAAAATAAATTAAAAGTGTGGGAAAAAATCCTTCCCTTTACCAACGAACTCCTGTCTATGCAGGTGACCTCATAGCAACAAATAAATTGCAATTTCAAGCGCAAAACTAGTGTGCGAGACATGCTTAGTTTGGGGTTAAATAAGGCGCAAATGCCCGTATTTGACGGCACAACGTAGTAAAACACGTTGCTGTGATCTTGGAATTATCTCCGCCCATAAATTTTGCATCTGAAAGGGAAACTTCTTCAAATGTATATTCAATAAGGTCAGGCGCAAAATAACTGTGTCCACGCCTTTTCAGAGCTAATTTGTCACTGTGTGCATGTTTTTAGTAAATCCTGACAGTACTATTTTAAAGCCAAAAGACGGTTTGCTCGCTGGTGCAAGCTGTTTGTAAAACTGGCCGAAAGTCTCGATTCAAATTTCTGTCTTTTATTACAGTATTTTAGACAATAAATACCGATTGTTGGCGCTGTGTATAGGATGCAAGATCGCTGTAGCACCTTAAGAGAAAGCAAAGGCCAAGCGCGGAGGGAAAAGCACGTGAAGATCAATCTCCTCCGTTTTAAACAAGTGTTCAGCACTACGAAATAAGCAGGAACTGAAATCCGACGCTATGTTAAAAGAAAGAGTACAATTTACTGAAATCCGTATCCTGTCTCATGTAACCGATCAATCAGTGTTTCAGCGCGGGAAAGATGGCCAAAATATCACAGCTTTGTAAACAATGGTCACGTAAGTCTGTTTTTTTTTACCTCCGAAAAAAACATACATATTTGTGATCATAAAGTCATTATTCAGCTAGAGAAATGGGGGCCACTCATTTCTTAAAGAGTGTGTATGCACAGATTGATCTTCGAGTGTGTGTATGATTAAATCCACGCAAGCGCTCATATTCATAAAAACTGTCTTTAATGTGGAAAAGTGCTTAGAGTCACGTCAGGGTCTGAGCAGATGTGCACTCTTTTTCTTGTCGGATTACTGCAGGTTTTTGGAAATGTAAGCTGTTCTTGCAGCTTCCTGTTCTAAATTGAAGGATTTGGATGATGACTGGTGATCTTTTGTATGTTAATGACAATAATTGTGAGTTGCTTACAAGGCAGAGAGCTGAAACCATTCAGTTGTGAGCAAGTTCAAGATCATTTGCAATTCTTAGATTTCAGATCTGAAAGAGAGGCATACGTGCGTTTTCATGTGTACGTTCATTCTATGAATTACACGTATGCATATTTGAGAGATTATCGTAAGATCAAATTTAGGATGGTTTCTGTGCAACATTTTATAAATGAGGCCCATGAACTCTATAGAGAATAATTTTATGAATATATGCACCATATAACATATTCACTATAATTTTTACTGTTCTTCAATGTTTAATTTATGTTTGAATAAATCCATCAAGTTTTTTATGACAGCCACAATTTAAATGTTTATATTTAAAAAAAACATTATGGCATGTACTGTACCTAAAATATCCGAGATAATCGATATCAAATCGAATTGAATCAGAAATCGAATCAAATTGCAAGCTTGTGAATCAGAATGGAATCGAATCATGAAATTTGTGTTAAAACCCAGCACTAATCGTTAGCAATTGTTAGCTGGGAATGACTACACAAAATTTGCCCATATTTTGCCCCAATTTCAATTTGGACGATGGCAACACTAGTTGCCGAAAGTCAGAGCCAGTTTACAGATATTGGGCAGTTGGAGGTGACAGATTTCACAGAAAATTGTGCAGTCAGTGGCAGGCACATTAGAATCAATTGAGAGTCGAGTCTCCCATGAACTTCGCATAATAATCATTGTCTATTTGGTGTTCATAGCTGCTGCCTATGTAGAGTGTTGCAGATCAGTTACTTCAGTTAAAATGCTACCTGTGTAGACAGTAGACAGCAAGGCAGCTAGCTAGATTGCTTATATATTGGATAAGCATGTCCTATTAAGTAGTCACTCAAGAAATGCACTTGAATGAGTCTCTGTTTCTGGTTTTCTGATTGCAGTCACATAAACCGAAGGACTCAGTTTGAGAATCCAGTTCTAGAGGCCAAGAGAAGATTGCAACAGCAGCAGCAGATGCAGAGCCAGGGCTTGTCCTCTCTCCCCCTACCTACAGTCTACAGAGGTAAAGTGTTATTGATATCCAATATTGATATCCACAAATTAACAGTGTGGTACTAATGCAAATCTGATTAAACCATCATGGTGTTTCCAACCACCCTAGCTTAAGCACACACCGAAGACATCTAAATAACACTTATCTGCTCTCCATGCAATGACATGTTTAACATCAAATCTGCTGAAACTGTTGATTGAGGTTTGATATTCATGACTATTAATATATTTCTACTGTGAGCTCTGTGTCTGTCTCTATAGTAACACAGCTAAGCTCAGACATTGTCTTTGGTAGTGCACCATCTGTGTGTGAACTTATTGTTCAGAATATTACTTCCTTACAGCCATACCTTTGGTATGACTTCACCCAAGAATGAAAACTCTGTCAATATTTACTTGCACTCATGTTTTTCCAAAACTAACTGACTTTCTTGGAACACAAAACAAGAAATTTTAAAGAACTTGTCTTTTTTCTGTGCTCTTACAATGAATGCTAACTGAATTTAAAGCATCTTTTGAAGATGCAAAAGCATCTAATATCAAATATCAAAAAGTATCCATAGGATTTTATATATCAGCAAAGCCAGTTTTCTGTAAAAGTCATTATTCCCTGAATATGTTCCCCTCGGATGAGCTGTTAACCACTGTGACTGGATCATTGAGTCAGTAAACTGAAGCTGAGAACCAAATCAGTCTGATTTGTTGACAAATCATTCTGACTGCTTCTTTTAATCTGATCATCTGATTTATTGGCAACGTTTATTTGTAGATTGCACATAACTGATTCTCTCAAGAACTTTCATGACTGTACCAAGCAAGTCATGTGGACTGATCTTATATTTTCACAATACTGTTGCATGCTTTTTGAAGTTCGAAAGCTATAATCTCCATTCTTTGTAATTGCTTGGGAAAAAACAGCCAATAATAATTCAAAATTATCTTCTTTTTGTTCATTAAAGAAAAAAAAATCATTCAGGTGGAAGACATGAAGGGGAAAGTAAATAATGGCAGAATTTTCATTTTTGCATAAACTAATCCTCTAAATCTACCTGTACAGTCTATTCGAGCTAAGCTTGAATGCTTCCTGTTTTCTTTGAGACTCAGTTATCCATTGAGAATGTGTCTCCTTTCATAATATGACCTTGGCCTGATTATGTTTAGAAGCGTTTCTTGCAATAATTCCTGTTTAAATTAATCCATTCAGCATGGTCATGCTGTTACCCACATAAAGGTAAGAGGCAGAGTATGTTCAGCCAGAATGGCGGAAACAAGAAGAACTTTCTCTACCTTGTTTCAGTCCATCTTTCAGAGAGAGCATGCTGCACTGAAAACCTCCAACATGCCTACACTATATGGCCAAAGTATTACATGTGGGCATCTGAACACCACATATGTGACTGATACACATTTAATGTCATAGCCATTAACAAGTAGTTCATCCTCCCTAACAGCTCTCACTCTTCTAGAAACACTAGATTTTAAACCATGTCTGTAGGGATTTGCTCCCGTGTAGACACAATAGCGTCAGTGAATGTCAGTAGCTGTGTTTCTATTACAGATTTGCGCAAAAACTTTTGCGTTATTTTATAAATATCAATAAAAACTATTGCAAAATGACAGCATTTCCATTAACCAATGTTATGAGACTAAACGTTTTTAGTTTTTTTCTCTCACGGTAAGTCATGGTGATGGAAGGGATTATCCAATGCAAGGAAAGCCATCCTTTACTTTGAGAATAGCCTGGCCCACGATAAGGTGCTTTTCTTGGAGGTTATAGTACGTTAAATAATGATCATGTGACTTTTACGTATGCCAGGTGACCTGTAAATGCGGGGAAAAAAACGTTTCCATTGCAGTTTTGCTAATTATTCTTTTTTCGCATTGCCTGAAAAAACACCTCATGAGAGTGTAAAAACTTTTTTGCAATATATGGGACTTCTTGCGAATTTGATTTGTTTCCATTGGGTGTATTTTCAATTTGCAATTTCAATTTGTGCAGTTTGAAGGGTAATGGAAACGCAGCTTGTGTTCATCCCAGTGGTGTTCAATAGGAGCTCAGGTTTGGTCTTTGTGCAGGCCAATCAAGTTCTCCCATACCAGATTCATGTATATGTGGACTTACGTAGTCATTCTGGAGCAGAAAAGGACCCTTCACAAAATTGGAAGTACTGTATACTGCTACTGTTGTTTTCATTAGACCCCTAGTCAAAGTGGCTCATTTAAAGAGGGTGTCCACATACTGTTGGCAATGTAGTGTCTGATCTTGTGTCCAAAAGAGAGAGGTTCAGTAGCTTAATATTTTAGTATAAATGGACCATAGAGGACTTGGAAAGCATATGCTTGATCTGGGTGTTCAGTCTCTCAGATGCTCAGATGTTAAATTTAGACCAATTCAGAGTGTACTACTTTAATCTACAGGAAAGCTTTGTCCTTCATTAGGCGATCAACCCTTGTGACAACCACAATTTGCCAAGTTCCTGGCTCAATATCCTTTGTTTGCCCTGGAACCGGTCCTAAACCCAACCCTTACCATAACCACCCCCATAAACAAAAGGAAAATGATAGGATGGTAATGTTCTTGAAGCTTCAACCCTATCCTTAACCTTAAAATCCAATTGTTAGGAACATTGTTCCAGGACCAATAAGAATGTTTAACTTGGCAAACTCACCCTGGATTTCCTGTTGAAATGCAACTCTTTTATGTTCATAGTAGGCCAACTTTGTATCTTTTAATACCATTTATCGATTTGCTGTGTGAGTTGAGGCTCCAACTCCAGCCCTGGGCCTAGCTCTAAACCTAGTTCTAAAATCAGAGTGTTGGGAAAGTTGTTCCAGGTTCAACCACCCCCATAAACAAAAGGAAAATGATAGGATGGTAATGTTCTTGAAGCTTCAACCCTATCCTTAACCTTAAAATCCAATTGTTAGGAACATTGTTCCAGGACCAACAAGAATGTTTAACTTGGCAAAATCGCCCAAAAACTCTTGTTGAAATGTAAATCTTCTATGTCCATAGTAGACCAACCTTGTATCCTTCAATGACATTTCTTGATTTCCTGTGTGAGTTGAGGGTTTTTCTTCTCTGTAACAGTGGAGGAGAGCTCCTCCTCTGCCACCTTACCCAGGGCCAGACTGGCATACGTGGGTCCCGCTCCCGAGCGCTCTCACAGTCTCACTGACCTGTCCGAGGCCCCCCTGTACCGGGCCGGTGTGTTTGGACTGCATGGTACGTCCCTAGACCGGTGCCCCCTTGTGCAAGATAGGACTTCAGCAGGAGTCTATTTGCCTGGCCTATTTTTGCATAGTTCTCAAAGGAACATTCTCTCAGTTTCTAAACCACTGAAGACTTTTTGTTGGCTTTTTCTTTTTTGGGGGGTTTTGTATTTTAATTTTTGCCTGTGATTTCAGGATACTCGTGAGTCCACCTACCCTGCTGAACAGACCAGTATAACTGGTCGCCATCACATGTTCGGCATGCTTTATAAAAAATGCCTACTGATTCACAAGGTCAATTATCTAGTAGAGGATGGTCGCCAAGTAACCAACAACATCCAACTAGTCAATTCATGCGGGTTGACTAGTCAGATTTTTAATCTGGATTTTTTTTCCTTTAGCATTCAGTTTTAGCTTTAATATTTAATACTTTTAAGATTGAAGTTCTGTTAGAATTAAGTTTAATATAATGATCTATTCATAATTTGGGGTTTATGTCATATATTTTAAAAGCACTATACACAGATCTATGCTTACTGACTGTTAGCGCTCTAAAACTGTCTCTGAAGATGTCACACAAACACTAAGACCTCTTTTCAAGATCCAATCAACTCCCGATAGACAAAATCAAGTCCTGCTCTTGGGTTGTGAATGCCGTTTTATGTTGACTTTAAGATCATCCAGACAGCCTAACAACTAACATCCCCATTATGTATATTAACAAACAAAGCTACTTTGGTCAACCAGCTGTGCCAGATGTTTTGCTGGTGCTTGTCCACCAGCTGGACCAGCACCAAACAAACATGGATCAGCATGGAAATTCATGCTTGTCTTTCAGCAGGGTATCTGGACCAGCTATTGTCCCTAACAAATGCATGGCAGAAACTGCTAAAGGACTAGACTTGGCCAAGATGGTGCTTAAAAATACTTAAGAACCTCTCAACTAGGAAAGCGAGATGGAGTGTCTATGGCATCTTGTAACTCCATACTATGTACTGAAGTAGGCATCTCTTCAGTTTCGAAGAAGCAGTTCTTCAGTACAAAAGTCCTTGTTGGTGTGTGGTTACAGCGAAACGGCTTCTCCAGAACGTTTTTCAAGACTGCTTTTCTCCGCTCTGAGAGAGCAGAAGAACCGCTCTGCCTGTGCTGGTTCTTCTCCTGGCTTTTTTTTGCTTAAGTCTTGGCTGTCCCGAGAGACGGCCCTGGACAAGGCTAAACACTGTTGAGTGTAACATTGGAGTACGTTTAAAGAGCCAAAAGTGAGGTTTGAGCAAAAAACAAGCCATCATGTTCCACTCTGTTCTTGTATGTTTGGCTGCAAGCAGAGCGCTTGGCCTTCTACCCACAATTCCCCAGTGTGATGTGATCTGCTGCTTTTGATGGGTTTGGAGTGGCTTTTACAAAATAACCCATAAATTTCTGGAAATCTTCTGCTTGATTACAATCTCATGTTTCTATCTGCATTTCTTCACCCTGGCAGAAAAGCCTCTGTTCACACGGGACCCCACTCAGCTGAAGGGCAGCTTTCTGTCTTCAGCCCTGCAGAAAAGCAACATGGGATTTGGCTTCACTATCATCGGGGGTGACGAACCAGATGAGTTCCTACAGGTCAAAAGTGTCATACCGGACGGACCTGCTGCACAGGATGGGAAAATGGCTACAGGTAAACACACATACACTTGCAGGTCGATGTTTGAACGGCTCTAATGTGCTATTCACACTCAAACAAAGCTTCCAGCTGGGCCACTCTTTCTCAATCTCAGTAGTGCCCACACTACTGCTGAGGTTGCGGTGTGAATCTGTCATTTTAT
This sequence comes from Sinocyclocheilus anophthalmus, assembly GCA_018155175.1. Classification (NCBI taxonomy): domain Eukaryota; kingdom Metazoa; phylum Chordata; class Actinopteri; order Cypriniformes; family Cyprinidae; genus Sinocyclocheilus; species Sinocyclocheilus anophthalmus. The sequence continues at coordinate 52,179 of JADLZN010001082.1, read as the reverse complement.
TGGTTGATAGTGTGTTAGGGACATCCAGGGGTTAAGAGCATTTACGGACAGTGTATTTATTGACTTTGTGTGTCATGCACAGCAGGGCATGTGTCCATTAATCACAGAGGTGCTTTATGAACCCTGTTACTCCAGTCCAACCTAGTTGGAGTGTGACTGCGGCAGCATTACTCACACACACACACACATACATCAGCATTGAAATATCTCCTACATTCAGAGGGACCCACTGTGCAGCATTCAGAACATAGTCAGTGCGTCTCCCATGATGCCGTTTTATTGTATTATTGTTGTTGGTAGTTGTAGAAATTATCCTTTCTGCTCCTTTCCTCTCCTTTCTGCTCTCTTCCACCCTTCATGCTCCCTCTGGACTCCTTGTCCTACTTATGCTGTTTTGCAGTCATACGCACACGCAGACAGTGCTGTGGAGGAGCTTCAGGTTACGCCAGTGTGAAATATTCAATTTTGCTGGATTAGGGAGCTCGGAGAGGAAATCGAGCACAGACACAAACGTCCTTCATATATGGACATACATACAGAACACGACCATCACTGTTGTTGGGGAATATTACTTTTGAAAACCCTATGTAATTAAAATTTGAGTTGTGTTGATTTTAGTCAACGTGTGTTAGCTTTGAGGCTAATCTGTGTGCTAATTTACTCCGAAATTAGTTTTTAGCCAAGAACAACTTGACAAAAATATTAATGATTTATCCGATCCAATCAGATGGACCCTAGAATGAGAATGAAATACAGACTATTTTTGGTATGTTCTACATAAACTTCCTTTTTTAGCAGGACATCCGTCAACACAATAAGCGATTCCATATCATTTGCACTTATTTATCACTATTTACAGAGCAAGTAGGGATGGGTTTGGTTCATTTTGTTGTGGCTACGACATATGAAATCATGGAACCTGACAATATGTAAAGGGCACAAGATATTATTTTGAGACCACAAAAGATAATAAAAATCCTTATTTAATAAGTAAACAGACCTGCATGACCACAGCATTCAGGGAATATTAGAAATGCAGGTCATTTTTTTTTCATCTAACGCTCACATAATGTTAATCTTTTTGTAATATAAAAATTATTATTATTATTATACTGTATTTGAATACTGTACATTACAATCTAGAATAAATTGGCTCACAACATTTAAATATGATTGATTTTAGTTATAGTGTTTTATTTTTAATTTATTTAGGCAAAATTGTTTAACATTTGTCAGTTATTAACCATAACATAAAGATAATTATTGGTTATTTGTTATTAATTTTGAATGTACACTATTATACGCGATTTTCTAATAATTCAAGCTATTCATTAGGGATGTTTGCTAAGCCAAGTCTCACTGTCATACAGTATTACTCATATTTTGTGATTATGTAACATAATCATAATTAAAAAAAACATTACTTCAATACTAACCACCACAAATAATCATAACTGTTTAACACCTCATCCACAAATTAACATTAATGTGACGTAAACATGCCACATATCCCTCTCTCTCTTGTCCTCCCGACTAGGTGTTTTCTTGATAAATTAAAACTATCATGCAGAGTGCTGGGATTTGCTGCGTGTCATGCTTCAATTCCTGTGTCTAAGAGCCCTGCCACCCGCCCCATCCACGTCCACTATAGATGCCTCTGCGGTGCTGATGTTTACTCTGCCCCTCACAGCTGTGCCCGAGTCCTCTCATAAAGAACTTAACAAGCAGATAATGAGTTGAATCAGGTGCACCAGTGTGCTGCAGAGGGACAGGAAGCACACAAGTCATATGCCTGCTGGAGGATCTCTGCATTTGACGTTTAGAGCTTCATTTGTATAGAATGTCTATTGTGGCTCAGCAGAGATGTTTAGGGGATTGTGTATTGATTGTGTTTGTTTAGAATGCCAGTCACAGAGCAGTGCTCCTCTGGGTTTCCATGCATGCACAGACATAAGATGTCTCAGACGTTTGCTCCCAGAGCACCTCTTATGTTGTCTCATTGTCATTAGTTTTACACAGCCCCTCTTTCTCTTCAGAACAAGACTGTAGTTCAGAGTGTATTGTTTTTTTTAGTTAATATATATTTGATACAGCATTATATATTGATAAATTTTATATTTAATAGGTAAAATATATTTTTATATTGCAATTTCATTTTTCTACATGGAAAAAAAATCTTAGTGTCAAAACAATTTCAGTGAAATATTGAAATTTCATGACATAGAAGAATATTTATATAAAGTATAATTTCAGCCCAGTAAAATTTAAACATGTTTAATGTAAGAACTACAATAGTAGTAGTAAAAATGTAGTTAAAATCACTCAAGGCATGTTTGTCCCGCTGATTGTCATTAAATGAAGAAGAAAAATATTTAAGAATTTTAATTTTAATATAACAATAAGTAGCAATAAACAAAACAAAATACCCTCAAATAATAAATATATCTACTACATGAAAAAATGCTGCGCAAGGGCCATTTGAATGAATAATTAGATTAATTGAAACTGACCATATGAATTAAACTTACTGTACATTTTTGCTATTAATATTTAAATCAGACACACTATTAATACATCTCTATTTAAATGCTCTCATACTAGTCACATAAAAGGTGATAGCTATAACCCAGCCTTAGTTTGAAGTTTATTTACACAATTTTAGTGGCTCTTATTGTCCAGTGTCATCATTAAAAGGAAGCAGAACATAATATGGGAGTTGTTGAATCTTGAATTTTCGAAGTTTGAATTTTAAGTGGATGATAATGTCTTGTTTGTGGGAGTGCAGTGATCTGGTTTGCCCTGTGGCGCTTCGGCCCAGATTGATGCTGACATAAAGCTAGGTGTGAAACAGCGAGGTCACACCGATATCATTTGCTCTCTGGAAGCATGTGAAATTATTGATTGGAACACCAGAGGCTCTAGGCAAATGTCGAACGTATTTACTGAGATTAATTAAAATTCCTGCACACAACACACAAGAGTCAGGAGGGGACAAGCCTATCGATAGACGCATACGGCACTGCATGAAATATCTCCAGGAAACCTGTAGCACAACAGATACACCGGGTGAGACCCCGTGATCATTTTTATCCCACAAATGCATTCGCCACATTTGCTGGAATATTGAGCATCGTCTCATTTCCATAATAATTGCATTTCTGATATTTAATTCTTTGTCAGCATTCAAAGATGGAGGGCAAAGCCTATATTTGGCCCGAAACATACTCTACGCAAATGTAAACGCAAGCTCAATTTCACATTCTGGCATGAGGGAACAAACATTGGAAGGACTGGTAAACTTCTTGATAGTTGAAGATCACAATTAAGTCCTGAGGTATGGCGATACTGCAGGATTGAGAAAAGGATTGAGTAGGTCCATCAAATTGTTCCTTCAACTGGTGTGCTGTAATTGTCACAGTTGCCAGGGGAGACGACATGAATAAATATGGGATGACTCCAATTGTTGCAAATTGGGGGAAAGTTTTTCATCCTGATTAGACAGACTGTTCTTATTGGGTAAAATGTATTTTTCCCCTCAATAGCTCTGTTCCAAAAACTAGAGCCGTTTTGCTGTCAGTTTTCTTTTTCGTCGGGCAAAACGATTGATTTGGAACATTCTTCACAGGCAGTGAGCCACACAAATGGTGCTTTTCATGTGAAGCACACAGGAGATTTGACTCCTCTAGTTAAACAATCTTAAAGGAATACTAATGGTGTTTAATCATAAGTTGCAACCAATCCTAAACAGCCCAAATGAGATAAAGTTCAAAAATAAGTTTCCAAATAAGAATGGAAAAAATCTAATGAATAAACTTACCATTTTCTGAGAGAAAAAAATTCCTAAAAATTTTTTATTTCAGTGTATCCAGCTGGATCTTATATAACTGTTAGGGTTAACATTCTTAAAGGGTTCGTATTCTTAGTAAGCTTGGTTCCAAATTGTGATAAAAACTTTGCTAGCATTTCAATTGATTGCTATTTCCATGGTCAAAATGTATAGTTTAATTTTAGCATGTTGCTAAGCTAATGACTTAGCACTCTCATAAGCATAACAATACACAGCACACACTAATATTGGAGCATATTGTCAAAATATTTAGTTTAATATTAGCATGTTGCTAAGCTAATGGCTCCACATTCTCATTGGCACAAAAATACACACAGAACTTACCCTATGAAAATTAACCATGGTTTCATTGTAGTAAAAGTGTAGTAACCATGGTTCTTTGGCGTATTGTTTACCATTTGTATAACCACAGTTTTACTACAAATACCATGGTTAAACTATGGTTAGTGCAGAAAAACCATGGTTAATTTTGTGGTTACCATGGTTTAGCTATAGTAACCATGGTTTTATCTGTAAACCCATGGTTAATTTTCGTAAGGGTTAGCATTCATAAGCACAAAAATGCACACAAATAATGAACGCATAGTTGATTTGTAATTATTATTTGTAATGAACTTGTATCAGTACTTTTCTTAACTGAATCAAATATAAGAATCAACTATTTTTTGACCTGTCCACCATCTTGGATCCATTTTATCACTGTGCTCATTGCAATGCTTTCTGGGAATGTGTATCTTGTAAAGAAGTGTAATTATGTTTAAGGTAATTATGCCTACCGTTTGAATCAGCCTTGGCTTCTGGTCCATATATATACCTACCAAAGTTGCTAATATATCTTTTATTTGTGTGTAATTGTTTTCCAGGAGACGTCATTGTCTACATTAATAACGTCTGCGTCCTGGGCACCACCCACACTGACGTTGTGAAGCTTTTCCAGTCGGTGCCAATCGGACAAAGCGTAACCCTCGTCCTTTGCAGGGGTTACCCTCTTCCGTACGACCCGGAGGACACAGCCAGCACTTTGCTGTCCCCCCTCGGCCTAATTGATCGCCCTCTGCTGGTCAACGGACGGAATAGCTACGACAGCTACATGGAGTACATCTCCCGCACTGCTCGCTTTGTCGACCCAATGCAAGCGATGTTGGCGCAGCCCCACCCTGGAGACACCCACCTGGATGCAGGACCGCTGGAGGACTGCGTCTCAATGGCGTCTTCAGGAGCGGCCGGAGGAGAGCTGTTAACAGTTACCATGGTGAAAGGGGCGGATGGATTTGGATTCACCATAGCAGACTGTAATGGAGGACAGCGGGTGAAGCAGATTCTGGAGGCGCAGGGATGCCCGGGGCTGTGCGAGGGCGATCTGATTGTGGAAATTAACCAGCAATCCGCGCTAATGCTATCACACACACAGGTGGTGGAGCTGCTAAAAGAGTGTCCTGTTAGGGCGGAGGCCACGCTGGTTGTGCAGAGAGGAGGGACAGGTAAGGAGGCTTTTAAATGTTTTTGGGTTTTGTGTGTATTTTCATGACCTAAAATATAGAAAAGCCCCTTAATTGGTCGAATAGTCCATCTTGCCCTTCTTAGCAGTTTTATAATTCACTCCTCGGCTTTCTCAAAGCGCCGAGTCACGCTGAAGAAGAAGCTGTTTCTGCTTTCTATGACCTTCGCTGTGCAGAAAAGCACTGTGGGTAAAAATAGTCTCTGACACATAATTAGAGTAGTGTACAAACATGCATACGCACTACCTGTGTGCTCAGTATATTTATATCCTGCATTCTGTACAAGAACTGTTGCATAACTCGCTTTCACAAACACACGCACGTAAAATTCACAAACCTCATATTTAAAGACTCTCTGAAATCAATTTTGGAGTTTTGCACATCTGTTAGCACTGAGACTAATTTATATGCTAGTGTATGCCTGTTGCTTGGCCAAATTTTGCAAGCGAAATCAGTCATTTTAATAGTAATCAGCACAATAAGGAGTTTTGCATAAGGGCAAAAAAGTTCCCCACGCAGATTTTACTCATGTTTAAACTGGTCGGTCAAATCTGCAGTGCTAACCAACAAAAAGCTGCTTGGTGACTTTGGTGTGCTTTATGCATTACTATGTTATTGGATTTTTGGCCCACAAAATTTTTCCTAAATTTCCATATATATGACCACACCTCAGTGAAACAGACCAAGGGCAAAAGGCTACTGGCTATTGACTCCTTGGATATGTCCTACTTGCAATCCAGGAAAGAAAACAGCAGTCATCAAGCCATTTCATTGGCTTTAAAGGTAGCTGAAATCAAAATTATTCCCAAAACGGATGCCAAACAGCTATTTAAAGCTTCACGCGTTGCATTTTGCAGTAATGCACTTTCCAGCACACAAGCACTTCCTACACTCACTCACGTACGCCGTGTCCCAGACACCTACACGGTCTCACATACAAATTATGGTTTGCTGGTTCAGTGTCTTGCTCTCAAGGGGCAGTGAATCAATACTGATTATTTTACAGTGCTGTTGATTATTGCTAGTGATAACTTGTTTCTCACCTGAGACTGATTTTAGATTCTCCCCAATTAATCAAGCAGTTGACTTTTCTCAGATTACTTCAGGTATTCCATAAAAAAGCCAGCTCTGCAGTCATTTTCAATATATCACTGATTCTTGAGAAGGACAAATGTATCTGCTATTAGTTTTGAAAATAGTGATATTTGCAATTTACAGTTACTAGGATGTTTCGTTATTGTTCTTATTAGATATTAATCAACAAATTTTATTCTTATTTTATTTTTTTTTCTCTTCCCTAAAGTCTGCACTCAGACATAAACTCAATAACTTCATAAATAATATACTTTAAATTATATATTAAAGTAGAGATAATAAAAATGCTTTTTTGTATAATAAACACTACTGACAAAAGATTCATTTTAGAAATTACACTTCTTCTTTTGGTTTTCACAGATGTGTCTCTACTTTTGTGAGACTGAAAGATATATGATTTTTTTTTTATTAAATCCGGCAGTATCAAAGTCATCCCTCACCCTAAAGTCTTATTTTCATTATTTTTAAATAAACAAGGTCATACAGATGCTGGTGGGTTATATAGTTTTTGTTTTATCATTTTAGATATAACTTTCTTTTCTTTCTTTCAGCTACGCTGAAATGTGTTCAAAACCATTCGGTGGTATTCATGTATTCATTCACTGAAGTTAATTCTAGATTTGTCTGTATTCATATTAAGTATTTGACATATTGTAATATCTCACAGCAATATGGGTTGACTGGTGGGGAAAAAAACATTTGTGAGAAAATGGATGTTGAAACCAAATTTAAGTCACTATCTCTGAACATATTTAGTTGATGAATTCAATTTAATTCTATGGGGGGGGGGGGGGGGACACATTTTCTTTTTTGTAGTATAGCCTGTTTTGTGTGTTTTAGTACTCAAGAATCGGCGTATGCATACAGCCTGTCCAGCATGTCAGAGCCCAGAAAGCATATAATTTGATCTCTAATTGCAGTTGGAAGCACTCACAGTTGTTTTTTTTAGGCCTGCGGTTTTAGACCCAGATTAATTGTGAGTCATTCATAGGAAAAGAAAAGGCAGTAAAAGCCGATCCACATGCACCTGTCTATACTGTAGAAAAGCAGCTCATTCGAAACATTTTAGTATTGAATACAAAAAAGCCCTTCAATGGCTTTAGCTCTAACTGACACCTTGACTGGGAACATATAAGCCTTTTTTAAAAGCAGCTTGAGCCAGTGTGATTTATGACCCGTAGCAATCAGAGTGTCTGATATAACCCAGAGAGAAAGGGAGAAGGAAAGTGAGGGAATATATACTGTAGATTAAAGATTCAGGACAGAGAGGGAAGGTATAGAGATCTTAATCGTCAAAGCAGTTAAATAATATTACACAGTCCGAAATGTATCATAGCATTAAATAAAGAGCAATCTCCTATTAGGACTTTTTAAACAGCATTTTCAGAACACCTGTCAAAATAAAAGTATGGTTTAACATGCAACAGAAATATATTACTCTTGTATTACTTTTGTAAAGTATAATGTACATCTTTAAATATTCCATTTTCTATCAGATTTAAATAAAACAATTAAATGATAAAAAAATAAATATTACAACCAGATTAATCACTTAATTGTAGAAAAAAATATTATTAGCCTATTAAAAAAAATGTTTTAAAAGAATATTCACACAATTTTTCTTGCATGTATTAATTTCAACAGTAAACATCAGTTTGTTTGTCAAAAAATAAAAGGGTTTAATTTTCATTTGATTTAAAATAAATGTTTAATGCCTTCATTTGGTTTTCAGAAAAATTCAAACAAGAAGAAAAAAAAAAGAAAAAAAGAAAGAAACCGTTTGTAGGGCCCTATTGTTCAAAATGTTGAAATTGAGACTTTTGGACTTATTTTTTTCACTGAAATAAATGTTTTTGTAATTACACAGAGAGTAAAGTACCGAAATACAGGTACCGATACCGGTACCATACCGGTTAAAATGTGAACGGTACCCAACCCTAACCATGATACATACATATTTTAACATATTATCTTCATGTTACAGTAATGAGAATGAGACACTGTATTTTGCAACTCTAAGGTTTAGACTGTCTGTTTACAGTAATTAGAACTGGAGAAATAAAATGAGTTCGATTTTCAATATAATGTTATAATTCATCCCTGAGGGGTAATCACAAGAAAATGGGAAAGATAAGGTGAAGAAGAGAAAGATCTAGAGAGCTATTTTGAGAGCTTATGTGAAGTATGTCTATCCTCTGTGTCAGTGCAGGTCAAAGGTTAACGAGAGAGACATTAAATCCTCGTTGAGCCCCAGTGATCAGTATGGTGGATTACAGCCTCTATGCGCTTCACATACAGTGTGAAGCACAATTGCACTCCAAAGCACACATGCATATTTATGGTAGGAGCATTTCTAGTATTGTGCTAATTATACTGATTCCAAAAGGTATTGGGAAATTTAATGAACATTTAAAAACGTATAAATGTGATTGCATTATATAACAAATTATACTTTGAAATTGTTTGACTAAAAACATTTAACATTTCACATATGTTTTACCAAAATACCAAAAACCTTGACAAAGGGAATTGCAAAAATTAATGTGTTTTGAGGAAAATCTCTAGCATTTTTAATTTCCTGACTACACTTTGTTTTATAGTTTACCTAATGCAGTGACACTGAGATATGTTTAAGTGTGACTTAAGTGCCCAAATATTTTTGTTACTACTGTATATTCATAGTTGAACAGTATTTTTTAAATTATTATTCTGTTTAGTTTTGTCTAGGCTATCAATGTTAGTTTTAGTTTGTTTATAGTTTTAGTTTATTTAGTTTTCGTGTTTTATTATAGGACTGCCAAAGTTAATGCACAATGTGTGTAATTTAAAGAAAAAAAATGTCTCAGCACAATCTAGAGTTGTTGCTGTCTACTGGCAGTTGTTTTCACAGGCAGATTATAAAACATTTCTAGTTTCATAATGTGCCACCAAAAACTAAAAATAACGTGTGGTCATTTTATTTTATTTATGGGTATTTATTTTATTTATTTCATTAATATTTAAATTTATATTCTGTTAGTTTTTATTATTATTTTATGGATTTAGTTTATTTTATTTTATTTTATTTGTTAATTCTTCTTCAGGAGTTTTAGTTCATAGCTCAGAGCTCTACAATTATCTGGAGTGCCATATTTGAAATGAATGGGGAAAATACCTTTGGAACCCAGGCTGCTCCAGAAGTGGGCATTCAGCTCTTTTGTCAGTCAGTTTGTTTGGGCCAGTAAGGGGTACAGAGGTCACCTTGATTAATCCCAAACTCTTTGGAGTAAATTACAGTAAGGTTATTTGTATTCATTCCTTTGATGTGGTATGATTTGTGCCTCACCAAAGTGAAGTGTAATGAAACCACATTCTGTTAAATGGCCATGTGTGTTTGCAAGGCCACTGACCCACAACCAGGGCGCATGTTTTGTTTCGTGTACATGTGGGTAGACCACCAACAGAGTCAGCGTGCTTGAAGGTCATTATGGTCACTTGAATATGAATTTGGCCTCATGTCCCATACATCAAAAATCTGTCCCATTCTTATCCTCGTCATATTCAGACAGACTTCACAGTGAGCCCTGAAACACTAAACCGCCTGTAGCATCACGCTACCACTCGAGTTTAACATCCGTCTGTTCAGACATGCCGTGAATGACATAAGGAGGACACAAGACGATTTGCACAAACCAACAGTTTCTGTCAAGCCAAGTCGCAGGGTCAGTTTTATTCAATGTTGCTTCCATCTGTATTTATCTGCACCTCTTCATTTCTTCCGTCCTTTTGATGCAGCATATGCCAAGACTTCTGAAGCCATACAACTACTTTATGTGAGGAAAAAATTTCAGTATTCACTAAACACCTTAACATCCGAGTTTATGAGTGAAGATCTTTTCAGTGAATGGGTTTGTACTATTCACAAAACCAGTCTAAATGATTCATTGACAAATCAAACTGACCCAATACTGAATTCCAGTTTATTTATGACTCGATGATTAGGTCGCAAATTTAGAGTTTGTTGTTTTATGTATAATATATATACAGTTGGGAAAAAAGTATTTAGTCAGCCACCAACTGTGCAAAGTTCTCCCACTTAAAAAGATGAGATAGTCCTGTAATTTTCATCATAGGTATTCCTCAAATATGAGAGACAAAATGAGAGAGAAAAAATACAGAAAATCACATTGTAGGGTTTTTAAATAATTTATTTGCAAATTATTGTGGAAAATAAGTATTTGGTCAATTAAAAATTTTTATCTCAATACTTTGTTATATACCCTTGTTGGCAATGACAGAGGTCAAACGATTTCTGTAAGTCTTCACAAGGTTTTCAAACACTGTTGCTGGTATTTTGGCCCATTCCTCCATGCAGATATACTCTAGAGCAGTAATGTTTTGGGGCTGTCTCTGGGCAACACGGATTTTCAACTCCCCTCCAAAGATTTTCTATGGGGTTGAAATCTCAAGACTGGCTAGGCCACTCCAGGACCTAGAAATGCTTCTTACGAAGCCACTCCTTCGTTGCCCGGGTGCGGTGTGTTTGGGATCATTGTCATGCTGATAGACCCAGCCACGTTTCATCTTCAATTCCCTTGCTGATGGAAGGAGGTTTTCAATCAAAATCTCACGATACATGGCCCCATTCATCTTTCGTTTACACGGATCAGTCGTCCTTGTCCCTTTGCAGAAAAACAGCCCCAAAGCATGATGTTTCCACCCCCATGCTTCACAGTAGGTATGGTGTTCTTTGGATGCAACTCAGCATTCTTTCTCCTCCAAACACGACAAGTTGAGTTTTTAACCAAAAAGTTCTATTTTGGTTTCATCTGACCATATGAAATTCTCCCAATCCTCTTCTGGATCATACAAATGCTCTCTAGCAAACTTCAGACGGCCTGGACATGTACTGGCTTAAGCAAAGGGGACACGTCTGGCACTGCAGGATTAGAGTCCCTGGCGGCGCAGTGTGTTACTGATGGTAGCCTTTGTACTTTGGTCCCAGCTCTCTGCAGGTCATTCACTAGGTCCCCCGTGTAGTTCTGGGATTTTTGCTCACAGTTCTTGTGATCATTTTGACCCCACGGGGTGGATCTTGCGTGGAGCCCCAGATCGAGGGAGATTATCAGTGGTCTTGTATGTCTTCCATTTTCTAATAATTGCTCCCACAGTTGATTTCTTCACACCAAGCTGCTTACCTATTGCAGATTCAGTCTTCCAAGCCTGGTGCAGGTCTACAATTTTGTTTCCGGTGTCCTTTGACAGCTCTTTGGTCTTTGGCCATGGTGGAGTTTGGAGTGTGACTGTTTGAGGTTGTGGACAGGTGTCTTTTATACTGACAACAAGTTCAAACAGATGCCATTAATACAGGTAACGAGTGGAGGACAGAGGAGCCTCTTAAAGAAGAAGTTACAAGTCTGTGAGAGCCAAAAATCTTGCTTGTTTGTAGGTGACCAAATAATTATTTTACGAGGAATTTACCAATTAATTCTTTAAAAATATTACAATGTGATTTTCTGGATTTTTTTTGTCATTTTGTCTCTCATAGGTGAGGTTATACCTATGATGAAAATTACAGGCCTCTCTCAATCTTTTTAAGTGGGAGAACTTGCACAATTGGTGGCTGGCTAAATACTTTTTTGCCCCACTGTAGTTGTTAGACAACATTTGAGGTTTTAGGTTGGGATTTTAAGGTTGCTGAGGGTGAAGACTGAAGATCCATGTTAGATGAAGTGTGGCGTTGCTCCCACAGGAGCAGCTTTTCAAAAAAGGGATTTGTGGTTAAGATCAGGGATCAGTAAATGGGGCAGAGAGTTCATGATGGATTTGGTTTGGGGTGTGGAGTTCTAAGTTAGGACTGGGATCAAGGTTAGATGAAGGAAGGGATGGGAGTAAAAGGTTTGGGATCAGGGTTAGAAATAGATTTAGAATTTAGGGGTTGGATTCAGTGAAATGATCAGGGAGTCCATGGTGGTTTTAGGTTGGGGTTTGGAATAGAAGTTGGAGCTGACAGTAAGGATCCAGGTTAGATGAAGGAGGAGGAGCAATGGGTTTGAGATAAGGGTTAGATATAGGGGTTGGACTTTGAATTTAGTTGTTTGGGTCAGGGTTCAGTAAAAAGATCAGGGAGTCCATGATAGATGTAGGTTTGAGTTTGTAATAGGATTTGGAGCTGAAAGTAAGGATCCAGGTTAGGTGAAGGTGGAGGAGCAATGGGTGTGAGATAAGGGTTAAAAATAGGGGTTGAATTTTGAATTTAGGTGTTTGGGTCAGGGTTCAGTGAACGGATCAGGGAGTCCATGATAGATTTAGGTTGTGGTTTGGAGTAGGAGTTGATGCTGAGGGTTATGATCCAGGTTAGATGAAGGTGTTGGACTAATGAGTTTGGGATAAGGGTTAGAAATAGCGGTTTGATTTAGAATTTAGGTGTTGAGGTCAGGTTTGGGTTCAGGGTTCAGTGAATGAATCACGAAGTACACAATGGATTTGGGCTCTGAAAACATGTTCATCCATCCATTCGTTCCCTAGATCACATGTCCTATGTAGGATTGCAGGGATGCTGGAGCCTGTCACAGTGTCTCGGCCATAGGCAGGAAAACACTCTGGATGGATGAATGCTAATGTCCTACTTGGCTAAACTATGTTATGCCATATGTGAAATGAGCTAGCAAAAATTATGTTCTTCAGCACTGACTGTTATACCAAGGTATACATGTAGTTTACCAATTAACAATCAGGCCTTCTTGGTTTTACATCTGATCCAGTCAATGACATGAGGCGCAGCTCACTCACACAGAGAGATGTCTAATGCCAACACTTAAAGGCTTTTCTACGAATCCAATCAGTGGAACGGTCCAGGAGCGTTTAGACAGCCTATTATACGCCCTAATAAAACTGTCAGTGCTCCAGTGAAATGATGTGCCACTTCTTAATGTGTCGCAATTTGGCCCCTCTGTCTCACCACTGGACACTGGCCATCCTTTCTAATTACACTAGTGCAAATGTGAGAGTCTCTTGTGAACAGTTTGGTTCACCCTCTCTGTCTTTTTTGTATCCCTGCTGATCGATTGTCATCTTTGCTTTCCTTCTATCTCTGGTGTGGGAGTCTAAAGCTAAATCTCAAGACTTGTCCATGGTGTAACACTGGGTTGATTGTTTATAAATGTCTCATTCATAATGTCCAGATGGTGATGTGGTTTTACTGCCAGATCTCTTTGTCTCTGCAATAATTTCACTGCCCCACATGTCTAGCACTCTTCACTTGTGAAAATGCCCTTGGCTGCTGATTTAAGTGCATTTTGGCATGTTCCTCTGGAATGGTTATCCATTGGATCGGTCTTTGAAAAGCTGCTCCAGGATCAGAGTCTCTAACCAGAATCCATTGATTACCAAACACTCTTCCAGAGCGCCATCTGCCGTTTCCAGGATTGGCTTATTTAGTGAAGATCTTATTGTTATCAGATAATTGTTGCACTGAAATGTCCCTTAGGAACGTTACTATGACAGCTTCGGTATGACACACAGCTCAACAGAATATTGGTTATAATGCCCAGAAGCAAGATAAAGGTTTTCAAAAGAAAATGATTATTTCATCTCTGAAATTATAGAAGCCAAATTAATTGAAGACCCCATAAAATTGAAGTTTTGTGGCTTTCCTTGTGATAACCAGGCCCATGTGGAATCTGAAAACACAGAATTCTGCAAAAATCCTAACCCTACCCCATGTAGTTACCTTATATTACCAGAACTTTCTTAGGTTGGTACACTTTAAGTACACTGTAAGTACTTGTAAGTACACGTACTGTGAAATAAAGTGCAACCAAAATTTGTTTATTTTTGCCAACAATTAGAAAGGTCTATATATCCTCACCTTCCATTTTTGTTACGTTTTTCATAATACTTTCAGAAAACCTCATAATATCTGTAAAGGCATGTACTTTAATTTAGAGGCAACATTTTAAAAAAACAGCTCATCATCACAAAAAACATCACAAATAAATTAATTAATTAATCAAATGTTTAGTGACTAGGTTTTAAAGCTGAAGTGTGTAGTTTTTGCCCTACTACTAGATTGTTTCAGACTGGTTTCTCCTAGATTCCTATTGGTTTTGCTAGTCAGGATGCTCAGAAATCAACATTCAAAAAGCTCTGCATATTAAGCTGGGATAGAAGAAAGTATTTTAATGTAGAAAGCCCAATACACTTAATTTCTAAATTATTGCTATATTATTATATATTTGAGTAATTACTAGATTATTAGATACACAAGGTGGTGGATATCATTCAGTCTTGTGCTTCCTGTCTCACTGTTGTCATGGCCACCAGTTTAAGCATCTGCTATTTTGGTTGTACTGTAGCTAGTGTTTAGAGAAAATGTTCTGTCTAGCTTGGTGTGCGTGTATGTGAGAGTATGCGTGCACTGTTTAAATTATTTTTCAAAGCTTGCATTAATATCTCATATGGTGTGATCAATCCAGCTTATCAATTACCCTCTTTACTAGGAGCTCTGTCCATCCTAAATTGAGGGTGTGTGTGTGTGTGTGTGTGTAACAGAAGCAGATGACTCTTAGCTGGTTGAGGAAAACAAACGCCTCTCAGCGTCTCATCAAAGAGCTAATTAGCTCCGGCTCTACTGATATTCTCATTAGCTGATTTATACCCATTAACTCAGATATAGGCATGGGACCATTAGCTTACCAGACACATGCTTCAAAATTTCAAGAGGAGCTTATGGGGAATTGACAGTGGATGTGAATGCACACACACATAAGACAACTCACATAACAGTAATATGTCGAAAACAGTTGCTGGCTTCTCAGTAAGGACAGTTTGGGTCAATCTGATAATGGAGGTAAATGTACATACCATGTTTACATCACTCCACCAAAAAAAGCTGAGTAATGCTCATGTTTTCACTTAAGAAAGACATCTGAGAGGTCATATCTCATGACCTGGGTCGTTCACACTAGGTTAAAGGCTGAATTAGGCCTCTAAAGGACCCATATTCACCACATTTATATATTACTATTATGTATACTTACTGTATATTTTATATTTCTATTACTTTACATCTAAATAAATGTTATTCAATATCCAGCATTGCTGTTGAATATATGCAACAATCAGACAGTATATGCCATTCGGTACATATTGAATATATACTGGCAGCTTCATACCTCGATGTACTCCGACTGTTGCCTACTGGGACTGTGTGTATATTATGAATAAATGAAGATTAATGCTCCCCATCTGATCTCTGTGCTGCTTAAATCTTGTTTAGTTAATGAAATGCACCTCAGTCATAAAGAGAGCACTAGATGGTAAGCAAGTCGTTGATTTGTGGCAAAGTGGACATTAGTTGTCCTGACTGTCCACAGCATATTTTAATCAGTATGCACTAGAGCCCACACATGAGAGGCTGGAAGGATAGAAAGAGATGACAAAATGACAATAGTACAAGAATATATATATATATATTATTTTATATACAGAAAGCCTGTCTGGAATTACGTTTTCTCCTAGTCTCACCTGCATCATACAAATTTATGGCATTTGATGAATGTTGTTAGCATAATCAGCTTAATATGCATCAAGGATGTTGCACAATCTAGGACGTGTTTATTTGAAAGTATGTTTACCAGCTCAGGTTCAAATTGGGCGAGATATTTAACAACTGCATCCATGAGCTGATTAAGACTCATGAAGTGATGTGAACTACATTAGGAATCGAAATTTGAGCATTGTTATCCACTGACCTTTTCTGTTTGCTTTGTTCATTTATTGTGATTTATAGCCATCGACCACCATGCACCAAGAGCTCCTGTTTTTTTAGCAAAGCACTACTTTGAGCAAATATTTTCTTTTTTTGCAAAATATGTTTTGCATCAGAAGACCATTTGATTTTCATCCATTGATGAGACTTGATATGACTTGTATCTGTGCTCTCCAGAGCACTCTTCCATTCATTTCTCTATCCATACAAATGAAGCGCAAAGAAGCCACTTTTCCTTCCTTTCAACTAGTGTCACTGATTTCTTGCTCAGCCTTGCTCACTGAAGCAGCCCAGTTGTGGCCTGTCGGACTCTCTGCTCCTTATTTGATGACTCATGCCCAGCCGACAGCAACACGCTGCACTTTGCTTTTTAATCAGCCGGTTGCCATTATGCTTGTGTTGTAAATGCAGCACAAAGAAAGAGAAGCAGAGTGTGATTATTAATTTCGATTAGAAGTTAGTGTGCATTAAAATACTTATTTGTGTGAAGCAACTGCATGTCAGATTCTTTATGTAGGCTATACATCCAAAAAGCTGAAGACTATTTCTGTTTTATACATCAGAAACTCAAAAAGGTCACCTTCACATTATAAACACTATAGAAGCGTTATAATCACAATCAGATGCCGTCTGAGAATCCTGAGTTTCCAGCCTAGTCTCATTGTTTATATGTAGGTACTTGTACAAAACATTTACAGGTACAAAAATATAATTTTTTGTATGTTTGGGTATGCTGATGTGTATGGAAGCCTGTTTCCGCCAATGAATAAAAAAATTTAAAAAGGTAATTTCGACTTTTTATCTCACAATTGGCTGATACAAACTCGCAATGAGAAATCAAGTCAGAATTGTGTGATATAAACTCTCTATTGTGAGTTATTAAGTCAGAATTGTGAGATATAGAGTAAACTCGCAAGACTGAGAACATATCAGTCTTTTTTTTCTCCTCAGAACTGGACTTTATAACTCGCAACGCAAGTTTATATATCACAATTTTGAGAAAAAAAGTCAGAATTACTAGATAAAAAGACGCAATTTCCTTTTTTTATTTTGTATTCAGTGGCGGAAACGGGCTTCCATAGATGTGTGCAATGTGGACACACTGGAAACAACAAAAATGAAAATATAATGTATAGAAATATTCACAAATCCTTTATATGATGAATTTATTTATAGTTTAGATTCCTTAACTCTAATCCTAAAACTAAATATGACCACTTTTCAAAAAAAGAAAAAATTAAACAGGCAGAAAAATTAACAGTAAAAATGTGTTACTATATTTTTGAGTCACTAATTTTTCTGCTACCTCTAAACCTCTTGCTACTAAGGATGGAGATGATGATGATTGAATAACGACATGAATTCTGAAGATTTGGATTACAGTGCAAAAATAAAATAGATCATATAGATAGATAGATAGATATATAGATAGATAATAGATGATCATAGATAGATACCTTTGGGAAAAAAAGTATTTAGTCAGTTACCAATTGTGCAAGTTCTCCCACTTAGGCCTGTAATTGTCATCATAGGTATACCTCCACTATGAGAGACAAAATGATAAAAAAAATCCAGAAAATCACATTGTATGATTTTTAAAGAATTTATTTGCAAATTATTGTGGAAAATATGTATTTGGTCAATAACAAAATTTAATTTCAATACTTTGTTATATACCCTTTGTTTGCAATGACAGAGGTCAAACGTTTTCTTCACAAGGTTTTCACACACTGTTTGCTGGTATTTTGGCCCATTCCTCCATGCAGATCTCCTCTAGAGCAGTAATTTTTTTGGGGCTGTCGCTGGGCAACACGATTTTCAACTCCCTCCAAAGATTTTCTATGGGTTTGAGATCTGGAGACTGGCTAGGCCACTGCAGGACCTTGAAATGCTTCTTACGAAGCCACTCCTTCGTTGCCCGGGTGGTGTGTTTGGGATCATTGTCATTCTGAAAGACCCAGCCACGTTTCATCTTCAATGCCCTTGCTGATGGAGGAGGTTTTCACTCAAAATCTCACGAGACATGGCCCCATTCATTCTTTCGTTTACACGGATCATTCGTCCTGGTCCCTTTGCAGAAAAACAGCCTCAAATCATGATGTTTCCACCCCCATGCTTCACAGTAGGTATTGTGTTCTTTGGATGCAACTCAGCATTCTTTCTCCTTCAAACACGACAAGTTGAGTTTTTACCTAAAAGTTCTATTTTGGTTTCATCTGATATTATGACATTCTCCCAATCCTCTTCTGTATCATCCAAATGCTCTCTATCAAACTTCAGACAGGCCTGGACATGTACAGGCTTAAGCAGGGGGACACGTCTGGCACTGCAGGATTTGAGTACCTGGCGGCGCAGTGTTTTACTGATGGTAGCCTTTGTTATTTTGGTCCCAGCTCTCTGTAGGTCATTCACTATGTCCCCCCGTGTGGTTCTGGGATTTTTGCTCACAGTTCTGGTGATCATTTTGACCCCACGGGGTGAGTTCTTGCGTGGAGCCCCAGATCGAGGGTGATTATCAGTGGTCTTGTATGTCTTCATTTTCTAATAATTGCTCCCACAGTTGATTTCTTCACACCAAGCTGCTTACCTATTGCCAGATTCAGTCTTCCCAGCCTGGTGCAGGTCAACAATTTTGTTTCTGGTGTCCTTTGACAGCTCTTTGGTCTTGGCCATGGTGGAGTTTGGAGTGTGACTGTTTGAGGTTGTGGACAGGTGTCTTTTATACTGATAACGAGTTCAAACAGATGCCATTAATACAGGTAACCAGTGGAGGACAGAGGAGCCTCTTAAAGAAGAAGTTACAAGTCTGTGAGAGCCAGAAATCTTGCTTGTTTGTAGGTGACCAAATACTTATTTTACAGATGAATTTACCAATTAATTCTTTAAAAAATCCTACAATGTGATTTTCGGGCTTTTTTTTTGCGCATTTTGTCTCTCATAGTTATGTATACCTATTATGCAAATACAGGGCTCTCTCATCTTTTTAAGTGGGAGAACTTGCACAATTGGTGGCTGACTAAATACTTTTTTGCCCCACTGTAAGTCATTTTATGGTGCATTTGTGGTATTTTATGCTTTTTTTGAGTCACGGCATATTCAGAAGTGTGTTAAATGTAATGGTTAAATGATAAGTAATGAAAAATGTCATTCATTTTTAAGTTTCAAGTTATTCTTGTTCAAAATAAATGTAATTTTTTTAAACGAGCTAGCACTAGAAGTCACAGAATAGAATAAAATGTTGAACTGTGTTAAATAAATCTGATTGATCATAAATACATAAATAAATCCAGTTGATCATAAATAGAATCAACCAATTAATTCCATTAATTAAATATTCATAGATTATTCATAGAGAGGGTTCGTAAACATGTATGTCTGTAAAGTTGTTCATATGCATTTTAGATTATGTCAGTACGTGAATAATGTATGTTTTAGTGTCTAGGCAAACATAAGTAAAAGTACATGTGGTATAACTGCATATTATACATACACGAATACTCTTGAGATCACATTGAATTATTAAATTCCATTAGAATTTAGTGTACATTAAAATACTTATTTTATGTGAAGGAGCATGTCAGATTATTTATGTAGGCTACACATCCAAAAAGATTTCTGAATTATTTTCCTGATATTTTATACATCAGACGTTCAAGGTATAGTGACTAAAAGGTCAGTTTAACATAATTGCAAAAGCGTTTTAATCACAATCAACCTGGAGCCTTACAGGCAAATATAAGCTTATAATAACATCAATAGCTTTTTCATCTCGATATAGCAACTCTGGAACCCTGTATAGTGAAAATATTTCACATGACTGCTCACAATCTCACTGTTATCTCTGGATTATTATAAATGAAACCGCATTCATGTGCACAATAAATATATTTCTGTAATTGGTTATATGTTGTCTACAGTGGCTTTTTAATGGCCAATCTCTAAGAACAGGGAGATCAATACAAAGCCGATTTAATTGAAGAAGAATAAAAAACACATGCAAACAAACTTTATTTTAAAAACACATTTTGTACTCAAATAACTTATCATTATGAAAATAAAAGAATATATATTAAAAATGAGTTTTTAAAGATGAATACATTTCACAGCAGCCGTATTCTTAATTCTTTATTGGATTAACTGTGCAGCTCTAGTATGTTTGTGCACTCTCGTTAATTCCAAACAGGTCATTTGCATCGCCTTGTTCGTTCCTGAAGGTCATCTGCGGTAAGGCATGAAAGACAGAGAGGGAGAAGTTGAATGCAAGATGCTGGACGGTGTATGCGTGTGTTTGTTTTGTGCATTTCAAGGCCGATTTAGGAGGAGTTTAGAAAGGAGTTTCAAAATATTCATGAATCATGAACGTTTGATGTCGGCGAGTATTGTTTAGCTCTTAATACCAGAAGAGGTGCTCTAGACTGCCACTACTTCCTGTTTGTTGTGATTAGAGTTCAGAAGCCTCGTGGTCTTTCGCCTCATCTCAGCCAATGTTTTTCCTCCAGGGGGGAAATGAGCATTTGATGTGATGTGAAGTGTGCATTTTAAGCATCTTTCTGTCATTGGATTTGGGCGTCCTTTCATTGATTGCAACAGGAGATTTGTATTTTTTGTCATCAGAAAAAATCAACAAATACGGTCCACATGATCAAACTTGTATATTTTACATTCAAATCTCTCTTGCTCTCAACAGATACATGAAATATTCAAATAATAACCACTTGTCCTCAAAATGCAATTGCTTTAGAGAAGAGCAAATGTTCTGAACTGAATAGATATTTGAATAGCTGCTGTTTGAATTGTATCTTCGGTTGTAATTACCGATTAAATGGTCTTGATTTTAAACACTGTTCATTTTGTAATTGCACACTAATCTTGTTACAGTTATTTTAAGCACTTTAAAGATTACTTGTTTAACACTACTAACACTAGAATTATTCAGATGCTTAACACAGCACCACAACAATTTCAGCAAGTTATGTAATTTGGTAGAATTTTACACAATGACCAATATACCGTGAGACAGTCTGAAATAAAAAGGGTCTGGATATTACATATTTATTCTGCACTATTTCTCGGTCGTTAATCAAATAGGCCAGTTTAAACTTCTTTGGATAAAAGACGTTTTTCAATTCCTTCCATTGAAAGTCACAAGATGCTATTGAAACGTTCTCGAATTATTTTGCACAAAGTTGTATTAACATTTTGGATTAAGTTAGAATATTACAAACTACAAGTGATCTCAGAAATGCCTTTTGGACCCCATTTAGAAAAAAATAAATACTGGCTAAAATAAATAAAACAATAAATGAAACTGCATCTACGCGGCTCAGAATGTACCTCAAGAGAGTACAGCTGCGGAGTAAGCAAAATAATAAAGGGTTATCGTCTGGCTTTTTTTCTGTTTTGATTTGCTTAAAATTCCCACTTCAAATCTAATACTAAAGATCCAGCATGCTAAAGGTTTTGTTCTCCATTGCAGGTCACTTTTCACCTTGGAAGACCTCTAAACAGGTAAAACGTATCGTATTCCAGCCCTCTGAATTTAATTAATAAACTAACATCAACTGTGTACTCTCAATATTGAGTGATTAGGTCTTATTATACATTATACAGCAAGCATATGTATTAATAACCATGACTGTTGAGCTTTATTACTAAGATCAACGCATGATAAATGGCTTTATTGTATTGTTATAACATATTACCACTAACTGCATTGTACTAAGCTACTGCTAGTGTGTCTTAAAATGTGTCTACAACACCAAACGGCAGCTACAGTGCACAATATAAATGAGTACACCCCCTCTAAAACTTAACAAATTCAGCACCTTTACTTTACGCGACATGTAGGGTTCTTTGGAGAGGTAATTTCCAACAAGCGCGGAGGGCACTTACAAAGAAGGAATGCCAAATTTTCAGCAAAAAAAGATTTCGTATCAAAGTTGGGTTGCATAAAAGGAGTACACCCACTGAAAGTTCTAAATAAAACTAAAAATGTAAGGTTTAAGGATTTTGATAACAAGGTAAGAATTGAACCAAAACTGTTAAAGGTAAGTAATTTATTGATAATTAAGTGTTTTATGGCCCACTGAATCATACTCAGACCTAATGCTGGCAGCAGTGGAACCACTTAGGAGATAACTGCCAGGTGACTTATTTCTTAGCATAAAAGAAGACAACGGTACAAGAGGAATACAAATTATGTTTAAGTTGAGGGGGGGGGGGGGGGGGGGGTTGGGGAGGGGGGGGGGGGGGGTAAATTAGCAGAGTAGCGCCATCATTCAAAAACAATGGACTTGTGATAAGGCTCCTGAAATAATAATCAGGTCTTCACTTTAAGTTTTCATTTAGTGATGAGTGAGTTTTTGCTAGAAAAAGAGCAGGAGAAACACTGTGAAAGTGTCTCAGAGTCGTCAAAAGCTGTGAAAAGAGTGACACTTCATCTCACAGAGTATGACGCAGCAAGCAGAAGTGTTTTTTTTTTTTTACATGTAGGTTGTTGTACCACTTAGAACTACAAAAACTGTAGCCAAAGCTAAATAAACTCATTTAACCTCTTCCAGGGCCCATATTTACAAAATAGAGACTTCTGGGAATCCATACTCTGGTCTCAAGAGACCAAGTCAATCATTTCGGATCCAAAAGCATCCGAAATGTTCTGGTGTTGAAAAAAAGTTTTTAAAAATCCAGTCATCACAACTGGAAAGATTATGGAAATTCATTTGTTAAAAGCTACGGGGACCTAGTTGAAATAAACACTTAGTACAGCTGAGAACAAATCTCTGCACCTTCACTAATCTTTCCTCACTAACCAGTGCACTGTGTAATGTGGCACATAAAACCTTCACCCTCAGCAGTCTGTCTCTGTGATGTCCTTTGATTCTGATCCAATATTGTCAGCTGTCTTGTCTGCTTGACTAAATCTTCAAGAAAGTGTTCCTCAAACTCTGAACTGTCCCATGTGTATGTATATTTACACACAGGATGGTATATGTAAATGTATATGATAAGGTATATGACGGCATATATATATTTGCAAATAAATCAAATGATTTTAAGGATTTTTTTTTATGTTAAGTATATACATTTTTGTGAAATCGAGTTATGCTCAGCTTTGCTAGAAATGTAAAACTGTAACTCTGGCAGTGAAAACCCAGCTAAAGACCTTTTTTTGTGATTTACTGTTTTCTACATTAAATCATTCTTCATAAAGTAAAGAACATTCTGTGAAAATGTAACCTTGATATCTTTGATATTGACTGAGTAAGGCCATGTCAAATATTGGAATCATAGTAAAATGAATAGTTAAAATTAAACTTTGATGCTTGTTATCTCATAATTAGATTTTTTGAGACTTTAGCCTGGATTTCACAGACAGGGTCACATATACAGTATAGACTACAGAGAGTCTGTTCTAAAGATTGGTTTTGAAAACCAAATCACATCTGTCAGAAATCTAAACCAAATATGAATCCCTTTTTATTTCATCTCTGAGCACGTAAACTCTTATGCTCCCATTTTCACAGACTCTGACTCAAAGATATAACAAGTTAAGTTAAGAATATATCAAATATTTATAATAAAACTGTATTTTTTATTCATCACAAACCTGAACCCATTGCAAACCTGAAGTTATGTATAAAAAACTGACTTGAACCCACCCAAAATGGTTTGTCCTTTAGCAGACCTCTATCGTGAGCCTCTTTGATTGCTATAAGCAAAAACCTGTTTGCAAGAGTATGTACGTCACAGCGCTTCGCTCTGGCAGTAATAACATCATCTATGAGCTAATGTGCGCGTGTGCGTGCGTTTGCTTGGCAGTGACACGTTTTAATCTGTTTGTTTCCCAGCCGCACGCAGCAGCCCAGAGGCATTTGCCCTCATCCTCTACAGCTCCTCCAGATTAACACTGACCTCCTTTAATAAGCCTTGGCATCTTTCTCATCCTGGCATCTACTTTCTTTCTTTGTTGATTTTTCCACCTCTTCTTCAATTATGCCTTTTGTTTGGCATTTGCTTTTAGGGCGCTTTCACGCTAAAGCTTTTGGCACGAAACCGAATCCATTTGTTGTCCAGGGTTGTGTAGAATTTAATCACCTCACTGTCGGTTCGTTAGTTGGAATTGAACTGGCTAGGACCCGACAAGAAGATGAATCGGAGTATGAATCTGAATGGATAGAATGTAGAATTGACTAATTGCAATTCAAAGAATTGAATGACAAGCTTTCCTTTTTCTTGTGGACAATTACCTTTATTAGGGTAAATTTCTTCTTTCAATTGATTTTAACTCTTTCCCCGCCAGCGTTTTTGAAAAAAGTTGCCAGCTACTGTCAGCATTTTTTTATAATTTTTGCTCAAATTTCATGGCCCCCAGAATATTTTGTTGTATGAATATCTAAACATGTAATACACCAAAATAAAGAACAAAGCCTGTTCTTATTCTTATTCTGTTTTATTCTAGCTTCAAACATTTTTTTTATCAACACTTCAGTGTAGGTAAGTTTCATAAAAAAAGCAACATTTTGAGCAAAACATTTTTTTTTGCATTTTTTATCAAATACTACATCAGGATCATATTCAGTACGATGATCAAAGCAAAGATAAGAGCGTATAATATTATATAAATGCAAATTTTAATACAATTCTATTTCCTGCTACCTCAATTCAAATTCAGATTTAATTGTAATTTAAAAAGCATTCTGATGCAATTCTGAATGGCACACGACCCTTATGTCTGCTTGAAAAGGTGAATTCGGGTACATCTGCAAATCATATGTACGCGATTTGTCCTAAATCATGAAAATGAAAGCCAAATAATTCGCATTTTTTTGTAAATATTGACCGGTTATTCATATGACAGTGTGTGGTTGGAGATACGAATTATGTATTTTGTTAGTAGTACTTTATAAAAATTATTAAAATACACTACCGTTCAAAAGTTTGTGGCAGGACTGTGTTGTTGTTTGTCTTATCAGTAAGGATGCATTAAATTGATCAAGTGATAGTAAAGACTTTTACATTGTTACAAAAATATTCTATTTCAAATAAATGCTGGTCGTTTACCCCTTTCTGCCGAACGAACATCAAGTTCCAAAAATTATAAATGAGTTTTGCATCAAAGAAAAATTATCATTTTAAAGTATATTAAAATAGAAAATGGATATTTTAAAGTAAATATTCAAATATACTGTTTACGTATTTTTATAACTACATACATACATAAATGCAGTATGGTAATCAGAAAAAGGTCGTCTAAACGGAACTTTTAAACGGTAGTTTATATTACCTCCTCTTTTGTTACTTTTAGTATTGTTGATTCATATATAGCTAAGGTCATTAATGGAATTACATTTATTTGATCTCTAAAAATTCTAAAAATTGTTGTTCCGCTTGTAGACAACCATGGAGCTTAGGTGTGCCGAGTTTGAGTCCGGGTCGTATGACCTTCCCCTGACACACCCCTCTTCCACTTCACTTCCTGTCCACTTTCTGTCCTATCGAAATAAAGGCATAAAACGGCAACAACAAAAAATCTTCTTCGTCTTTTTTAAAACTACTAAGAGAACCGTTAATGAAACCATTAAGAGGAATTGGAACTAGTAAAAAGTATAAAAGTACAAAGTGACTAGCAGAGGTAGAGGTTGGGGAAAACAATCTTGGGTTCAAAGCAAGCAGTCGAATCATGTGTAACAACAGCTTTAAAGGAACACGCTCATTTTCCAACTCCCCTAGTGTTAAACAGTCGAGTTTTACCGTTTTCAAATCCATTCAATCGATCTCCGGGTCTGGCGGTAGCACCTTAAGCTGTAGCTTAGCATAGATCATTGAATCTGATCAGACCGTTAGCATCTCGCTCAAAAATGACCAAAGAGTTTCTATATTTTTCCCATTACCTAGCTGGGGACTATTTTCAGGCGCTGCGTAATATCATAGCGCCTGGTGCAACCATGGTACGGCAGCAAAGTTCCTTGATTATTACGCCGGAATGAGAGTATAGTTCCTAGCCATATCGGCCTAGAAAATCGCAACTTTTCATTTTCCGTCAGTCTTAGTACACGATGTAACTACAGAAGAGTCAAGTTTTTAATAGGAAAATATCGAAACTCTTTGGGTATTTTTGAGCGATATGCTAACGGTCTAATCAGATTCAATGATCTATGCTAAGCTACAGCTAAAAGTGCTACCGCCAGACCCGGAGATCGGCTGAATGGATTCGTAAAACTCAACTGTTTAATTCTAGGGGAGTTGGAAAATGAGCCTATTTTCAAAAATAGTGGTGTGTTCCTTTAATATTAGAAACAGTAGAAACTATGCCTGCTTGCTGTTCTTTGCTCGTTCTATTTGCATAACCTAATTTTGGGTGTCGTGCAAGAGCCCGGTGTAGTGAAGTGGTTTGGGAACAT
Organism: Sinocyclocheilus anophthalmus; assembly: GCA_018155175.1. Taxonomy (NCBI): domain Eukaryota; kingdom Metazoa; phylum Chordata; class Actinopteri; order Cypriniformes; family Cyprinidae; genus Sinocyclocheilus; species Sinocyclocheilus anophthalmus. The sequence continues at coordinate 25,587 of JADLZN010001082.1, read as the reverse complement.
TTTGCCCACAGCTGCATTAGCTTGAGAAAACACAAAGATTACATTCAGTATCGTCAGCAATAGAGAAACGCATCAAGCGTCCTTGATGAGCCCTTGATGTGGCCTTATTTTGCTGAGCTAGAACTAACTTGCCATGTATTGTGTGTGTACGCTTCATTTAAAAACTAATTACCGCAAAAGTGAGTTCATTGTTAAACACCTTCCTAACCCACGGCCAGCGAAATTCCAAGGCAGAAGTTGCCTGGAAGAGCGCAGTTTGCTTACTCAGTTCAGCATATTAATAAACGCAGGGCTGGCCGATGATTGGGCGCTTTACTGAATGCCGGTGTATTTGCAGGTCTTGGAACATTGGGATCCTCACAGCAGTCCCACAGCCAGTCTATCTGTCCATGCTCTCCCTCACAGCGCTCCATATCTGCACTGGCCTTCAGGTCCAGAGTTTGACCTGACCAAACCTGACCCCTATGACCTCTATGAGAAGTCCAGGGCTATCTATGAGAATAGGCGTAAGTAACTTCTTGCTAGCATCTAAAGCTAGCATTAATGCCTACTGCTAATCTGTGCTGTTTACTGTATTTTTCCACTCCAAAAATGTGCACATACACACCAAACAACAAACACATTTCCTGTTGTACATGGCAAAAGATATGTAGCAGTGTGTCCTAATGAGGCACAATGTGCTAAAACAGCTAACAATAAAAGCTACTTTTCTGTGGTGAGTGTTTGTGAGATTTAAATGAGTGACACGAAATTTTGGCAACTACTTGATTTGTAATTCTGTAGCATTATGTTAAGTTGCCCCGCCCACAGTGAAATCTCATTGGTCGAATTTTCCACTCCACATTGTTTCCACTCCACATTGTTGTAAAAAATGTAATGGAAGAAATCATAGCATCAAATATCTGCTTTAGAAATGGAAGTTAAATTGTTTTCAAATAAAGTGTGCCAAATTTATGTTACAAATGTTGTTAGATTTTATTGCTGATATTAATCCTGTCAGAGCTGTAGTTGAATGTCTGTTACCAAAATTAAATAGAGTTCAATATGGCCACTGAGTAAACTGAAATTAAACATCGGATATGTTCTTCTACATCTTTCCGTTTGGACCAAAAATGACTTTTACTGGTGTTATTGACTTGAGCCTGGTTAGAGCATGGTCTCGAGTGACCATGTCAGCTCTCAGACTCAAAAAAAATACTGTTTTGTTGTTGTCTCGTACAATGTTATCCTCCATGCTAAGTGTTCTGAGGTTGTTGTGTCTTGTCAATTTGGAATTTTTCCACAATGAGATCTGTGGAGCTGCTCTGGGGTCTGGGAGAACTTTAGTGGTCTTAGTGACTTTGACGTTAGATAACACTTTGCATTATTAATGCAGGTACTTTCTTAACCAGATTTAGAGACTTTACCACACATACAGGCTTTCTGAACTTTTTTCAAGGTCCCTGTGAACCATATTCACTGCATTTTAAGTAGAAGCGTATGTTTAATTCAGCAAATAGTTTGAAATGCATTAATTCATACAAATGTGAACATACTTATTACTGTACCTAAAATCTACTGCATACTGAACAAAAAAAGTCTGAAATGTCAATAGAGTTAATGTTGCATTTCTAAAGGTGCTTTAAACTGATTGACAGCGATTAAACCGATAGATGTCGTTCTGCTGCTAGCAGCCGTTTCTATTCATCTTCTGTCTGCACTCCCATTATTGCTTCACTGTGCATTTGCATAAACTTTTTTTCTACTGACCTTTTTCTACTGTTTTAAATCAGCAAGTGTGCTCTTCCTCATTAATGTGTCCTAGTCTATACCTCCTCTTTAATTTTGTATATAGTTTCTCTTTAGTATTCACAGCTGGCAATGACAGGTTGGCAATGGAGATGTTGGTTAGTGTTGATGTTGTTTGATGTTGTTTGATGATTATCTTATCTTATGTGCAATGATGCTCCATAGAATTATAAGAATTATTTTATTATTAATAGTAGTAGTATTATTATTATTATATTGCACAGACACTCTATTGTAGATACCCTGGTGGTGATTTTAGATATGTTTCCAAACAGTTTAGTTTCTCTTTAAGGTAAGTATGCTCGATGGTTGATTACATTTTGTATATTTTTCTGTGATCCGCCTCTTATTTTTTGTGTAAGATGTTTTAAACAGCCTCATTTTTGTGAAATTGCACCGCCTTCTAATCTGAAAGTGTCAGGAATGTTTGAGAATGTTCAGTCGCAACACTGTTAATGTTTTATAGCTGTTTGAATATGCACTTGATGTTGCAAAGATGCTGTAAACAGTTGGCATTCTGTCATGTTGGAGAATAGAAGCTTTTAAAATCTCATTAATACTTATATTCAAGTATTTCAGGAGCTTAGGTTTTAGCAACAAGGACACACATGCTGTTTATGTTAATGCATATTTTATGTGATCGTTTATTTGTGTTTGAATTAATCTTTTGCAAATATTTGGTCGCCTGCAATTTAAGACTATTTTTCATTTAGTATCATCATGTAAATGTGTTATTTGTCTCAAATCATTGCTAGTTATGAAACTATATGACATGATAAAGTTTTATCAGCACATTTCATCACTGCAACAAAGAAAATCAACACCACTTTGAACAATATTTGATATTGTAAAAAGGCTAAAAAATAATCTATCAATATTTATGTATTTGCTCTTAAATGGTTTTATATGCTACATTTTCAGTCATAGGAAATATCAGTCATTAAGAGTTCATCTATTTAAAGTGTGTTTTCCATGCTGTTCTTATTGAACGCAAAAAAAATTTATTAAAAAAAATGTATACAGCTGTTTAACAAACAGCAACATTGAACTACATATGTTGTATTGAAACATTTCAAACCATGCAAAATGTCTCCCAGAGACTTCCGTGAACACAAATAATTGAATTCTGAACTGATTCATTTCAAAAGAGCTCATTTGAATCAAATGAATCAAACTCTAAATCAATTGAGGTTTAAATTAGAGAGCTTAACATCTTAACGCTGTCGTGTCATTCCACAAGCAGAGGGCACAAAACCAGCCTACTGCTGCAGCTGAATGAAAAGCATGTAAATCATCACAATATACACAATACTGTATACAATATGTTGGTTAAAAATCACGAGCGTAGTGGTTGCAAATATCGCCCAGCTCTAGCAGAGATGCAGATGAGGTTGCAAGAATGATGCAGTTGAAGATCAGACTCCCTTTCTGAATCAGAATCAGGCTCAAGCTTGCACCTAGTTTAAATGCAATATACGTACAGCATAATACATGGCCGTGTGTAGGTTTTCAGGCAGAAATGCGCAGCTCATGCTGATCTCAGTGCTTGTCCGCTCTGAGCCAAGAGATGAACTTGAGTTCTAAAATATTATATAATTAAAAGCCCAAAATCAAGAACTGACTTCATGCATCCACTGAAAAAACAGCAGTTGATTAAAAGTCAGTCAGAATTGTGAAAGTATAGTTCACATCATTTTGTTATCAAATGACGAAGTGTCATGATGAAGTGTGCTTTTAGTGCATTTTTGTGGGCACTGTATATTCACATATATCTTCATTGCTTTGTAGCTGTTGGGCATTATATTAGTGAGACAGGTGATGTGTATATTGTAGTATATTTCCAGGTGTGTGTGTTTATATAAGCAGTGATTTATGGGCTGTCCTTGTATCTCTCCCTTTCTTAGAGCCAGGGCTTCCTCGAGCAGCTCTCCCAGCTGACCCTTCCGGTGAGTAAATATATCTACAGCTAAAACAGAAACAATCTGACAGAAGGAGTTCTGCATAAAATAAAGTCTGAACGTTTGAAATTCATTTTTTATATCCAGTTTTTATGACCTTTGTACATTTTTTTTATATATTTGGTATAAAGTTTTGCCTGCTGCAGTTTGACTTCTTTTTCTGCATTTAGTATCATGAAATAAATGTATTTTTATCACCTAAAATCATATGCAATTTAATGAGAGAAAAAAGTATATTACATTTACACTGAACTTTAAGGAAAATTTTCATCAAAACTAGCTCTACCAAAAAAACGGTTCAATATTAGTTCAAACAATATTTGATATATATTGTAAAAAGGCTGAAAAAACAATATTTAGTATTTATGCATTTATTCTGAAAGGTAATAAAAAAAAGTCTAAATAAAAAGTACAGTGTCTTTTTATGCCTTATGCCTTGCATACCAAAATCATTCATAGGTACATCAAATAAAAGTCCAATAAAATCTCTAAAATCTAAGTAATCTAAGTAAAGTCTGAGAGTCTGACATCCTTTTTTAAATACAGCTATTATGAAATACTAAAGATAGAGAGATATACTGGAGATAGAGTTTTATTTTTTGCCAGCTTTTGCCACTTGTCATTCTCACTGCCTTGAGAGTGAACCTCTCAATGCAGGTTAAAGAACATAAAATGAATGATTTTACTAATTAAGTACTCAATGAACAGAAATGGGGATCTTAAATGTCATCCAGAACACTAAATTACACTTGAAGGATGAGACTAGTCTGGAGAAAAGACTAAGTTGTGAGATAAATGTGTGCTTTCATTGACAGTATCAGAGTTCCAGGAGGTGGAGGTGCACTTGCGCAGACAGAAGTCCGGTTTCGGCTTCAGGATCCTGGGCGGAGAGGAACCAGGACAGCCTGTGAGTCTGGAGGCTCAGGAGAAGGCTCGTACTCTAGGACTAACCACACGCTTCCTAAACCAGAGCTCACTGCCATTTGCTAACATGATAACGTTCATCCACTTTTTGTTTCTGATCGCAACTTAAAGAGAGTCTGTAGTAACAGTGCTATGCATGTACAGATCCTGATTGGTGCAATCATCGAGAAGAGCCCAGCAGATAAAGACGGGCGTCTCCGGCCAGGAGATGAGCTGATGTCAGTCGATGGGATCCCTGTGGCTGGAAAACCCCACCGTTACGTCATTGACCTCATGCATGGGGCGGCCCGGACTGGACAGGTTAAACTCACAGTACGAAGGAGAATTCAGACCACAGGTGAGAAATGGCTGATGCTTATTTTATTTGTCTACCAACAATAGCTGTTTCCATCCACCTATTTTTATGCGCATTTTGGAATATCGCATAAAAAAACACTGGATGGAAATGCCAAGATGCGCATAAATTCTAAAAATGCACATACAAATCTTATGCGCACTATTGAGTAGGATAAACTTTGTCTCCAATAAGAAAAAATGCGCACTAAACTACGATGGAGACACTTTTACCGATAATTCAACCAGTGCATCAAAAAGTCCCAATGTGACCAATCTCATTGCCAGCATCGAAAGTGTTATGGGCGTTCTGAAATGCCTGATTAAAGTCTGTCATCAAAGTATTTCTGTCTTATGTTTCCAAACAGCAGCATCCGCCTCTGAAAGCAATGACCGCATTTATTTTGTTTTTCGTCTGCTCGCTCTGAGGCGCAACTAATTTATTATATATGAAAATTATTATATTCAGTGGCTTCTCCTACTTTTCTTGGTGATACTTAATGCCAGTTTATCAGGAAGTGATGATTTAGTTCTCTTTGACTCGTTGGATGGAACAGTGCTTTATTCGCAAATGTTTTAAGCGATATTCCAATTTTGCGAATAGTTAAAATTTTAATCTTTGGATGGACATATAACAGTGTAAGGGAAACAGGTCAATAATTTAGCTCAAAGGGAATCATTTAAGATTTTAAAGGGAACTCCGCCATTAATATGTAAGGGAATTAGGACAGAATCACTGTTTTACGGATGATCACTGAGACGGCCAGCGATTCAGTGAACGAACCATATGACAGCAATTCTGCAATGGATATATATATCCAAAATATAGTGAAAACACTAAATAGTACAGTAACAAGATTGGCAGTTTAAGACATTAACTTGTGAGCACCAAAACACGAGATACTTCTCTTTTCAATATAAATAAGTTTATTGGATAAATCTAAGACATATAAACTAATCTAACACATGAACACACGCATTCACACAAGTTGCAGATAGAGAGAAAGTGAGGAAATAATTAGTTTAAGAGAATGAAAATGTGAAATCCCAAGTTTACAGCAATATGTGCAATTGCATAGATCTGAACAACCATCAATCACTTAATTAACCCTCGAGTTCCTCAATGAGGTTAAAATTTATATTAAATGCACCAGTTCAGTAGAATCTGGAGTACTTGCGTTTCTGTGATGCCGGGTTCCCTTTCTTGTCTGGTTGCTGAAACGGGTTTCCCGAGGTTGCTGATTGGCTTGAGGTTCAGTCTTGGGAAGCCAGTGGTTGGGCGTTGGCTGGCGACGCGGAGCTGTGGTCTGCAGTTGAAGTTTAGATGGCACTCTTTTTCGGAGATGCGGCGTTAGGCGAACTTAACTCAAAACACGAAACTCTCAACGGAAAATAAAATAAACTAAAGAAATAGAAATAGAAGTAAAGTTTGACGAGACCAGGTGGCGTTTCTCCTCATGGTTTTGGAGGAGCTGGCGTGTAAGCCAGAGCACGCTCAAAACCTAAAGAAGCATGATAAAAAAAACAAAACAACACCCACAAGGCTTGAAAAGGCAAGAAGGAACCAGAGAGGAGAGAGAGAGAGAGAGAGAGAGAGAGAGAGCTGGTTGTCCTGGAGTATTTAAACCAGGCTGTTTTACACACCCCAAATGGTGTTTTGACCAATTAGATGTCGTGTTTGCTCGGGGTGTTGTATATTTCTCCTCCCCATTCATAAATCAACTGTTATCTCATCATTCACATGGTCCGTGTTTTTCCCGCTCTGGCAGAGTATACATTTGGACATGATTTCTATAACAAGAATATGATACATTTGACAACGAAGTGATTAGAATAAACGTTTCAAGAATGAATTCTCAAACTCACACATACCAAAACTGAATACGAACCATTAAGCGATTCAATAGTTATTAAAAATACATACACAATAAACGATTAAGACCTGATAAGTCACATGTAGGTTACATACATGATATGGAGTTATATATATAGCAACGATTAGTTGCTCGAGTCCTTTTAGTGTCATTTAGGTGCATGGAAAGGCAGTTTCCGTGCCATTCTGTGAATGTATGAAGACCAGAGATTAAGAGGTCTGTAAGGAATCTCTGAAAGTCTGTTTTTTCTCCTGAGGTGGGGGATGTCAATTCTAAAGCGCTCGTGACTGTAGTTACTATCATGTGATGGTCATGCGGTCATCTCTTTGACCATTTAATCTTGATTACTTGCCCCAAAATTGATAATCTCCTTGGAATTGTCAATAAGTGGTCTTTTGTTTAAATGTGGTGAGCACCAAAGTGCTAGTTGGTTCAGGCTTGGGGCCAGGATCTGATTTATGAACATCCTGTTGTCTTGGGCCTCTGTGGAATTCGTCTCATGCTTCAACCATGTTTTGACCAAATCTTAGATTGTCTGATTCGGTCTGATATCCTACTACCAGTGAACGTACATTTTCACTATATTGCTGGTTAATAGCAAATTTGTGGTGGAAAAGATATTTTTAAATTTTGGGTTGAAAGTGGCCACCTTCTTTGTCTTGCTAAGGCAAATTTTATTGCTACATTATATGTATCCTAAAAACACACGGTTAAACAAATACTTGAATATAAACAAGTTTCTGCATAATATTACAAATATTACAGCTTGACTGGAATTGACACGCAATCATAATATTAAAAGTCGGGGGGGGAAAGCTTTTACACCACGCAAGCAAGAGAGCAAAACACATTTGACTATTTATTTGTTAAATCTGAACAAATATGTGATATTTGATAACTTTATTAGGGTCACAGTTGTTTGTTGTGGTTGAAATGACACCGACTGAAGAACATGAAGCAGAAGTAATAAAGCAGGTTCTGTTCTACTGTACCTCTGCTGCTTATCATGTGTCCTCTCTCTCTCGTCCACTCTGTCTAATATTTCTTGGTGTAGCTGAGGCTCAGCTTTTGTGCCCTCTCAAGCTCTACCTCCCTCATCCTTCCCGCTGTCTGACTCATCCTCTCAGTCTTATCTTCCCTGGACAATCGTTTCTCCCCCTTTGCATCTCAGTGGAGCGGTTGAGGAAATGTCTGGCTGCTGGCTTTTTTGGCTTCCTGTTTGATCACAGAAGGACTTCAGATCAGCTTTAGCCAACCCCTATATTATAGACTCTTCCTTTCTTTCTTACTCACACACACTTGTATTAATCGTAGTTGATACCTGAAAAGGTGATAGAATTGTGAATGGATATATACTATGTAAAAGTATTGTAACTTTCAAAACCTCCTTTCTAATCCAAAAATATACAGTTGAGTGGTCATAATACAGAAATATTTGACTGTGCAATGAATGCAATGATTAACCAATTAGAATCAAGTATATATAACCATGTTCCTTTATTTTAAGAGTAATTTTCTTTCTCGCTCTGTTATCTTCAGGTGAACCCTGTCCAGAGAATGGCCGCAGCCCTGGATCAACCCAGCACAGTTCCCCCAGGAGTGACTTCAACTCCAGAATGTTCTGTAACAACTCCGCCCCCTCTCAAAACTCCGCCCCATCTACCACAGGCTCCTCCCCACCAGACACTGTAGCCAATCAGAATCTGCAGCCTAGTGATGTCACCATCCAGCGCAAGGAGAGCGAAGGGTTCGGATTCGTTATTATCAGTTCTCTGAACAGGCCTGAAACCGCGGCTTCTGCTGGTAAGGAATAATTATTTTTGTACACTTCACATGCTTCAACTTATTTTCAATCTGGGACGTTCCTTTACTGTATTAGCTCACTCAGGTTGGCTGCTCAAAAGGGTCATAGTGACTTGTGCAGCATGTCCTCATAAACTGGTGTATTAATAATGGATGCACTTCTATTTGAGGGCTGAAGAGGCTAGTTACAATGTTCTAATGCAGCGCCCACGCTCGTATATAAAAACAGATCCACTAACCGGAAAGGACAGAGTGCAAATAGAGAGCTCTCTCGATGTATTACGTAAAAACTATTTGTGTGTGTGTGTTGTCAGCCGTGCCTCATAAGATCGGCCGGATCATTGAGGGAAGTCCAGCAGACCACTGTGGGAAGCTCAAGGTTGGGGATCGCATATTGGCCGTCAACAATCAGTCTATCGTCAACATGCCGCATGCCGACATCGTCAAACTGATCAAGGACGCGGGACTCAGCGTCACACTCAGGATCATCCCTCAGGAGGGTGAGTTGATGCCTGTGGAACTGTTTGAAAGGGACTCTTACGCAAAAATTGATTCTACACTAATTCTGCTACTGAAGTGGCTATGTGTAATAGCCATTTTGATGTTAAAATGCTTTCTTTTATCTCAGTTTAATGTGGAGAGACAACTATAAGTAAGCCATTTATTGGTTGGCTTCCTGAACATTGCTCTGACATGTCAAATGGCTCAACAAATAGTGTGAGTTTGGGCGGGACTACCTGTTTTTCTGGGCAATGGAAGAGGTTGGGGCAGTGTCCTTTAAGGAGCACTGTAGCTTTAAGGAGCCCCTGACTTTTTTTCTAAAAATTCTAAGTTATTTCAAACAAGCTATCCTTGTACAGTTGCTTTCGAACATAATTTAAGTATTTTTCGAATTTGAAATACTATAACTGGTTTTTCTGAATGGTAGTTTGTGATAAAACTAGAGATTGTGGCTGAAATGTGAGTGCTAAAATTATTAAATACAAATGTTTTAAAAAATACCATTTAAAATCACAAGAAAGTCATACAGGTTTGTAATGAAATTAAGGTGAATAAATGATAACAGAATTTTCATCTTTGAGTCGACTATCCCTTTTGAATGCAAATTACTAAGATACAGTATTTCGCACAAGCCCAGAAATCCCTTTAAAGGGTTAGTTCACCCTAAAATGAAATTCTGTCATTAATTACTCAACCTAATATCGTTTCAAACCCGTGAGATCTTCGTTCGTCATCAGAACACAAATTAAGATATTTTTGATGGAATCTGAGAGCTCGCAGACAGAAACGCAACTGTAATGTTCTCTGCACCAGCCTCCAAAATGGAAACTTGTGCCATGCAAATTGCATTCACAGATTTTGGACATGTTTGCGATATTATTTTATTTGCATAATTATTTCAGTGCATTTAGTGGTAAAATAACAGACAGTACAAGCAAACTATACTCATGCAACACTTAAACTATTGCTTTAGTTGTAAAAAAAAATACCTGTGTTATAAAGAAAAGCTTTGAAAATAGCTTAGCTTTTTGTCTTTTCTCCATTTTTCAGAGACGAACAGCACGCCTTCTGCAGGCAGCTCAGAGAAGCAGAGCCCTATGGCCCAGCCCAGTCCAGTTTGCCAACCCAGCACTGTGAACCAGACCGGTGCTGCACCTCCACCTAACTCCACCCCTCAAACCAACTCTGCACCTCAACCCAGCTCCATAACGCAGCCTACTTCAGAAGCACAACCGAGCCCTGTCACTCAAACCAGCCCAGCCAATCAGCCCAGCTCAGTGACCCAACAGAACCCGCCCACCCAGCCCTCCGCAGTGCCAGTACAGATCTACAGCCATGACAGCAGGCAAGGCACCAACAAAATTACGTTATTACTTAAATATATTTTAAGTTGTACTAGTTTTACCATTGCTCTGTGAAATTTCACCGGGTGAAACCAAGTATGTTATGAATGATATTAATAAATTTAAAAATTGTACACAAACAAAAAAATATATAATTTTAAATGCTAATGGATTTAGACATCACAACATTATTATGTACTGTATGAAGGATATGAATTATATATATTTTGCTGAAGATAAATAAATAATACGAATAGATATGGAGCTGAAATATTGTACATCCCTAATCATTTGAATGGATGAATTCAAATCAAACTTGTTTTCTAATCAAGTTAAAACACTACAAAACTCTACAAAAGTCCCTATTTATGGAGTGAATCCCTCTCTGACTCACAGACTCTTTCTCACTATTAGGTTGTTGCGTAAAATCACTTATCTTTTACAGAACTGAATAATTTACCTACATGGCTCTTTAAAACCATTTTTAATCATTTATATACCCTGCAGAGACCAATGATTTCACTTCCTCTCCATGCTCACTCAAGTTTCAATATACACCCAAGAGCTCCTCAGGCTTTGCCATTTTCAACAGAACATTATCCTGCATTAAACTTTAAAATTCATTAGAGCGGTAGCTCCGTCAGTGGTAAGTCTGTTTTGACGGCATCCGCTGGAAAACAGACGTAAACAGAGTAAATATTATGAGAGAATCTCCTCATTCTTATATATATATATATTACAGCTTTTGCTGCTGATAAAAGCTACTATTTTAAATTGCCACATTTTTGCAGACAAGTTTGACAAGAAATTGCCATAAAAACACCATAGACGTAGTCCAAGTCTCACTTGCTATTGCGTATATTCCAAATGTTTGCACAAGAGTCAGCATCACCAAATGCCATTGGTTCTGCTCTGATTGGTTGTTCAGCTACAGGTCAGAGGTAAAAGCAAGACAGGATGTAAAACCCGATATTCGACAGCCGTTCACTGATTACCGCCAACCCCCAGTGGACTACCGACACCCTCCTGTAGCAGATTACAGACAGCCACCAACACTCGATTACAGACACCCCCCACTGCTGGACTACAGGCAGCTGTCCACTGACCCTCGCACCTTCCCCTTACCCGACTACAGGATGCCACAGGTAGCTCTGCTGCCACTCTGTATTCACTCAAACACTGGTGTAGAAATGCACACTGATATCGTAATTCATCACTGAAATGGCGATGTGGCACTGACAGTGCATTTCCAGAAAGTATGTATTATGCATGTCCATAAAATGTCCATAATATGTTTACGTGTGCTTGCAGGATTTTGATTTCTTCACGGTTGAGCTGGAAAAGGGTATGAAAGGTTTTGGCTTTAGTATCCGTGGAGGCCGTGAGTATAAGATGGATCTGTTCGTTCTGCGATTGGCTGAAGACGGACCAGCAATAAGCAATGGAAGAATGAGGGTGAAGCTATCTATCTATCGATCGATTTCTATCTATCTATCTATCTATCTGTAATCTATCTGTAATCTATCTATCTATCTATCCATCTATAATCTATCCATCCATCCATCCATCCAATCTATCCATCCATCCATCCATCCATCTTTTCATTCATCCATCCATCATCTGTCTGTCTATCTCTATGTCTGTTGGTCTGTCCATTCGTCAATCTATCCATCCATCCATCATCTGTTGTCTGCATGTCCGTAGTACATTCATAACATGTTGTCTTTCTTCTGTCCTTCTGTCATCATCCCATCCATCATCTGTCTTGGCGTTTGTCTGCCTGTCTTTCTATCTATCTATCTATCTATATATCCATCCATCTATCTATCTATCGATTGTATGTCCATCCATCCATCCATCTATTGTCTGTCTATCTCTGTCTGTGTGTCCGTTTATCTATCCATCCATCCATCATCTGTCTTTCTGTATGTCTATCTATCTATCCATCCGCCCATCTATCCTGTTCTGCTGCTGTTCTGTTGCTTGTTCAGCTCATATCCGTAATGAAGCTGTCTGATGTGAATAAAACAGTCCCCTTAGGATATTCTACCTCTCATTACAACCTTTCATATTTAGTCCATTACCTGCAGATCATACACAGTGACCGTTCCTTTCCATTCAAGAGCCTCAGTTCTGACAGTAAACATCGTCCTGTCTTCTTTTGGGGCGTGAATATATCCACAGCACAAAATGCCTTTTGAATCTATAATTAGTTTGGAACAGACCCATGGTACTTAAAAAGTCCATTAAGCATGAAGTCATACAACCCCCAGCAGACACTGCTGCTGCTGCTGCTGCTGTAGATTTCCACACATGCCCTCTAGATACACCAAAAACACGAGGGAACTGCTGACGCTGCTAGCTGCGATGCTTTTACTAACACTCTCCACCCCAGAGGTCAGAGGAACTGGCCCCAGACATAGTGTAGGAACAAAAAACGAGACACTCCTTGTCAGTAATGAGAGAGTTGAGGGTCATACTGCTCTCTGCCCCTCATTCAAACAAGATCTTAATGAGTCATAAAAAACTTGCCGCCCATCACTGGCAGCGACCTGCCCGGACTTCCACATTATCCAGACCATTTGAGAGGAATTCTCCGTTTGTTACTATAATTGGCTCATTCTTTTTCCCCAGCCCCTGGCCAATTAGTCCACAGACACAAGACAAGTTCAATGCACCTACATGCTCAGCATCAGTATACGCGTCTCCTGTTTTAGTGGCGCCAATATTTTCATAATTATACAACCTTTGTCTATATTATTTGTTTGTGTGTTAAGGGAGAATATGATAGTATTTATTAAGGATGTGAAAACTGCTTTTCCTAATTTTTACAGCCATATTTTCCTCTGATAACCAAGATGCATAATTAATGCTCAATCATTTTTTTATTATGTTTATAATTTGTATTTTTTTAAGTTATGTTTTCTTTCACAATGGCAAACTATTATTAGGCTACTGCTATAAAAACATATTATGCATTGTTATATAAAATTAAGAAGGATCACAACAGAAAGTAATAACTTTATTTTCATTCATTTTTAACATAACACTTTAAAAATGTTGTCAGAGCAAGACACTGAAAAAGTGGTGAGACAAATCCATCTGCATGGGAACATAGAAAAACAACAACAAAATGTGTTTGTTCGACAGGGTAACAGAGATATTTAACAAATAAACAGGCAAAAAAAAATCTATAGCCTTTTTATTACACAAAACTATCTTAGCCCACACACAAATGAGACCTACGGATTATGCATAATAACAGGAATATTGCTCACAGCAAATGATCTGACAGTCTGACAGTGATTTTCTTGAAATGTATTGTTAAAGGCTGTGGATGCGCTACACAAGTGGCACTTTGATGGCTGTGCTTTAATGAAGATGAATTTAGAGACACTACTGCTGCTAGAAATATTAAGATAAAACAAATGATGAAAAAAAAATACGTTGGTGGGCAACTAATTGTAGTAATATTGATCATACCGGCTTCCTTTGTATCAAAGAAGGGCAATTAACCAGTCCCTCATTATCCTCAATAGTCGTACACCTTCCTCGCAGTTGATGAAGAGCATCGGTATTGTAGCTCATAGGAACCTTGTACCCATGATTCATTCATCCAGCTATGTTAATTCTGAAATTAATTAGTACTCGATCTCATTCATGACTCCTAATGCTGATTAGCACTTAACCGAAACAGCCGACATGAGTTATGGACCTATATTGATCCTACTGAATAATTATCCTTAATAAATGATAGTCATATTAGTTTTATCATTAAAACCAGATAGGATGCGATTCAAAGCTGTCAGAAAATAATTACTGCTGTTCTGTCACATCTGTCTTCGTAATCTTAAGTATCTGAATGCTAGATAAACATTCTGGAGAGAAGGCTGTTTGCTCAGAATGAATTTTCCATCAAAAACCCTTTTTCAAATCGTATTTTGTCTGTTTTGCAGGTTGGTGATCAGATCATTGAAATAAATGGGGAGAGCACGAGGGATATGACCCACGCTCGGGCCATTGAGCTCATCAAATCGGGTGGCCGTAGAGTTCGCCTGCTGCTCAAGAGAGGCACAGGGCAGGTCCCTGAATATGGTAGGTCTACACAGGCTGTCTGAACACGTACCTTACTGCTCACAAATGTCTACAGTATTAGCTCACTTGGTTTACAGGGTCTCAAGAGGTGGAGTAACCTACAGTTTGTCTCATTACAAGACAGATCTTTGGAGGAGGTGATGTTTTATTGGGTAATGTATAAAGAAATGTATAATAGAGCCGATTGGCAGGAGATCACAGCATACATTTAGAATGTTGTGAAATAACTTATTCACACCAGGAGGACAATATGTGCAGTTGACAGGTTTTATTTGATATTAATATTCTGCTCTCAATGGGAATTTCTAGTAGATCATTTTAGAAACAGGTCACCACCAGTTACAGTTTTTCTCAATTGCTTTAGCTCATTTTTTTGAAACAGTCTTAAAAGGGTCGTGAACTGCCTTTGTTTTTTATTTTGTACTGTTATCTGAGGTCAATATAATGTTATCACGATTTTTACATCAAAAACATCATAATTTAGAAGTAATAGGTTATTTTCTGTCCTGTTTTGACCCCCTCTCATCAGAATGCTCTGTTTGAATAGACATGGCGGATTGTCGACTCTGAAGTAAACACCCACTGCTATGATTGGCGTAGTTGCGTATGTTTGACAGTGTACATTCCTCATAGATAAACGCTGCTGTGATTTAGGTCAAAAACTAATAAATAAGTTAATACATATCAGACAATCTGTAAGAAGAGACAAAGCAATAGTGATCACATAATAAAAACAGTTACTCATACTTGTGTTGCGACATTACTGTCAGATTCAATATAGTCAACACAGCATCGTCTTTTAGATTCAATCTTTTTGAAAATCCTGCGTCGAATTGTGCCTTGTTTGTAAACGAATCCGTGGTAAAATGAAATGAACAAAGGAACAAGTTCTTACTGACGCATTTGGCACTTAATTAAAAATAAAGTTAATTCACGCTTTCCTAACGTTGGGATCAGAAGGAAGGCAATGCAAACACTGTTTTTCCACAACTTGGTAAGCACAGCGTCTTGTTGTCTTCACAGCCATCTTTATTGTTTGGTTTCTGCATAGACCTGTGTGTTCGCCTCTCTAGTAAACACTACTGCAGAATTGGTGGGTGGGGCTAAACAAGCAGTGATGTAAAAGCAGACGTTGATCTTCTTCTGGGGAGGTTGTGCTTATCCACACTATTAAATCATAGAGTAGAACATTCCACAAGCTGTCATTTTGGCAGACTGGCTTCAATATAAACTGTTTTTAGACTAACGACAAAGTTTTAAGTTCTGAACTGTACAGGATGTGTTTTTAGTACAATGACCTCTTATATGTCAAAAAATCAAAATTTTGGTTTTTCAGTTCATGACCCCTTTAAAATTCTCTAAACTGTAAGTACAACTGTCACGAATGTTTGGTTTATGGGAAATCACAACACAAAATCTAGTAACTCAACCAAAAATTTAATTCATGCTTCACAACCTAGTTATTGTGTCATTAAATTGGCTAATGGCACCGAAATGAAAGATTGATCAACCCTTGGAAAGGTTTTTTTTTGGACACAGACTGCTTATACTATACAAAAATATAATTTAGTGTGTCATATTGAGCTTTTTAGATACAGATTTCAAGAGTAAGTAAAATAAAGGTTATGCTCAAACTTCTGTATTCTGCTAAACAGGTTGCGTCTGTCAGACTTTGTTCCATGTTTTGTGTGCGTTTTGCTCCCCATGTGCCCTCCTTGTCCATATTTGGTTAGTTTCCTGTTCCTGTCCTGATTATGTTGTTATTCCAGGTGTTTCCTGTTTAGTTCTATTGATCCCAGGTGTGTCTCGTCATCCCTTTGTCTTGTCATGTGTTTAAATAGTGTTTCCTGTTTTTAGTTCAGCGTCCAGTATTGTTCATGTCAACCTGTGCGACGTGAGTTTTCCTTGGTTCCTTGATGTCATTAAAATTCTCTAGATTGATGTACTCCTCGTCTTCCTCTGTTCCTTGCTCCGCACTTCGCCACAGTAGGCAGTCGTGACTAAATGGGCCTAAAAAGATGACTGCAGCTGAGGACGCGCTGTGGGGTTTGTGGCAGGGCGGTCTGAGGTTGGAGCGATATGTGGAGGGTTTTCTCGAGCTCTAACCGGGTGAGTGGCACGAGGCCACTCTAGGTGCGTGCTTCCTGCTGAGGTTGGATGACGAGATAATCCGCTGCGATCTTCCGACGTGTTTTTTTTTTCCTGATCGAGCTGATTAATCTCGTGCTGTTCTTAAATGGTTCTGATTTCGAAGTTGAAGTAAAGAAATTTCCCAAGCCTCGTAATCAAACTCCCGCTGGAACGCGCCGCATCTCCCCAATTCACCCCACGCCGAGATCCTCCACATACCTCTCCAACGGTTCCTACCGCCTGCCCAACCGCAAATTCCCCGCTGTCCTCCGAAGCTCCACAGTGGTCCTAAGCCCAGGAGCGCCGGCCACTCAGAAGTCAAGACGGCTCACTCTAGCCCGCCGGCCGTTCGAAAGACAAGCCCGCCAGCTGCTCAGAATTCAAGTCCGCTGGCCGCTCCGAAGATACAGAGCCGTGCCATTGACACAAGCCCTCTGGTCACCAAAACGAAAAGCCCGCCAGGTGTCCAGTTCCCCCATAACACAAGGAGGATGAAGAGAAAAGGACTGTTCTCAGCCTTCATCCTAGCCCCAGAGCTTGCTCCAGTGTCAGCTCCAGCCCCAGAACTCACTCCAGTGTCGGCTCCAACCCCAGAGCTAGCTCCAGTGCCAGCTCCTCGAAAAAAGCCTTGCTGTGCTGCCCGCCAGAGCACCGCCAGTGCCAGTCTAGTAAGCGCATCACAGTTCCAGTTAAGCCCAGTGAGGGCTCCTGCCCCCGAGTTCAGGCCAGTGAGGGCTCCTGATCCCCAGTTAAGCCAGGGAGGGCTCCAGATCCCCAGTTGAGCCCAGGGAGGGCCTCAGAGCCCGTAAGCCCAGGGGGCTCCAGATCCCAGTTGAGCCAGGGAGGGGCTCAGAGCCGTAAGCGTCCCAACAGATTTTGGGGGGGTAGTGGGTCGCCATAGAGGCAGGGAGGGGGCTGGGGATGCGGCCTCTAGTCTGCTGCTCCACATGCCTCCTAGTCTGCCTGCTCCGCCATGGTGCCCCAAACTGCCAGATCCGCCATGGATCGTGGAATGGGCGCCGCCCTGGAGGCCTTCCGTCTGTTAACCCTGTTCCTAGAGGCCTCCAGAGCGGGGAAGTCATGTCAGACTTTGTTCCGTGTTTTGTGTGTGTTTAGCTCCCCATGTGCCTTCCATGCCCATATTTTGGTTAGTTTCCGTTCTGTCCTGATTATGTTGATGTTAAGTCCAGGTGTTCCCTGTTATCCATGATCCAGGGTGTCTCATCATCCGCCTTGTCTTATATGTGTATGTAAATAGTGTTCCTGTTTTTGTTTCAGCGTCGGTATTGTCTGTCAACCGTGTTACGTGGTTTTGCCTGGTTCCTTGATGTCATTAAACTTCTCTCGATTGATGTATTCATCTCCCTCGCATCCTTGCTATGCACTCCGTTAGAGGCGTAGTGACAGAGTCATCGGTCAGCCTTTTGTTGTTTCTTTAAATATGAAGCAGTTTTACTCAAGATGCCTTCAGAGTAGATACCAAAGATTATCATAACCAGTGTCCATCACATATGCGGACTGATATGTAAAAGTTTTTTTTTTTTTTTTCACTAACATTTAGATATAAAAATTGTATAAAACATCAACAATAAAAACAGCTAGCTAGGTTAGCTGATTACCTTACAAGTCCTCATTTCATCGGTTCATACTGCTGTTAACACTTTCTACAACAGGCAATAAAGGAATGTTTTAGTTGTGAAGAACACGACAAGTTCACTGAGAATTAACTAATAAGTTTTGATCAGCAAGTCATGTGCATTTGGTTATTCTGCAAATTATAGACTGTACATACTCTTTTGGGCACATGCCAAAACATGTACAACTTGCATAAAATTAATAAGAAATTCAAATGTTGTAAAAGCAACACTGTTCAATGACCTGAACTTACTGTTTTGAGAGGGAAAAAATCTCATTCAAGAATTGAGCCAAGCGATTGAGAAAAAACATTCTCTTGTACACTAATATTTAATAACTCTAAAATTTTCCTGCTAACACAACACTTCTTTAACATGACTGTGACAGCATGCTCTTTGTATTAATGCAGATATAGCTAGTCTTCTCTTTCATCAATTTTATGGCTGTCTGTAAATAATTCTCACTTCCGTTCTCAATTTTCCTCACTGAATACTATCTCAGCACTGATCTTAATTCTGTCTTAGCCTGTGGCTTCTGTTCTAACCCTAATGATTGGTCTAGGTTGTTACTTCACCTCTTATAGGAATGGTACCTTCCAGTCTCTCCATGTGCATGAAAAGTGACAACCATGGCTCCCCCTATTTCTTCCTAATGGGCCATCCTAAAGACACGGTTTGTAACAGAGTGCATGCGTTCTAACACACCAGTCATCATTCTTTGATGTGCAGAGTGCTGTGGTTTGGATGTTTTTTTATATATAGATCTATATTTATTTTATTTAATTTAATTATATGATATACAAATTATATTTATACATTAAAGCATATATACAGTAGTTTTAAACATTGTGTATTTTGTATCTGAATCCGTGTTAGTGAATGTAACTCACATGTACTGTAACCTGTCTTTTCATAATATAATATTATTAGTCTTAGTTTTGGTATTCGGACATTATACGCACAGAGTACCTATAACACAAGCACAATAATCTTCATTCATTCACCACAGTCACAGTTGTGAGAAAAGGGTTATTTCAGTGTACATTTTGAGCAATTACTCAAATTAATCATTGAGCTGATTCTTTGAAGCACACTTATTCTCATAAATGAATCACATTTCCCAAGTTTATTGCCATTTTAATTAAGTTTAAATCAGAGATCCTATTCAATTATCTCTGCATTAGCGCTCTCACATTCAAGTTGCAAGCAAAACTGGCCTACCGCTGTAGTCTTTAATGGTCTAATAAAAAGTGCATTAAAATCATTGCAATTTTATATCACCAGCTAATAATATTGTATATATTCTGAATATTCAATATATTGTCTATGTATACTCCTATTCAAGTCATACAGTGAAAGCATATGTCTAGTAAAATTCACACACTGAAAGAGAAACAGCAGATCTACCCATAGACGCACATACACTCTTAGCATTCTTGTAACTGACTCTCCATTGTGATGAAAACGTAACTCCTACGAGCTCCTAACAGCCATTGAAACAACCCTATGCGCCCTTGCCTTTGAATTCCACTCACACTTGGCCATCTCTTCTCACACCTTTAGTATCCCACTGAGATCTCAGTGGCGCCACAGAAACCTAGCTGAAATGCAGTCATCATGGGATGGTTGTGTCAGCCTCTACGGTTTTATATTCCATACCTGTCTTCTGTTTCACAGTGAAAAACCCTTTATGAGCTTGGCCAGTGATTTTTGCTACACTTGGGCCATATAAACTAGAGAAATGTACCCCAGTAAATAAAGAAACAGCTAGCGCAGAGACACAATGATACATAATTGTTTACACTTGCCATATTTCCCTGTATTTGAAGCTTAATGATAAAGAGATGCTGTTGTAAGTGTTTGTTTTCTTGTGTTGAAATTAATTCCCAGCCAGTTCGCTTGTTAGCACACATTAAAATGGCCGCCTGGGTGCATATGTGCTTTGTAGGTTGGCAGAAAGCTGAGCAGTCCTCAGTGTATCCTGTGATATATGAGGAGACAGGTAGGATTAGGGATGTATAATGAGAATATTAAGGTGGTGACCCTCTTCAGTTGGGCAGTTTGAGTGTGTTGGTAAAAATTGCTATTGTGTATTGGGGCGTCTAAGGAGAGAGTGTGGAGATGTCACTCCATAAAAGAATCTTGGTGTGAAGTGATGTCTGTGTGTGCATGTGTGTGTGTGGAGGTTGGGCGGATAGCAGAAGAAGCCCATGGGACAACCTGATTCCACATCCAGCAGACACTAGATTACTGGCTGAAAACTATCCCATTTCCTGTCAGAAATGGAGGTTGTTTTGGTATGTATGCAAACAATATCATATAGTGCTTTGTGTCCTTACAAGAAAAGTACTATGGCATTTCCATGATGCACAGTTGGTAATGGACAATGGTACTGTGTATTTACAAGGTACTCCAACATACTCTAAACATACTTTGTGTAATTATCATAATACAGATCCCATACTATTTACATGGTACATTGTAGAAAAAAGCCATGGTAATATCACGGTACTTTGTATATTTTTTGTCATGGTTTGTGTGAATTTTATTTTTTTTGGTTTCCCCAAACAAGTTCAGTGCAAATCCCACCACTCAACCGATTCTGAAGATTTCATTGGTCATGTAACTCACACTGCTGATTGCCTACACAACATTGAAAGAATTACTAACCCCTAACCCCAACCTACTGTAAGCCTACCCTCGTTTAAGCATTGGTATTTTGATAGATAGCATTACTGTTTGTCACTGAATCCATTACCATTTTAACTGAATCCATGAAGTCTGAATTTTTCTTGAGAGGTGACTGCGTGATTGAGTTGACAGATGAAATTAGCTTGCAGAGTAGGGTTTGTGCTGAACTGGTTTGGGGAGTGTGTGGTTCATGTTCGTTAGATAGTAATTCTTTGCTAGTGTTTGCTTTGGTTCTACTAATCTTCCTCTAGTGTGTTTCCGATTGTGCTTCTTTCTGTTTTGGTTTACATGTTTGGATGTAACTGTTCCATGTTTCCCCAACAGATAGTCCCGCCCCCTGGGATGCTCACACTACAGCCTCCCCAAGTCTGTCGGAAGTAGCACCACCCCTCGACAGCTTATCTAATCCATCAGCTTCTTCTCATGTGAACCCACCTACCGACCCACCTCATACATCGTCCTTGGAAGCAGCAGGTCTAGACTGTTCCCAGGGTCCTAGAGGCCCAGAGAGTAGGGCTCTAGAGCAGGCCAGTGTGGGGAAGAGGTCAGCCCTGGCAGGTGGAGTTGGGGATGGGACCAAGCAGAGGGAAGGCAGCAGGACCAACCGTCACTCTATTGGAGGGAAGAGTCAGCAACAATACCTTGATGAATTTGCGGGAGAGCCCAAATCCCACAAAGGCAGCCAGGCAAAGTCCAAGGAGCGCAGGAGGGAGCGGAGCAATACACCGTCTCGAAAGCGAGACTCGCCCAAAACTTCTCCAAATGACACCAACATGAATGGGGGAAATGGATGCCTGGATGGTAGCAACAACCAACAAGGAGTTCTGGTGCCATTCAAAGCCCAACCAAAGGAACCAGAGAAAGGGCAAATGAGCCAAGAGAGTCGTCCCAGCCACAACTCCAAGACCAGCAGCAGTGCATCAGGCAGGAAGGCCACAGTATCCCCAGGGCCCTGGAAGATCCCTGGTTCAGACAAGCTACCCAGTACCCTGCGCTCTGCCACCTCCACCATCAGCAGATAACATCTTATCACAATCTCAGGCCCAAGTTTAGACCTTACTTTTGGCCTTGACTTCTTTTGGCCAAATTTTGGACCAACCTTTGGCTATGATCCGCCTTGTTTTGGGACTGGACGGGCTCTTCTTGATTGCTTTACACAGGCTTGCTCTACTTGAAAGAGATCGGTTTTAACCTTGACTAGGTGCCACCCTCCCACAATACTCACTAAAGAACTTTCCATGCATTTCTAGACAGAGCATTTTTTATTTATATTTTATTCTAAGTTATTTTAACAGATATGACACCCACCACCTTAAGAACTGGAAGCATTCACTCCAAAAATGGAACCACGGTAGAATGAGTGATGCATGTAGCGTGCAAAAAGATTCTCAGACTTGTTTGAACTGCTGGGGAAAAGCACTCAAGACTCAGATATGTACATGCATAGAGAACCACTTACTGAGTCTGAACCACCTCTGGTGGCTACAGCAATTTTTATACACTTTCATTAAAAAAAAAGAAGAATACTGAAGGAGTTGCCTGACATACAGTTTTTGTGTATTTGAAGAATGAATATGATTAAAAAGATTCTATATGAGTGGACACTCGACTATGAACTCTGCCTTAAAGACTGACCTGCAGATGTCTGTAAAAGGGTCGGTAAAATGAATATAGAAATAGATATATTATATGACTACATGTATGTGAGACATATTGTAAATATGGTCTTTACACACCATTGTGAGCCTATACTGGAGTACTGATATCATACACAGTGTAAGTTAGATGAGTGTAATCTAGATTTCATTCCTACTCCACTTTAAGGTTCGTTCCCACTGACATTGATATAAACTTGAGTGGTTGCTCATGGGTGTTTCTACTCAACTTCAATACAGAACTGTAACAGGAAACGGATCACATGGCCTTCACTCTCTACACTGACATCGGTAGTTGCTGCAGCCTCAAGTTGTCTCTTAAAATCGCAAACTCTCTGATTTATGACTACCAGTTGCTGCAAATCGCTGTCAGTGTGAATACCCAATTTCTGAAGGGGCCAATGGGCTTTGACCTTCTCTTGACTCTCAATCTATTCTCCCTTTACGTGAGTACATGAACAAAGCAATTTGAGTCCAAGATGGTTTCGATTAAATGGTTTGATTAGGGCAGAGTGCCTTATGACAGAGGTGTCCAATCCTGCTCCTGAAGAGCCACTGTCCTGCAGACTTTAGCTCCAACCCCAAATAAACACACCTGAACCAGCTAATCAAGGTCTTCAGGATTACTAGAAACATCCAGGCAAGTGTGTTGGGGCAGGTTGGAGATCAACTCTGCAGTACATTGGCCCTCCAGGAGCAGGAGTGGACACGCCTGCCTTATGCTGACCACTTGATGCTTTATTTGAGCTCTAAATCCTAGGCAATGACATCAAGACAAAGAAAAACTTAGGCTGCTATAAATTCATTGGACTACTTGTTCCGTAGAAACTGCAAAAGTAATGCCAGATCTGAATAAGTATGCCGTTACATACGTGTCTCTGAATGCTGATTGGTGTCTAGAGAGACCAGTTTATGTCCACAGTATAGATATATCAATATAAAATTCAAAGCTATTTTCGTACATAAAAATAGAGGTGAGAGTCTTCTAAAAGAAGTGCAGATATTTATTAATGATATCTCTGACAGGAGTTCAAATGTTTGTTGAGCACTTTGTCTTTAAGTAGACGTGTTCATTCCCAGTTAAAGGGGTCCTATTATGCAATCAAGTTCAACAATTCTTTTACAAAGTCTTGATTTTGTTTGGGGGTGTACTAGAACAGGCTCAAATACACAAAACATTATTTTTCACATATTTTACATTATTACAACACCTCTCTCCCCAGTCTGGCATGAACGGCTCGAATAGTTCCTGTATCAAATGAAGGCCCACCTTCTGAAATACGAAATGTGCTGTGATTGGTTAGCTGGGCCAGTGTGTGTTGTGATTGGCAGCACTCGGCGCCTGGTCTGGAAATGTCATTCCCCTTACCATAGCCGCCTGCCAGCTGCAGTGTAAATATTGCGTCAAAATCAAATAAATTTGAGCGCGATTAAACCCGGATGATTGTAACCACTCTAGGTTCGTCTTGGGAAAGCTAGCATGTCTCTGACACAGTGATAACACTCGCTGCCTTCTCTAGTGCAGCTCAACCAGGTCTCATCCCATTCGTTGATATTTGTGATATCACAAATCCCGGAAAATATGCGTTGTAGTCCAAATGAGTCATTCGTTGTAGTTTTTGAAAAGTGATTTCTGTTAAATAAAAATATCTCCTTTTGAAGTGGACTTTGAGCTTTGTAACTTTGCAGATCTTTTTTATGCTCAAACAGCAACATTAAAGACTAACTAAAGTTGAAAAAGTGAAAAAGCATAATAACACCCCTTTAAAGAAAATTAACCAAAATATTATTTATATTTATATATAAGGCAAAATATTGTGTTTTTGGTCAATAGATTTATTTGTTTGTTCGTTTTTTTTTTACGATCAGTGATTGTTTTTGCAGGGTACAGTAATTTGTTTAACTGTATCATGTATACAGTTTTTAAACTAGTACTTTTCTTAAAAAAAAAATTTTGGGGGGTTAATGTTATGTTACAGTTTACATTCCATTAGCTCTCACCACACCACACACACACACCACAACACAGAGAGCACAGCAAACAGATTTTTAGATTTGCCTGGAATGCTAAAAAACAAGTTTAGCTTGTTTTTGTGTCTGTAAGCTTGGTACTGTACATCAAGCTGATTGAGAAATATGTATTAAACAATGTAAAAAGGATGGGATTTTTGGTTGTTTGTTGCCTAAAGCACCACTTTCAGTATCTGTTTGGATTATTCAAAAGCTCCAGGGCTTGAACTTGCTGTTTGGATGCAAATATAGTGCATTAGCTATAGTTTCCACTCTCATGTGACAGTACAAGCTCTCAGCTCAAGAAAAGTACAAAACAATTATTGAACATATCACTCCAATATAGGACCACAATCATCAGTACCTGCCTAATTATTTTTTTAGTGATTCATTGTTTTAAACATCATCTCTTTGTTGGCCTGTATATGGGCTGGTTGGTTGAAGATTGAGGAATTAAAAAATAGGTGCTGCTCTAAATATCAGGCCCACAATTTGTTTGAATATCTGACTGTCTTTCAGTGTTTATGGTAAAAATTTATTGTAGGAAGGTGGCATTGGCTGAAATGGATGGCCGTGTTTTGCAGTGGCCCTCTGACAGGCTTTAAAATGTATTATTCTTAGTCATCCCTCTGAGAGCTGTGACAACAGTCACAACATCTCTGACTCACACTTAGTCTTTACTCATGCAGATACTGTATATTCTTAGGCCACCAAAAATTTTTTAGCCAGCAGAAAATGATCCACGGCTGTTTACCACCAATATTTTGATACCAAATCCGAACGTTGTTACTAAAAATGTTTTTTTTTTTCTCGGCATAGTGAGTATCTTTACACAGTAATACAATCTT
>JADLZN010001081.1:198649-259320 GCA_018155175.1 Sinocyclocheilus anophthalmus | reverse complement strand
GTGTGTTTGTGTTGTGTTGTGTGTGTGTGTTGGGCCTGGTAGTCATCACATTGTGGACATGAGTCTGTTTACACAGTCACGTCATGGGGACCTCTTGCGTTGTGGGGACCAAAAGTCAGGTCCCCATAAGGGAAAGCCATATAAATGACTAGAGGAGCTGTTGGGAAGGTGCTGGGTGGAGTTTCAGCGTTGGCTCACAACACACGTTTATCCATGAATGTGTGAGTGTGAAGGGAGTGCTCAGCTGCGCCCCCAAACACTTCTGAGCGGTACTGCGCGCGCTTCTCCACACACACACTCTCCATATATGGCTGGCCCCGCCCACTTCCGCGTCCTCATTAGGAACGAGATCAGCAGCGAAATGAAAATATGCGAATTAAATGCACACTTCACACGGACAGATGATAAGAAGACTGTTTACAGAAGATACCGACTCCAGGAGATTGTTTGCAGGAGATGCTACAGTTGTGCAGAGGAAAAAGTGAAGCTCAAGGTAAGCACATTTTAAACCAATTAGGTTAATTAGATCTAAAGTCATTGGCTAGCTAGTTAACATTAGCGCTAATTAATTGTTGAGGCTAAGGCCTACGTGTGGCCTGTAATATCTCTCTGTTTCTCAATTAATCATACAATTTAATGTTTAAGAATAGTTTCTGACTGAAAAGCTTTCTCAGATCTTTAGCCTAAGTGAACGGATCGCTAATGCAGGCTTGGGTTCATCTCAAGTGTGTTTCTGGCTAGTTTGCGTTAGTTCTGAGGAGAGGGTTGTTATTGTTTTATATTAAAGGAACCGTGCAGGTCTGGTTTGGGTTAGTTCTGAGGAGAGGGTTGTTATTGTTTTATATTAAAGGAACCGTGCAGGTCTGGTTTGGGTTAGTTCTGAGGAGAGGGTTGTTATTGTTTTATATTAAAGGAACCGTGCAGGTCTGGTGGCCTCGCCCCCCCCCCCCCCACCCCCCCCCCCCCCCCCCACCCCCCTGGGTTTTATCGCGTTCCGCGAAATGTGTGGTTATTGCAACACATTAGGAACATTGGCCATGGTTTCGCTACTAAAACATAGTTTAGATTGTGTTTGTGTGCTTGTATAAGTGTTAGTCAGTACGCCAGAAAACATGGTTTACTATAATAAAACCTCTTCTTTGTCATATTGATTAACCAGGCTCCTGTCAAAGTGCTTCACAGAGAAATGAAGTAAAATAAAAAAAGGCAAGTAGCTTTAAATGATTAACGTTAAACTTCAATGTAGTAATGGCAGTAGTTAGCAGGACCGTGATCTCTGCACGCAAGACAGGAGCATGTTTGTCCGGCACAGAGGTGAACCGAATGCCCCTGAACTTGGGAGGGCGCCGGGTGAATTGAACCGCGTAGCCGAGTCTGATGTTTCTCATGAGCCAGCGAGACGGCCTGGGAGCGCTAACCAGGCCCACAGTGACCGAATTAGCGGGACCAGGGAGACCACCGACGTACGTACCCGCAGTGGGGCAGCGAAGTTGAACACAGGGACCCAACCCGGGAGGCCACGTGTCCCAGGGTGGGGTCTGAGTGCGCGGCGCGCCACTTACCTGGCTCCACTGCTGGGCAGGTGGCTCGTGAGGAGGCGTAGCGTCCTTTAACTGAACCCTGCTGCCCACTAGCGAGGGGAGAGGGGGCCGGTTGTGTGGAGACTGGGTCTCGTGCACCGCCGTCCTCGCCCTCTTGGGACCCGGAGGGCAAAGGAAACTGCTCTTCTGTTGAGGTTTTGGGCACCACTGGCTGGGTAGCCAGCGGCGGAACAGAAAAAAACAGGAACAAAGGTTTCTCCACCCGGCCCTCAGCCGGGTGAAAGAATAGTGCGGTCACCACCTCCTGAAGAGCCAGATCCAAGAACTCCAGGTCGACCGTCACAGGGACGCCACCCGCCCCTGGCGCTTTACGGGCTTGGCAGGGGCGGAGACGGGCTGCGCCGCTTTCCTGCGGCCAGCTCCACGCTGTGGCCATTGTGAAGGCTGCTGCTGCGGCCGAGCTGGAGCGGAGATGGAGACCACAGGAGGGCGCTCTCGGCGACGAGCAGACAGAGGGGCTGCAGCCGGCGGTGGGGTGCCGACAGCAGCCGACCGCCGGGGCAGGATGTGTCGAGACGCCTCCGTCTGCTTCTTTGCGGTGGAGAACTGTTGGGCAAAGCACTCCACTGCTTCGCCGAATTGGCCGGCCTGGGAGATCGGGGAGTCCTGGAAGCGATGCTTGTCGGTCTCCCTCATATCCGCCAAGGTCTGCCATAGGTGGCGCTCCTGGACCACCAGTGTGGATATTGTCTGACCCAGGGCCCGCGCCGTGACCTTCGTCACCCTAATCGCGAGGTCCATCGCCGTGCGCAGTTCCTGCAGCACACCTGGGTCAGCACCACCCTCGTGCAACTGCTTCAACGCTTTGGCCTGGTGGACTTGCAGGAGGGCCATGGCGTGCAGGGCAGAAGCGGCCTGTCCAGCAGCACTGTAAGCCTTAGCCGTCAGAGCGGACGAGAACTTACAGGCCCTGGACGGAAGGCATGGACTACCTCTCCAGGCGGCGGCGCTTTGCGGGCAGAGCTGCATAGCAACAGTGCGCTCGACTTGGGGGATGTCCACATACCCTTGGGCCGCACCCCCGTCGAGGGTGGTGAGGACGGAGGAGGCACCAAGCCTGTTTCGCAGAAAAAGGTGCCTTCCAAGACTTAGTAACCTCCTCATGCACTTCCGGGAAGAATGGAGGCCTCCAGTGCAACCCGACACTCTCGGCGGCCCGGGAAAGCATAGCGGTCAGCTCTGGATCTGACTCGGGCAACGCCACTCTTCCTGACGTTGGCAGCGCAGCCGAATCCTCATCTCTAGAGCTTAGCTCGCCCTCCGATGCAGCGATCGCCATCCTGTCCTCTGCCTGTGTCCCACACAAGCTGCTGGACCCCGCCCTGTCCGAGGACACAGCACGCTCGTCCGGAAGCACCAGGTGGTGTGCGCCATGCTTGAGGAATGAGAGGCCCGCGGAGACGTACTCGACGGGGAAGCTCTCACTGTAACCCTCAGGTCTCCCTGACCATGAACCGAAGTAGCCCTCCGAGAACCAGAGGAGCTAGAGCGGGGCATGGCAAGGGGGATACCCCCCCATTTAATGAGGAGGTATCTAGACCGCAAACGTCGCGATGGTCATGTTCCCGCACTGAGAACATGACTAATCCATGAGCGCTGCTTCAGCGTGCTGTAAGCCCAGGCACGAGAGGCAGCGATCATGACCATCAGATGGAGGCAGGAAACAACCGCATCCAGAAACGCACGAGCGGGAAGCCGTCTTTAAAAAGACGCCTGTCGCTCGTGTAGCTCTTTTAGACATTTGCTCTTTTAGAAAAAAAAGGAAACACTCTTTTAGAGAAAGCGCTGAAACGCCCAGGGGAGGTCGCGGCGAGACCACAGAATGGCAGCTGCAGCACGCCGAAGATGAGCAGCACTGGATTGCAACCCCCGCTGACACGTCGTAACACCAACGCCAGCTGTTTCCAAACACTCGTGGAGATTTGTCTTGTAGAAGGCTCGGCTCCGAAGCGTAAAGCTGATGTGCGTTTGCACGCGCTCTCCTTTTATACCCACGCGGGGTGTGCGTGGCGAAACACGCACGCCAACTGTCATTGGCTTGTTTAGTTAACACTCAAAGGTGATTGGGCTCTAGGGCGAGATCCCAATTCGTCAGTCACAGACGTAACGTAGAACGTGACTGACTGAATGTGAAATGACTTAACATAGGAGCCTGATAAAAATGCTAATTTTTAGATGAAAATTTCAGATGGCACTTATAGGCTTTTGCATCTGAACTCTTCATATATATATATATATATATATATATATATAATATATATATCTATATATATATATGATACTTGTAGAACCTTAATGGAGCAACAGATTGTGTGGAAATAAATCATACAAGTGGTTTATTTTGTTTAAAAATCTTATAAATGTATGAGGTGGCAAGGGGGGCCTTTTACTCCACACACGGGGTAAAAGGCCCACCAGCATGGGGTAAAAGGCACTCTGTATTGATACAAATACTTCAGCTAAAATGTTTTTTTTATATATAATGTCTAAGTTAATACTTGTTCAAAACAATCACTTTAGCAAAGTTTGTACTATTTTCTGATTATTTAAAAAATTAAATAATTATTTTTTTTCAATAAATATACTGTCATTAAAATATGTTAATATAAAAATATTTTTTAAAATACAGAAACAAAATCATTTGAAAAAGTAACGATTCTGAAAGCATTGAAGATAATTATTTATTATAGATTTACAGTAGAAACAACAAATTATATGATTATCTCAACATAATATATGATAACTACCATCTGTATCTAACCATGTCATGTCAAAAAATGAAAAAGTCAGCCTTCTATTTATTATCATGTTAATTACTGTGCCTTTAGCCCCAACAGCAGGGCGCTTTTACCCAAAATACCATACTTTTACATATTATTTCGTTATTTAAAAACTGTTGCTTTTATTATCTTAAACAAAACTGAAAATTGTTAAGAAGATCTTTGTCTCAAAATATATTCAATAATTTTAGCGATTCTCATTTGCTATTTAAATTTACAACAGTTTAAAAAACATCAAATATTAGATCAAATAAGCACAGAATCAACTTTGCACTGCTGCCTGCGATTGCATCAAGGATCAGACAAATTTGCACATGCATATTGAAAAGCGGATGTTTTGGAAAGTGCTGTGCCACGTTTTTGTGTTATCTAGTGGTTTAGAGGAAAATAATATCAAAGGTGCCTTTTACCCCGGGCTGCCTTTAGCACCCCGTTTACCTATCTGTTTGTCAATTGATATTTTTTTGTAATTGTTCGTGAAATCAACAAGCAATTTGTTCCGAGTGGTTTTGTTACAGGATATATAGACAGACAGACACCCTAAAAACACACACAAATCACCCACACACACACACACCCCCCCCCCACCCCCACACACACCACACATTCCTTAGAATGGTCCTATTTTGCATTTTGGTCAGTTTCATTGTTTCTTTCCACAATGGTTAGGGTCTGAAACAGGCCGTCTAGTAGTGAACTCCACAGTATGGAGTGTGAATGACATCTAGAGGTGAAGGGCTCTCTGTATATGCAATTGGATATGTGTGCATTATCTTCATTTGTGCCTCAGAAATCATCGACATCCAACTAAGGGTATGATTTTTCCCTTCTTGTACACAAACAGCAAGCTTATCATAAACACATCTTTTCATTGCTGTCACTCCAGACCACCTTTATTGCCTCTTCTATAAAACGCTACACACCACAAAGCATGCAGGTGTCTGAGGGAGGGATGGGCATACAAACGTCAACTCCACGTGACAAACAACAATGATAGAATGAGCAATATGTGTATTGGATGACAGAATCTCACGGAATGGACATTTAACTGAATTATGCCATGTTTAAATGGCAGGACCAAGAAATTTTAGCACCATTTTCACTATTGCGTTTCTAGATCTGTGGAAGCAAAGATTGCTAAAAACACTTTATTATAATTTGTTTGGTATAACAGCTTATAAATCATACAGAATGAGTTTTTTGAAAATCTAAAAATGCAGAAAAAAATAATGTTTTGGTTTTTCGGGGAGGGTAGGTTAGGTAAGGGAATAGAAAATACAGTCTGTACAGTATTGTGTCTATGGAATGCACCCATAAAACATGGAAACCATTGTGTGTGTGTGTATTTCAAGAGTGCTTCATGTGTTACTGTGAAGATGGCTATATTGGAATACGTAACCTCAGGCTTTTCATGCTTCACATCTAATAATACATAATAGAATTCATTTAAACTCTACAAACCTTCATCTAGCTAGAAGAATAAAGGACCTTCGGAATTTGAGGAGGTGTGAGGTAGCTTGTTGAACTCAAGAGGACTTTGTTGGTCTGGAGAGTGTTTGAAGGAGCCTACGGGGGTGTAAAATCATTATGTAAATTATGTGTAAGAATGTCTAGAAGCCTTACCATCCAACACACTTTCTTTCAATTGTGTCATACTGTTGACAATGCCATGTACAGCATAGCTATGGCAGTGTACGTATGTCAAAAAGCAATAGTGGTCAGTAGTTTTTGCAAGTGAATCTGACATTGATTTTCTCTATAGAGAACCTGATTTTTAAAGGTATAATAAATCATCATCTTATGCCTTGAAATTGCAAAAATGTACCTTTATATAAAATGCATCGCAGTTTCCAACCATTTTCATGATTACAAAGGTCGATTATCAATTAATAAAGACTTATTTTGTGTGGTTCTTTGCACAATACTATATAATGACCTCAGAACACTTTTACATGATTTGTATGAAGTATGAAGTATGATTTTCCTTACTTTGTAAACTTGCTCAGTTACTCACTTGGTGCAGCACTGTGATGCAGAGCACTTGCATTGCAGAGCATTTGGGTACATTTACATTTAGTCATTTAGCAGTTGCTTTTATCTAAAGCGACTTACAAATGAGGACAATGGAAGCAATCAAAATCAACAAAAGGGTATTATTTAGGGTACGAAGTGTGAGTCACAATAAAATAGATCAAAGACTTCAGCAAAAGCATTATTATTTCATGTTTACTTTCGTTAACACTATCGTTTTTGTTTAGGGTAGCAGGGTTTTGTGTAGGTGGTATGTTATTTTAAAACAGGTTACAGCATTGCATTTCCGAATTGCCACGATACATACAACAGCTAATGTAATGAATCATAAAACTAAATGCACTGCTCACTGGACATTTCACTTTGAAGTTCACTAATAATATATATATATCTATTTTAGATATATATATATATCGATATATATATATTAAATCTTACGCTTAATTATATTAATTGATCTATAATTTAATGACTAATATACAATAATAAGTATCGATAGTATAGACCGATAAATAACTAAATAGTATTGTTTAGTATAGTATAATACAATAAATGTTGAAATACTGACAAACTTAATATAAAAGTTTTCAATGTGAATTTGGAGATGGTTGATTTGGTTCATGACTATTAAAAAAGGGGGAAATATTTCAAGATACAAGCTTGTATTACAGTTTGTGTACTGCAAGTCCACAAATAAGATAGAAGCTGTCTGTGTGTGTCATCGAGTACTGAAACCTGTATGAATACTGTCTTTGTTTGTAGTTAAAGTAGTTCCTTTCAAAACAGCTCATTTTGTTTTAATGCATTCATATGCCCTTGTAGAGAAAGAGAAAGGAAAAAAAAGTTGTTTTGTTTTATTGATGTTGCAACAATCTTCCAGTGGCCTTTTCAGAAACATTGGAACCATCAGTGAAGTATTTAGCTTGTATGTTGTCAACAGAAATGCATCACAATAAAAGATGCCTTTTTTATTATTTGAAATAGATAAATCTGCTCAACTGCTCAAGTGTTAAATCAGCTTAAAATGACCAAAATGCGAAATAAAACCTAAAGTTGATTTTTCTCAAATATTGTTCTCATACACTGGTAAAGCAAATTAAATTAAAATATTAAACTAAATGTGATGTTGGGTTGTTCAAATAGGCCAAGTTTAATTAATAATTCCAAATGTCTGCACAAGTTGTATGTCCTGTCTATTGTCACATTGTGACTCACAAAGGATCAGAGGGCTTGTTTTACATGAGATTAATATTCCAAGTTTTTTTGGTTTTCTTCTTCTTTAATTAGTCTAAAACATGAAAGTCCTCCTCCATATTCCACTGTCAAATGCATTTTTAATATTTGCTTGACATTTGAGCAGAAGGTCAGGCTCATTATGTCAGCATGTAATGAACAGAAATTGAAGGACATGGAGAGAATAGTGGTGGCCAAAAGATCAATTTTTCTCTAGTCTTTAAACAAGTGGCCAAAAGATCAATTTTTCTCTAGTCTTTAAACAAGACCTTAGGTTATAACTGAGACATAATGCTCATCATTGTGGATTTGTGTACATTAAGATGACACATGAAAATAATACAAATGTTTTTGCAAATAAGATTTACTGCCAGTGAGTACCAGTTTGTATAATATAGTATAATCATCTGATTATAAAAGTTATACAAATTAGGAATATCCTAGTTAAGGGGAATCATATAGTGAATATACTTTTTTCCCCCCAGTTTAGCTTTGCTAAGGTGTATTCAATGTTTTTAATGCCATGAGGCCAAGAACCAAGACCTATAACCAGGATATAAAAGCAAGGTGGCAGTTACATTTTGTATAAAATAAAATGTTTGCATGGCATATGAATTACAAGAGTATCATTTTTTTTTTTTTTACATTCTAAATTATAATCCTTACTGTACTTATCACATTTTAAAAGTATTACTTTTATTTTCTCACATAAATTAGTTGGAGATCCAACTGATACTGTACTGATGCAGACTTCATGGCAGTGTAAAAATATCTTATTGGACAGATACGCACACTAAATCTAAACATTTTATAAATGTATTATTTTAAATTATACTTAATTGGTGTACATACTGTGTACAACACCTAGCAGTACACAAAAATGTTAACAAAATGCAAACAATGTTCTAAAACTACCTAGCAGCATGTTAAAATATGTTACACTCAGAGCGCCCAAAATCACATACTACATTTAAATTCGAACTTACTTCACGACCGTTAAAAATAGTATGTTGTATATGAATATAGGTAGTGTGAATGCAATTTGGACGTAGGCTACTACATTAGCCATGTTGTTACTGTCACGTGACCTACCAGCATAAGTTGCTCACTTCAGTGCCGTTCATAAATCCTCTCCTGTGGCCTCATGGGAAAGTAAAGTGTCCATCGCATGCACATTTCAGAATGTGGGTGGAAGTAGTAGGTCTTCCGTGTACTTGCCTAGTATTTTTCGAATACTGTGAATTTAGACATGCTAATCTTTTGGCATACTGTTTTTTTGCATACTGTATAGTAGGGAAGTATTTGACTTCACTCCCTAGAGTGCTTTAACCCTTAAATGCATGAATGTTGCGCCAATCATTCTTACATATTCTGGTCTTTAGCGACCCGGACCTCTATATCCAGCACGGATGGATCTCTAACTGCTGCAATAGCAAAAAACTCTTTTGATATTTTAAGAACAATTACAGAAAAAAAAAATAAAGCATATGTTGTTACCTTTTGAAACTTAAAAGGGTTCAATTTGAGCAGATGATTTTACCATCGCTGTCATCGTCAGAGCGCACTTTTTGCTGATGATATTCATTTGTTTTATGCCTGCTGTAATTATCAGTGCACCGCACGTCATTCGATTGGTCTCTCAGTGAAAAAAGATGCATTGCACATATTGAGTCATGAGATACGTAAATATAGTTGCGCAGGAAAAAATGCATACACATGTACATACCTCAGGTCTCTAGCGATCCTATACACTTTTTGCAAAAAAATTATCAGAAAACTGCCATTCTTTTATATTTTACTATTTTTTCTTATTATATTGTTTATAATTAATATATTGAGGAATACTAAGAAATTTGATGTCTAACTTAAAAAAATGAAGGAGGGAAAGGGTAGAGAATGATGTCCCGGGTCGCTAAAGACCCGAGGTATGCATTTAAGGGTTAAGCATGTTTAATATATTAAGAACATGCTAAAACAACTACAACATACACACAAATTCTAGCAAACTGCGTCAGAAAACTTAGGCAGCTGAGCTGGCAGCAACATCCACGCATGTTTGCAGCATTATAGCTATGCCTAGCAACATGCAAAAATGTTAACAACATGGTAACAATGACTCGGAACATGGTAAAGCATGTCAGCAATGTGGTAACAATGCCTGTTAAACATTAGTAATTAACAGTGCCCATGCAACATGCTGACGCATTCTAACAACGTGCTAACAATACCCCTGAGCATGTGAAATCATACCTGCAGCTTGTTAACAATGACTAGGAATATGCTAAACACACCTCGTGACACACTAAAATGTTAATTAATGATAGCAACTTGCACAAACAAACAAAAACATAAGCCAACAACTTCTCAGGCAACTTCTCTACAGTCCGAAGGTACCTCCTGAAACTAAATTTGGACAGGCTTCTAAGGCTACATAACAGTTTAATGACCTACAACTA
The DNA here is from genome assembly GCA_018155175.1 of Sinocyclocheilus anophthalmus. Lineage (NCBI taxonomy): Eukaryota > Metazoa > Chordata > Actinopteri > Cypriniformes > Cyprinidae > Sinocyclocheilus > Sinocyclocheilus anophthalmus. The sequence continues at coordinate 249,219 of JADLZN010001081.1, read as the reverse complement.
ATTAATTAAGTTGCTCAGGACTAATAGACATTTACCAAAAGTCCAATGCACAACAGCAATATTTTCAATCTTTGTTTTTTTCCCCGTTTCTACCTACTTACCTACTTAACATGTATTTAAAACTTTCTCATGACCGTATGCAAATTACCTATTATTTACCTTTTATAATTTAAACTTCCAAATTGTTAATGCACTTGCTTGAATTGAATTATGATGCAAGATGTATACTCTTTAATTTGAATAATATTTTATAATCACTTTCAAGCCTGGGTAATCCCAGATCATCATGCATCAAGTTTTTGTATATTTTCCTTATTGTGCAGCTCACATTTCATTTTGCTATTTATATTGTCATGTTGCACACGTTGCACTTTAAGTGTACATGGTTTTGCATATTTTGCCTGATCCCATTAATTTTTCCTTAAGTTCATTATGCTTTCAGACAGCGCTAAGCCATGCTAAAGACAATGAACGTACTTTGTTGATAAACACTCTCTACCTTGCTGTCACTTTGTTTCTTAGCTGAAGATGATATTTGACAGGCTGCCTGTTCCATGGTGACTTTAATTGAAAGTAATATATTCTGTGCTGTCATACATGCTAAATACACAAAGAAAGAATGTGATAAAGACAAGACAGCTGTCTGCATTTTAAAGTCAGATTGAAGCAACACAACAGCCTGTATTGAGAGAAAGCACAATGCTTTACATAAACACAGTCAAAACATTAATGTATATTCATATGCTCTACAAGACAAAAAGTAGCACAAAATTTTAATTGGATAATTACAGTCATTGCAAGGCAGTGCTATATTGATAGTCTTCAAATAGTTTAATAATAGTTTGTCCTCCTAACCCCCTTACACAAAATGTCTGACTACAGCATTTATCTAAAGTTAGATGTATCTGATGAGTACAATACAAATATTGTACCACACTAAATTAAGTTATGCAGTTATGTAGTTTATGGTTATGATTAATTAAAGATTAAAGCATTAAAAGTTTAATTAATCTCAAATAAATGAATATTAATCAGTTAATTAATCAGTTCTATTTAGGTTATTAAGAAGAAGAAAAAACAACTTTTGGGAATTTTAGGGGTCTTTTCTTTATTTTCTGTGTTCTGTGAAAATATTACCAGTTTAGCTCCTTCTCTTGTTCAAATAATACTAATAATACTAATAAATAAATAAATGCTTCCCTCCCTGTACATTTCTTTGTAGTTTCCTTTGTAATGCTCATTTTGTTCCTTTTTATATCAGCTTGTCCAATGTTACATATTAAGAGAGTATTAATAAAGTTTTTCACACACAGCATATTATGGTGTTGAGTGCTATCGATGTTTGCTTTGGCTTTACTTTTTGAACACTAATTGCACTGATTGACTGAAAAGTTTAGCCTATTTTATTATTTTTTTGCACAGTGACCAACCTAAAGATAAACATTACTAGGTCTAGTATTGTTTATTTTGTCCATCCAGCAGATATAGATGCTTTTTCTCTCATCTTTCTTCAAGCCATCTGTTTAATGTCAGGTAGCTCATTTACTCCTGCCACAAACAGCTCACATTGATGTATTCTATATTTGTGTCTCTATAGGCTGTGGAGACTAACCTGGCCTCTAAAGACAGTCACTGGGTGTTTGTGAATGAGGTAAGGAACGATCTTATTTATGTTCATCTGCTTTCTTCTATTAATTGCACTCTATTTCAGTCTTAATTTTTTATGTCATTTGTGTTTGCATGCAGTAATAGATTATTTCTGCTCGTGGCAGCCTGAAATTGACTACAATATGCAAACATACAGAGGGAATTATTAAAATCAGGCACCCACAATAATCTGTGTCAAACAAAATTTGCATGAAACAATTTCCAATCTTTACAATTGGTTCTGAGTACTAGGTTGTAAGAGTTTCAACAGATGCAAGTTTTACCGTTACAGGGATCTGGCAGGCTTAATACTTATTTGTACTTGACACCTTTCAGCAGCAAAAGGGAAAAAAGGAAAAGAAAAAAAGAAAGAAAGAAAGAAAAAAAGAAACTTTTCCATATCAGCATTTATTAGATCACAATAAAGAACAATTCAGTCCATAAGGCAAGTGAAGAGGTATTGGATAAATCCCAATAATCCATAGCTACACACAAAATGGCAGAACAACAACAATTAAAAATAAATAAATAAACAGTCTCACTCACATCAACTACTCTGGACTACTGGGTTCTACAAACGCACAAAAAGTAATCCATACGTTATCCTAGAAGGAGTAATTAACAGTATAATTCACTGAAAAACATATAAAGCGTGCCACACCCCTGAGGTACTCACCACAAAATGGCCACTCTCTGCCTTATATCAGCAAGTTCGTTTACACAATAAATGTACTTCTTGCTCAATTGAAACAGACTCACGACCCATTTCAACAAAAAAGTCCCTCATAAAATCCATGTGTGTGTTAATTGTAGCAAATGTAAATCCCTACCTCTTATAGCTTGAAATAAGTTATTTGTATTTTCATTTAATAATTTGATTAAATTAAAAATCAAAATGTTGAGTGACATATACTGCAATTACAAACATAATCTAAGATTTAGAATTAACAAAAAAAATTTAGATAAAAATAAATAAAAATAATACAGTATTTTATTTTGTTTCTTGAGATGAGAATGGTCACAATCATGGTTCGATTATTTTAATCATGCATGTTGGCTGATGGATCATCAGATAATCGCTTCTGTTGAGTCATTAGAAATTATGGGTCCCTAATTCTATTTAATGAAATATAAGGTAAATGTGTGAATACATAGCCTAATGTGTGCACTTTTTGGAGTAAAGTTTGCATGTTGTGTAGCGAAGCACTGATCAAAAATCAATGGAGACAAACACGACTGAATATGTACAGTCTCTAGTTATTCTGATCAAAATATCATTAAATCCCGATTGATTTTGCATTCCTGGCAGAACTGAACGTCTCGGTTATGTATGTAACCCTTGTTCCCTGATGGAGGGAATGGAGACGTCACGTCGGAGGCCCGACGAAATTGGGATCTCGCTTAGAGGGACCAATTTACTTTGAGTGTAAACTAAACGAGCCAATGCATTTTGGCATGCGATTATTGCATCCAGCTTTTGCTGATCACAGCGTGAGTATAAGTAGTATGCAGATGCAGTGCATATTCAGGTTTTTCGCTGAGGAGCCGAGCCGGTGACCCGGACGCTCAGCGGTGGTACAGCAGCCATGACGACGGGACGTGACGTCTCCGTTCCCTCCTTCAGGGAACGATGGTTACATACATAACCGAGGTGTTTCCTTTCAGTCGGTCACTCTCGACGTCCCGTCGGAGGACCGACGAAATTGGGATCCTACCCAAGGGCCACAGCTACTGCCCCTTCCAATGTCCTGTGGAAGCCACCTGCACCCCTAATTTTTGGCGTAGGCCAGAGCTTGCACAAGAGGACCAGCTACTGCTACAATGGCACTACCCAATGAGTAAGACAGGATAACACTGGGAAAACGTACCCGTACTACTTGGAACAGTGACGTTACGGAAGCTCCAACCTTCCCAAAGGAGTTTTCGGAAGAATATACACATATGAACATTCCTTAGGTGTATATGGAAGATTGGAGGTGATTGTAATCCTCTTGGAATGGCAGAAGTCTGCCGTGGAAGCACGGGCTCAAGGCTATACCGTGGGCTTTACACATATGAGATCCACTTAGGTCTTACATATGGAGCCCAGCCTTCTACCGGTTCTCAAGGATTCATCGAGTGAGGGCCTGGCGCCGGACTTTCCGCCACGTCTGGCTGCCGAGGGGGCGGAGGAGCTCAACAGGGTCTACTATTTGGACTCTCTGGAGTGGTTTTTGCAAGCCGACCCGAAGCCGGGGCCTCTCAGTGCTTCTTCCCGTTTGAGGTGAGAACACAGGAGGTTACCGGCTCCACACGAAGGCTATAGATCTAGCGAATGTGTTCGGGGTCGCCCAGCCCGCAGCCCCACAAATATCTGTCAGCGAGGCGCCACGAGCCATCGCCCAGGAGGATGCAACACCTCTAGTTGAGTGAGCTTGCAGCCTGAGCGGGCAGGGCACACCCTGTACATGATAAGCCAGGGTGATGCATCCACTATCCAGTGGGCCATCCTCTGCTTTGAGACTGCATTCCCCTTCTGCCGGCCTCCGTGACAGATAAAGAGCTTGTCTGAGGTCCTGAAGCTTTGCGTCCGGTCTCCGTAGCACCTTAAGGCTCGGACGGGAAAGAGCAAAACTAGGGCTGGGTCTGCCACCTCCGAGGGCAGCGCTTGGAGGTTCAACACCTGATCCCTGAAGGGAGTAGCGGTAACCTTGGGAACGTAGCTGGGCCGGGGCCTCAGGATTACCTGGGAGTTAGCCGGCCTGAGCTCTAGGCATGATTCGTCGAACGAAAATGTGTGCAGGTCCCCTACCTTCTTGATGGAGGCCAATGCTAGCAGGATCAAAGTCTTCATTGAAAGGAACTTCATCTCAACCGCCTGCAAAAAGGCTCAAATGGGCCTGCTGTAGTGCCGTGAGCACTAGAGTAAGGTCCCAAGAGGGTATAGAGGGTGGCCGTGGAGGATTTAAACTTCTCGCCCCCTTAAGGAACCTGACGACCATGTCATGCTTCCCCAACGACCTCCTTCTAAAGGGTCGTGGTTAGCAGCGATTGCAGCAACATAAACTTTAAGGGTGGAGGAAGACAGCCTTTCGCTCCAACCCTTGCTGCAAAAAGGACAGCATGACTCTGATCAGGCATATTTGGGGGTCTTTTCGGCGAGAAGAACACCACTCAACGAACAGGTTCCACTTCAAGCGTACGTTCTCGCTGAAGTGATGGTGTCAACTACTTCTTGAGGTAGGCCACTTAGAACCTCCGCGTCCCGTCCAGGGACCGGACATGAAGTTATCAGAGGTCTGGACGCGGCTGCCAAGGGGTGCCCCGTCTCTGAGTCAGTAGATCTTTCCTCAGAGGAATCGGCCAAGGAGGGGTTGTTGCGAGGAGCATTAGTTCTGGGAACCATGTCCGGGAAGGCCAATAGGCCACCAGCAGGACCTGCTCCTCGTCTTCCCTGACTTTGCACAGGAACTGTGCCTGAAGGCTCACTGGGGGAAATGCATACTTGCGAAGGCCCCGCGGCCAGCTGTGTGCCAGTGCGTCCGTGCCGAGTGTTCCCTCGGTCAGGGTGAAGAACAACTGGCAGTGAGAGGTTTCTGGAGAGGCAAACAGGTTTACCTGAGCGGCTCTGAAACGTCCCCAAACCAGCTGGACCGTCTGGGATGGAGTCGCCATTCTCCCGGGAAAGCAGCTCGGGACAGCTCGTCGGCTGCACGGTTGAGCAGACCCGGAATGTGAATAGCACGAATTGACCTCAGATGCTTCTGACTCCAGAGGAGGAGGTGGTGGACGAGTTGCGATAAGCGACGGGAGCGCAGATCACCTTGTTGGTTGATGTACGCAACGGTTGCTGTGTTGTCCGTGTGGACTAGTACATGCTTGCCTCGTAAGCGCCTTTGAGATGGCCCCGGGCAAGGTGCACTGCCAGCAACTCGAGGCAGCCAGTGCAGTTGGGGCCCCGTCCAAACCCCTGACACTGCAAGCCCGTTGTACTTGGCCCCCCAGCCGGTGGTTGAGGCATTTGTGCAAACCACAGCATGCCTGGAGAACTGCTCCAGGGGCACTCCTGCCCGGAGAAACACAAGGTCTGACCACAGGGTGAAGGTTTGTCGGCAGGCCAGTGTCACTTGGACCCGGAAGGTGCCGCTTTGCCACGCCCACCTCGGGACTCGGCCATGGATCCAGTGCTGAAGCGGTCTCATATGAAGCAATCCGAGCGGTGTGACTGTGGCTGCGGATGCCATATGCCCCAGGAGCCTCTGAAACTGTTTCAGTGGGACCGCCATCCTGCTCTTACCGAGTCCCCTCCATACCGGGAAAAGAGATCCTCTGCATCGGGGAGAGTTTGCTCTTTTCTTTTTTTTTGCTCTTTTCCCAGTTGACCCCGAAGGCCCAACAGGCTGAGGTGTGAGAGCATCAAATCCCTGTGTTCGCACAACTGATAACTGAGACTGCTTTGTCGAGGTAGTTGAGAATGTGAATTCTCTGTTCTCTCAGGGGAACAAGGGGTACCTCCGCAACTTGCGTGAAGACATGGGGCAACAGGGACAGCCCGGTGGGCAGGACCTCGTACTGATATGCTCATCATTCGGACGCGAACCACAGAAATGTTCTGTGGTGCAGAAGGGTCGACACATGAAGTGTGCGTCCTTCAGGTCGACCGCTGCAAACCAATCTCGGGGATGGATGCACCCGAAGATGTGTTCCTGCGTCAACATCTTGAACGGTACCCGGTGAAGGGCCCGGTTCAAGACACACAGATCCAAGATCGGTCCTAACCCACCGCCTTTCTTGGGTACAAAGAAGTAGGCGCCTGTAAAACCCACCCAAACCCCGTTTTCATATCGGCTGGAGGGACTGGCTCTGTCGCATCCTTCGCCAGTAGGATTGCGACCTCCGCCCGCAAGACAGGACCCTCGGCCGCCTTCACTGTTGTGAAGCGGATGCCACTGAACTTGGGGGGCGCCGGGCGAACTGAATCGCATATCCGAGCCTGACGGTTCGAAGGAGCCAGCGAGACGGGCCGGGTAGCTCTAGCCAGGCTCCCAGACACCGCGCAAATGGCATCAACGGAACTACAGGCGTACCCGCAGTGGGGCAGCAAAGAAGAACGCAGGGACCCGGCCCAGGCATCTCTTAGCCGGTCCGAGGCGGGGTCTGAGTATGTGTAACACTGACCTTCGTTCGAGCAGAGGGTGCGTGGGTAGTCCGTTGGTTCATCCTCCACCATCCCGCCCACGTGCTGGCACGTGGCGAGAGAGGATGGTGGTGTGATCGCACTAGATATCCACAACCCCCCTTCCCCTCTGTGACCCAGAATAGAGGAATTGCTCTTTGTCGAGAATTTGGGTACCACCGACCGATAGGTCATTGGTGGAAAAAGATTCTCCTCCCGGCCCTCCTCCGGGGGAGGGAGTTGTGTGCTTACCATCTCCTGAAGATCACGTCCCTCCACCTCTTGGTCGCCCGTCTCCGGGCCTCTTGCTCTCTCGCTTGCCAACAGGTTTGGCGGGGGCCTGGACGGGCGGGGCGTCTGCCCTGCGACCGGCTCCCACGGTCACAGCTGTTGAGCCGGTAAAAAAAACAAAAAAGAAAAAGAAAAACGAAAAAAAAAAAAAAAAAAAAAAAGAAAAAAAAAAAAAAAAAAAAAAAAAAAAACAGGAGCTCGCTGCTCTTGTGTTTTGGGGGGCGGTGGCAGGGGGGCCGCGCCTCAGCAAAAGGGTGACGGCAGCAGCTGCACGCTGGGGCAGGATGTACCTGCTGGCCTCAGTCTGCCTTGGTCAGTGGAGAACCGCTGGGCAAGTTCTCCACTGTGTCGCCGAAAGGCCGGCCTGGGACACGGGGGTGTTCAAGGATTGTGTCTTGTCCGTCTCGCGCATGTCATCCAGTCACAGCCAGAATTGGCGCTCCCGGACCACCCGGACCCACCATAGTTGACATCGCACGACCCAGAGACCACGCCGTAAACTTCGTCGCTCGTGGCGCGAGGTCCGCCTCGGTGCGGAGTTCTCTCTGAACTTCCGGGTCGTGACCACCCTCGTGCAAGTCCTTCAGTGCCTTGGCCTGGTGCACTTGCCATCACGCCGTAGCATGTAAGGCAGCTTCTCCACAGGTCTTATAGGCATCGCTGGCCAGTCGAGTACCTACAGACCCTGGAGGGGAGGCACGGTTCTTCCTGCCCGTTGGAGGCGGTATAGGACACACTGCAAAATGCAAACTGCATCGCAGCGCCATCACCCAGCGCCAGGTAACGACCGCATCCAGAACGCCCGGGTGATACGTTGTTTATAGCAAGACCCACATCGTCTTTATAAAGACGTAACGTCAAGTTTGCCAAGCAACGTCGTCTTTAAAAAGACTCACCCGTGAATGCTCTTTTAGGGAAAAAGCTCTTTTAGCGTGCTGAGGCTCACACGGGGATGAACACAACCAGGTGTTAGTGCAGCCTGATGTGTGCAACCCACTCGACAAGGGAAAACCACCGCCGCTGAAGCGCCATCCACCAGCACGAAGAGCTCTCCAAGAGCGCGCTAAACTCGTTCAGTCTTCTTCTCTCAGTAGAGAAGTCAGAGAGCAGAACGATGTTGTCGCTCGGCTCCGAAGCGAGAAGCTGGTATGCATTGCACCTGCTGCCTTTTTATACTCATGCTGTGATCAGCAGCAGCTAGATGCAATAATCGCATGGCCAATGTGCATTGGCTCGTTTAGTTTACATTCGAATTAGATTGGTCCCTCTAAGCGAGATCCAAATTCGTCGGTCCTCCGACGTGACGTAGAGAGTGACCGACTGAAAGGCCCTATATGTCCATTGTAAACAAGTATTATCACAAATAGTTGTCAAATATCTAAGCTATAATATAGGTAAAATCAGAATATTTATTGTAAAAAAAAAATGGTTTAGTAACAGCAGTCAAAAATAATCTATATATGTATTGCTGTGATTTGTGATATATTTTAAAGGAAGAAAAAACAAGATTTGTTTTTTTCTTTTTTTCTTTCAAAACATCCCCCCTACTGGTTTGTTCACAAATCGCACCCTGGGCACAAGAGGAAAAAAAGGCATTTACTTAAATTGTATAGATGATACTGTGTATAAATATTTCGTTTCCCATTTTTTATTTCAATATATGTCATAATAACAGTACTATGAAATCAAATTTATGATTTCATTCAATTATTCTGTAAAGCTTAAGTAATAGCAAAGATGCCTAAACTGTATTGTCTAACCCATGGAATACATGAAAAATAAACAAACATCAGTCCACCAATCCATCATTAACAAATAGACACAAAAAATATGTTTAATTAATATATACAGTAAATATATATTCAACATAGCAGAGTGTCACAGACAACTAATTTCCAGAGACACGAAATTAGACAAATTAACTTAAAAGCTGTTTCAACTCATTAAATCTCACAAATGTTGATATTCAGATGACATGACAAAATTAAAAGATCATAGCCATCCATTAAATGTGTTACGGAAAGAGATTCTGTCATGTATGGTCAAGAGAAAACAGCATTATAACAGTTTTATTATAATTTTATAACCATTTTAAGGTGTGTATTTTTGTGATTGTCAAAAAGCCATAATTGTCAGTAGACCACGTTAGTACATCAGCTTATTTTTTTGTGAATGCTATCACGTTTGCATGAATCTGTAGTAAATCAATGTGTTTGTTTATTGTGTGATATAGTTGATTGTATAATCATTATATAGTCATTAAAGCAGTATCATGAATAATGGACGCCTGGACATAAATGCAAACTAATAAAATAGTGTAGCAAGAGGTTAGTATGACTTAGAAATGGTGGTGGATCAGATCAGCATAATAATGATGATGAAATTATGCAATTTTATTCAACCTACTGAGAAAAGGCCGGTTTAAAATGCTGTGTCCGTAATGACATAAACAGAGGCTTGTAATACAGCAGATCGACCCTCCTGGGGAGAAGCATTCCCACGTATTGCAGCCATTATAACGAGCACAAAAACATTCAACAATCATCTTTGATGCATGTTAAAAGCAAATTACACAAAGGCAGATGGTATTTAATCGATCAAATGTGATTGAAATTTCGGTAAGTCAATCTGTGAGTTGTGGAAGGCCCAGATTTTGTTTAAGTTAATTGTGAAGGATGATGCCTTCCTGTTAAACATGCTGTGAAGCACCACATGTTGCTGTTAAATATTAACATCTCCTCCTGCTGACTACACAATGCATAGGTGTGATTGAATTTGAAAAAGGAGACACTAGGTAATATTGTCTACTTCTTTCCCATTGCCACTCATCTGACAAGCAGTGAGACTAAAACTTCAAATAATTAATTTCCTTATAAATATTCTCTTCTGTTGCTCTGCAATGATAGTAGTTGACCTTAAAAATATATAACGGAGCTATGTGCATAGAGCACATTTATCTCAGCAATCATACAGTAAATGATGCTTTTTTTAAATGTATTTATGTTGGAGCCAAGAACAAAATCTACCTTATGCCTTAACTTACTTTTTGGTGTTGTGATGTTACAATAAGCTAATTCATGATATAAAAACACATGAACATGAAAAATAAAATATAATGTTTTTAAGTGACTTACTGGGATACCAAAGCATAATCTAGTTAACCTGAATAAGTTCAGCAGTTCTATTACAGTTGCAACTGCCAATGTGTGTGTACACTCAAACACAGTAGAGCCATATAGGCCGTATTTATATTGCATTGTTCAAGTGATCCAGGTGTAAAAAAAAATTTCAGATACAGTATACAAATTGGAAATGGGCGTCAAGAACTGCAGTGTAAATGCAGGCATAATCACCTTTACCGATTAAGTCATAATAATACAGGTGCTTATTACTATCACTGTTACTTTCAGTGATGCTTCTACACATTGAATGACTGGTGGATATTGATAGGTATTAGTTACTTGTGACTAATTTTTTTTTTATTATTTCCTTTTGAGTTATAGTGTCAGACACACTTGAGAGCTCTGTTTGGTTTAGAAAGTTAATTTATGGAGTGGTTTGTGGATCAGTGCTGACTCGGGATTCAGTTTCAAACAATTCAGTCCGACTGGGTTCACCCTGTTTACTGACAAGAAATGGTTCAAAATAACAATTTGTTCATGAATCAGACATCACTACTGGCCAGAATAGTTATAACATTGACAATGTATTACTTTTATTTTGTACTTTCTGAGCTCGATGATCATTATTCCACACATTTCCACAAGTGCAAATGACTTTACGTTTATTAATCCCATTCATCACAATCTCCCAGTGGCCAATATTATTTTATTTTGGATTAGCCACCAATTCATATGAATACCTTTTTTATAGAAATAATATATACTTTTACAAATGCATACAAATAATTAAATGCATCTGGATCAGATACAGTTGAAAGCAATGGGGTTCCCTGCACGAAGGAAAATCATGCTAAAGGGGTATCTAGTGTGCTAAAAAAAGTGACTCCAAGGGGTCCTGACCAAGCATCCATATGTGACGAGTTGGGAGTGAGAACATGTTGGCAGAAGGTACTACTTTCTCCCCAGATGTTTGAAACAGCAGACTGTGAAATTACAAGGAGCATCGCAAACCCATCAGTGCAGAGAGAACACTAGTAGGCTTTTAGCGTAAACATATATCCTTTGAACCAAGAGTCACATGGGTAATATAAGAGGACATGCATTGGAATGGGAAAAAGATGTTAGATTTTAAGGTCTCTTTTTGTACTGACTGTTTTTCTTCTTTGGCAGGAAATATAGCTCATGTTATTTTGAAAAAAAAGTGTTGTCAACTAACTAATTACTAATTACACTCTAAAACATGCTGGGTTAAAACAACCCAACTTGGGTTATTTGGCAACCCAGCGCTTGGTAAATATTGGACAGAAAACATGCTGGGTTATTTTGACCCAGCTTGTTGGGTTTTATCAACCCATTTGCTGGGTTGTTTTTTGACTTAGTGCTGGGTCGCTGCTCTATTTTCTTTTTAAAATAGTAAAAATGCACTCTCTAAACCTTTTTATATATATATAGATATATAGATATATATATATATATATATATCATTAGTATATATGATATATATATATAAGTAGTGCTGTCAAAAGAGTAATCGCGATAATTGCAGCCAAATAAAAGTTGTAATGTGGTGTTTTGTTTCATGTTCATGTTTTCATGTCTTTTTATTTTGTAATTGTTTCATGGTCACTGTTTGTGTCATGCTTCCCTTGCCCTCATGTAGTCATGCCATTGGTTCCCCTGTTCATTGTGTTTATGTTCTGATTGGTTGTCTTAGTCATTTGTCTTGTTTCCCATTGGTTTGTTCTTGTCATGTGACCCTCTTGTTTCCTATAAGTAACTTCATGTTCCCATTGTGCCCTCGTCGTGTATTGAATGTATTTAACCCGCTGTCAGTGAGTCTAGTCTGTTCATGTCAAGTCTCGGATTATTGTTTATTGTATGGTCAAGTCCCAGTCAAAGTCAAGTCAAGTCTGTGTCTTGGATTATTGTTTGGATGGTTGGATCACTCTGTAAATAAACTGCACTTGGGTACTTCACTACGCTCGCCTTCAGTGGATGATTCTTTACAGAATACACAACCAGCAAAATGAACCCAGCAGATAATCTTGTTCGCCTCCGTCAAGGTAATCGCTCCATTGAGGAATATGTTCAGGAGTTTTGTGGACTCTATCACCAAGTGGATTTTAATGAAACGTTCCTAAAAGACATTTTCCGCTATGGTTTAAGTAAGGACATGCCACGGTTAATGCCACATAATACCCCACACTGGTCATTAGAAAAATACATTGACTTTGCCTTGTTGCTGGCTGATTCACCCTTCACTGTGGGTGTCGTGGAGGAACATGCCACTTCCCCAAAGCCTTCTCACGTCATGCCTGCCAAGCCAAAGCCTGCCCACATCATGTCTGCCAAGCCAAAGCCTGCTCACGTCATGTCTGCCAAGCCAAAGCCTGCCCACATCATGCCTGCCAAGCCAAAGCCTTTTCATGTCATGCCTGCTACTCTTTTATTTAGCACAGTGTAGATTAACAAATAACCAGACGCCACCCAATCTAAATATTCCCTCACAGTTTAATAGTAATGACTTATGAATTTCTTCACTGATAAAATAGAAAGCATCAGAAATACAGTAACAAATGTAGAGTCTACAGCGTCTTGTAATTTAGCTTCATTCATCGCACCCAAAGATAAATTGCAGTGCTTTAAATCTATAGGACAGGAAGAGCTAAATAAAATTATCACTGCATCTAAACCAACAACAATGCCTGTTAGATCCTGTACCCACTAAAATAATTGTTACCTGTATCAGAAGAACCGCTTCTCAATATTATTAAATCGTCGTTGTCTTTAGGTCACGTCCCAAAAAAATTCAAGCTGGCGGTTATTAAGCCTCATATTAAGAAACCACAACTAGATCCTAATAAACTGGCAAATTACAGACCCATTTAAAATCTTCCTTTTATGTCTAAAATTTTAGAAAAAAGTTGTGTCTGCTCAATTGTGCTCCTTCCTGCAAAAAAATGATTTCTATGAAGAATTTCAGTCAGGTTTCAGGCACCACCATAGCACAGAAACTGCACTTGTAAAAATTACAAATGACTTGCTTCTTGCGTCAGACCAAGGCTGTGTCTCATTGCTAGGTTTACTTGATCTTAGTGCTGCATTCGTTACTATAGATCATGACATACTCATAGAACGATTACAAAACTATACAGGTATCCAAGGGCAGGCCTTAAATGGTTTAGTTTATGATCTTACCTGTCCAATCGCTACCACTGTTCATTTAAATGGGGAGTCATCTCAAATAACACCAGTAAAATATGAAGTGCCACAAGGGAGCTGTTCCTAGGTCCTCTTGCTATTTGCGACTACAAATGGTGCCCTTGGTAATCTTATTAGATAATACGGGATTAGTTTACACTGTATGCCGATGATATCAACTATACATCTCCAACAAGACCCGATAAACTTCTAAAGTATCTAAGCTAAAGGCCCCTTCTTTTGATGTGGAGTGTGTTAACAAATGTTAAAAGATGCCAATGGATGACCAATAATGTTTCTATTAAAATTTCGGTAAGACAGAAAATATTATTATGGGACCATAGACAGTACGGTCCCCCCCCGAATCTCTTGGATTACAATTTTCAACTAGACGGATGTACTGTTACTTCTCTACAGTCAAAAATCTGGGTGTTATATTTAGATAGCAACTTGTCTTTTGAAAAAACATATTTCCCATGTTACAAAAACAACACTCTTCCATCTTAGAAACATTGCCAAATTACGAAACATGATACCTGTTTCTGATTGTCATGTCATGTTCTGATTGGTTGTCTTAGTTATGTGTCTTGTTCCCCGTTGGTTTGTTCTTGTCATGTGACCCTCTTGTTTGTTATAAGTAGCCATCATGTTGCCATTGCGTCTTGTCGTGTATTGATGTTGTAACCAGCTGTTGGTGAGTCTAGTCTGTTTGTGTCAAGCCTGCTCATGAGGATTTTTTTTTTTTGCGGTGTCTGGATTATTGTTTGGATCACTCTGTAAATAAACTAAACTTGGGTTCTCACTATGCTCGCCTTCAGTGGACTGAATCATTACAAAGTTTTTATTTACATCATACATGTGTGTGTTCTGTGTATGTGTTATGTATATATTAAATACACACCAATAAAGTATCTATTTAGAACTATCTAAAGTAGTTGAGTGTTATATTTATATACATTTTTTAATTTAATATGTAAAACATATTTTTCTAAAATATATACATGCATGAGTGTGTATTTATACATGCATATTAAATATACACAGTACACACATATATTATGTAAACAAAATTTTTTATTTTGGATGTGATTAATCATTTGACAGCACTAATATATATATATATATATGTCTGTCAGACATTTAAGTTTCAACCTGTCAAACGCATAGCGCGACCACTGGATCAATAGCGCTCATATTGTAGTAAGTGGAGCGCACACAAATTTTTCTACATATAACAGCGACGTTGCTTTGTGTTTCAGCCCTAGTCGCACATTTGGTGGGAGGTGAAACTTCCATGGTGGTACTGGCCCGGTGTGCTGTTCACTTTGAGTGTAGATGCTGCATTTGTTAGAAGGCTGCATTCCAAGCAGACGTTAGCGTGATGACATTTAACACAAAAAGAAAAAAATTTAGACTACAGACAGTTTCCTGTTTATACAGAAATAATTTGATAGGAATACAATGTAATACATACAATGCAGTGGTTACACTGACCCAGCATTGGGTAGGTATCTGAGGGGGTTCATAATTTTTTTTGACAATAAAAAAGACCAAGTAGCTACAGCAAATCTACCCATCACCTAAATAAATAAATAAATAAAAAATAACCCAATAAAATGATCCAACAAGCAAAAAATTAAATTAAATAAAATAACCGAGCATTTTTCGAGTGCAGAAAAACTACCCAGCACCTGGGTAAAAAAAATATTAAAAATAACCCAATAAAATGACACAACAAGCTGAACCCAGCATTTGGGTTAAAAAACTAATAATAATAATAATAGAATAACCCAGCATTTTTTAGAGTGTACCTGTAAAAGTTTTCAGGCTGGACTAAATAATGGCTGAACAATATCTTGACGATAAATATTTCAGCAACAGAGCTGTTTAGCCTAATTTATTTACACTGTATCTGCCATCTTGACTTTGCAAGTGATGATTGTAAATGCAAAAAGCTAAAACAGGAGAAACAATATTATATTGTCCCATCAGAAATTAAATACACAGATGCCACTGTAACTTATTACATTAATTCTATAGTAATTCAATTGTTTTTATTATTTCTTGCTTATACGGTTTCACATTTTGTCAACATAGTACATTTCTACATGTACATGTTTTGGTTGTTATGGAATTATATTTTAATGTAGTGTGCCTAACAACCACATTAAAACATAATTGTACATTTTGGTATGATAATAACAATGCATGTCGATTGAATAATCTAATACCAATCTGTTCTCACTCCCAAAACATAAAATATCTCCTCATGTCACTATGCAGATATCAGAAGTGTCCTATAATACCTGTTTAACGACACTGCTGTCAAGACCATTGTTTTCAATAAAAGCTTTGGCATCAATTTATTCATAAAAAGGTCATTGGTATTATGTCATTATAAATGTGTTTTTTTTTCTCTCAAAATATATTTATAATTTGAGGCCCACATTTGTGTTTATTTCTAATGAAAGATAAAGTCACAATCATTTATTCCATGATGGCTATTTATTCCACCTACATTGTTACAAAACTCCAAAAATATGCCTAGACATATAATTAGCAAATTTTGTTACGATTAATAAATCAATAATTTATTAGATTATTCATTAATAAAGACTTATTTTCATGCTATTGATTGTGCAATACAATGTTATTATCTCAGAACACTTTTACCATATTGTATTTGAAAACTAATGCATTTGGACATTGGCCATCACATAGTGTCTTGGTTACCTATGTAACCTTTGTTCCCTGAAAGAGGGAACAGAGACGTCACATCGACAGATAAACTGAGGATGCGCTTAGAGTGATACAAATCTACTTGAGTGAAAATAACCGCGCCAATGCATTCGTGGATGCAATGATTGCATCCAGCTGTCACTGATCGCAGCACGAGTATAAATAAGACAGAGGTGCAAACAAAATACACAGGTTTTGCTGAGGAGCTGAGCTGGGGACCCGGCCGCTCAGTGGTGGTATAGCAGTTGTGGTGAGGGGACGTGACGTCTCCATCCTTCAGGGAACGAGGGTTACATACGTAACCGAGACATTCCCTTTCCGTCTGTCACTTCGCGTCACGTCCACGGAGAATTGAGGAATCCAGCGCTTGCAGGTCACCACCTGATCCATGGAAGGGGGTAGTAGGAAACGTGGGACATAGCGGGCTGAAGCTCAGGGTTACCGGAGTCAGGTCAGCACAAAACTCTAAGTGACGGTTCGTCACACCAAAAATGCTTGCAGTCCCCTACCCTCTTGATGACATGCCAATGAACCCAGGGAGTAGGGTTTTCATTGAAAGTAAACTTCAGCTCAACTGAATGCAAAAAGCTCATCCAAGGGCAATGCTGTAGGCTCTGAGCACCAGAGTCAGGCTCCAAGAGGGTATAAAGGGGGACTAGCGAGGATTCAACCTCTCTAACCCACCTATGGAACTTCATGACCAGATTGTGCTTCCAACAGTCTTCCCTCCACAGGGTCATGCTTGTGGGAAATAGCAGCATGTAGACTTTAGGGTGGGGGAGGACAGCTTTTTTCTCCAATCCTTGAGCAGAAAGAAAGCGCAACTCTCTGATTTGGGCATCTCTGGGGTCCCTTGCGGTCAGAGCGAACACCACCGCAACAGGTTCCACTTCAAGGGCATAAGCATGTCTCGTAGACGTGCTCGCTACTCATGGGGAAGGTCACCTAGAAGCCAGCGTCCCAGCCAGGGAACAGACATGGTCCAGATGTGGGTGCACAGGGTGCCTGTCTTTGAGTACAGAAGATCCCTTTTTTTCTTTTTTTCACTCAGAGGAATCTGACAGGGCGGGAATGTCGCGATGGAGCTCAGTTCTTAAAGGTTCTGGTTGGGCCAAATATAGTGCAAAAAGCAAGACTGGCTCCTCGGCATCCCTGACTGTGCACATGTCTGTGTGATGAGGCAAAATGGGGGAAACGGCATATTGTGCAGGCCCGCGGCAACTGGTGCCAGAGCGTTCTGTGCCAAAAGTTCACTCGGTTCGGGGAGTAGAGAACAGTGGCAGTGGGACATTCGGGAGAGGAGAACAGGTCTGCTGAGCCGTCCGAAACGTCTCCAAATCAGCTGACTATCTGGGGATGGAGTCTCCAACTATGGAGAGCGCCGCTTGTGACAGCGCATTGGGCCGCACGGTGAGCGACCAGAGATGAATGGAAGAAGCGACATCAGATGCTTCTTATGCCAGGGAGGTGATGGAAAGGGAGACATGCGACGAGAGTGCAGGCCCACATTGTTGGTTGAGTACGCAACCGTCGCGGGGTTACCATACAGATCGTACGTGCTTGCCTCGTAAGCACCCTTTTGAGACGGTTCAAGGCAAGGTGCATTGCTAACAACTCTAGGCAATTGATATGACACTGCAGTTGGGGGCCAATCCACAACACCGAGAATGATTGCCCATGGGTCGGTGGCCCAGCCGGTGGTGGAGGCATCCGTGTGTACCACAGAATGCCTTGAAACCTGTTATAGGGGCACTCCTGCCTAGAGAAACGTACGGTCTGACCACAGGCTGAATGTTTGGTGGCAGGCCGGTGTGACTTGGACCCGGTGAGTGCCGTGCTGCCATTTCCACCTCCTGAGACTGTGCTAGTATAAGCTAGTCGTTGAAATAGTTGAGAATGCAAACTCCTTGCTCTCTCAGGGGAACAAGAGCCCCCTCCGCAACTTTCCTGAAGACACGGGGAGACAGGGACAGCCCGAAGGGCAGGACCTTGTACTGATATGCAGGACCTTCAAACGCAAACTGCAGAAATGGTCTGTGGTGCAGAAGGATCAAGACATGAAGGTATGTGTCCTTCAGGTCGATTGCTGCAAACCAATCTTGGTGACGGATGTATCCGAAGATACGCTTCTGTGTCAGCATCTTAAATGATAGCCTGTGAAGGGCCTGGTTCAAGAAACACAGGTCCAAGATTGGCAATTTTGGGTACAATGAAGTAGGAGCTGTAAAACCCTGTCTTCATATCAGCTGGAGGGAACGGCTCCATTGCGTCCTTCACCAGTAGGACTGCGATATCTGCACGCAAGACAGGGGCATCTGCTGCTTTCACTGACTTTGAGTGGATGCTGCTGAACTTGGGGGGACTCAGGCTCAAATGGTACAGCAATACATTTACAATGTAGATATTAGTCATGTGAAATGAGCAAATGCATTTTTCTCTCACATTTGCATTTGTTAACACTTTAAGTTAGGTTTAGTGTAGGTGGTATGTTATTTTTCACAGACATGTTTTCCAGTGAGCCTGGGTTGGAAGTTTGGGAAACTTTAGCTTAGATAAAAATGACCAGCCTTCCTGGTCACCAGTATAAGTTGTGTTTTGGATTCTAGTAGGGGTGTCCCCGACTAAGAATTTTCATAGTCGAATCAGAATTTTCGAATCTTGCCATTATTCGACTGATAGTCGACTCATATGTTTGGGGGCGGGGCAAAATACATTAACAAGAGTCAAGTCAGACATTCGACAGTCATAAATACTGACGTTAACACACAATGTCAGTAAATTACACAAAATGTGTAATGGATGCCTTGCAGATACAAACGGGATAAATAATGTTATGTTTTGATTAAAATATAGTTAACATCATCTGACCGCATATCATGTTGTTTATTAGGCCTACTTTATCAGAGCCGATGAAACTGGAGATTTGCACTAAATAAAACCAAATATCCACACAAGATAAAATCTACAGATGCAAGAAGTATTCAATGAAGCCCATGTGCATGTTTACTCTAACTGATTTTCACAGAAGAAATTAACAAATATCCTGCTAATTTTTCCAACTTGGAAGCATAGCCTACTGCCACATAAAACTCCATGCAATCGCATAAATAGGAGCTGCTGTGAAAACTGCTCAAACACAGCTAGTTTTATCCAGGCCTGGTTCCAGAATTAAAGGGGTCATATGACGATGCTAAAAAGAACATTATGTTGTGTATTTGGTGTAATGCAATCTGTTTATGCAGTTTAAGGTTTAAAAAATAAACATTTTCCACATAATGGAGATAGTAAAGAGTCGATTTTTACAAAGCTCGTCATTCTGAAAAGCGAGGTGTATGCTGATTGGCCAGCTATCCAGTGCGTTGTGATTGGCTGAATACCTCAAGCGTGTGATGGAAATGTTATGCCCCTTAACACACTGTGATGCCGTCTCCCGGCATGGCGAGACAAAACCAATAAAACCCATTACAAACGAGGCATTTGTTGCATCCATTGGGGGACATAATTACTGATTATAATGACTTATACTGTGTTTTTACGCGTTGTGTGTATCGCGCTGTGTAAACATAAAACCATCTCTGCATTTGTGATCAGAGAAACGACAAACAGCAAGCGCTATTGCGTTGAATCATAAAGGGCAACAAGTCTTCAATATAAAAATGTACCTACAGGCTGTGAGTCAGAAGTGCCAGACTGTCCTTGCAAAGTTGGAACTGCCCAACTTTATAGAACAGTCTTTGAGCACAGACCCATTGTATGCTACTCTGCAGGTTCAGGAAACAGTCTTCTATAAAATGCGTCACACAGCGTCACACATGACGATGGACAAGTCTTAACTTTTATAAAGAATATTTTCTTTGGGTTTGAGACTTTAGTCTTTACAACTTCAGGGATCTTCTCTATGCACAATCAGCTTGTAACACTCAAAAGAGAAAGGAAAAAATTAAATCGCATAATATGACCACTTTAAAAGGGCACTATTATGCCCTTTTACAAAGATGTCAGATTGTCTTGGGTGCCCCAGACTGTGTTGGAAGTTTCAGCCAAAATACCAAACAGATCACTTTATATAAAACAGGCTGAAAAGTAGTTGTGGGGTGTGTCTAAAAAAAGAGCTGTTTTGGAGTGTATCGCTTTAAATGCAAATGAGCTGCATATTCCCGTTCCCATCTCATGGAAAAAGTTTGCGAGATACTTTCTCTCTGCATTGCATATTTTACGCAATAAACACGCCGGTATAAGCAACCAATCTGAGAGCGAGGGAGAAGAGAACAGGTGTTTAGCCGCTAGGGATAGCCAACATGCGGATCAACTGGACAGAGCCGCACGACGCTCTACCGATTGAATCTTACGGTCCCCACGAAGGGCTTTGGGAAACTAATATTCAAAAGACGCGGCACTGACCCCAGTTAAAAAATACTTAATATACGCACACAAATGCGGTTAAAACGCTAAGCACTATAACGGCACGACATTCACAAAGGAGTCTGGAGTGATACACGTATTTAGGTAGATTATGAGGCGCATTAAATTTCTACACTCAAATGATGTCAGAGGGGTACAATATTTATTTTTTTGAAAACCATTTCCATTGCCATTCCATGTTTTTAAATAACCCAATTTGCAATAATAATACCCAGTTAAACCCAGCTCAGCCTTCCCGATACTGCTTCAAAATTACTTGTATATTGATTGTTTCATATTCTTTGAGTCCCTCTTTCCTCAATGTCCTGCATGCTATAAAAGAATCATTATGCCATGCTTGCCACTTCCTTTTCTCTCCGTCCTGAGGCCTTGTTAAAGGGGTCATATGATGCTTGCTAAAAAGAACATTATTTTTTGTATTTGGTGTAATGAAATGTTTTTTTTTTATGCGGTTTAAGGTTCAAAAAACACCTTATTTTCACATACTGTACATTAGTTTCTCCTCTATGCCCCGCCTTTCTGAAACGCGTCAATTTTTACAAAGCTCATCGGTCTGAAAAGCAAGGTGTGCTGTGATTGGCCAGCTATCGAATGCATTGTGATTGGCTGAATACCTCAAACGTCAGACGGAAATGTTACGCCCCTTACCATACTGTGATGATGCCCTGTCAGGCCGGAGCGATGATTCAAAAACATGAAAACCCATTATAAACGAGGCATTCGTTGCATCCAGTGGGGATATAACTATGGATTATAATTACTTATACTGTCATTTTACGCGTTGCATCGCTCCGCGTAAACATAAAACCATGTCTGCATTTGTCGGAGAAATGACAAACAACAAGCCCCACTCTACACTGCCCAAAAAACTAGCTTTAAATATAAAAAATATAAAATATAAAAACTCTTTAAATATATAAAAAACTTACTTACAGTCCGTGAGTTAGAACAGCCAGTACACACACAAATACGGTTAAAACGCTAAGCACTATAATGGCACGACATTCACAAAGAAGTCTGGAGTGATACACGTATTTAGGTAAATTTTGTGGTGCATTACCTTGAAAAATGAAAGTAATACACAGCGTCTTCAGCAGCTCAGATGTCGGGAACAAATCGTACATCAGAACAGAGGATTTGCTTGCGAGACTTTGTGAAGTTACATCTGCCGAGCGCGGGAAAAAGGAGGACAGCATACAACGCTGAGGACGGAAAACTATAGCAATGAAGAGCTGCAATCAACCACGTGGCCGGCCCTAACAATGTGGAGTCACACGCCTTGAGAATCAAAAAGGGCACGGCTAGTGAAGCTAACTTGGTGTAAAGCGGATTAAAAAATGAGCAGTGGGTGGATTTTTATTTTGTAGGGTGGTTGGGTTCCCACACGCCAACACCCATTTATGTCCAAACCCATGTAAAAGTGGATTTTGCCATAATAGGTGCCCTTAAAATAATGAGGCGGCTTTAGAAAGTTGGGCTCAATCGCATCAATTACATACATTTTCACATATATTTTTGTCCCGTCCATTGCTCTTTCGAGTCTGAATCCCACATAAATATGCGGATGTCATTCACGAAACTTTGCAGCATGTATGTGGCAGAAAAATAAAAGTTCTATACAAATTCTTAATGGATTATAGGCTATATAGAAAGGACACAAAGAGCACTGCCTTAATTGTCACTAAAAAGCTGCCCCTCGTCACCATCGCGATCTCATTAAGTTTTGTTATAATGAGAGGATTCGCAAGCTTTCATTGGACTAAGCACTGGACAAAAATAAACCTTTTGATTCTCTCCAGAGCGCAAACACAAGTATGCACTGGATAGAATGCCAGATTAGTTTCAGCAAAATGATAGTGAATAAATAATATCTTGATCGAAAATAACCTGATCGAAAAAAAAAAAAAGTCTTTCACTCTGCCTGTGTCAGTTTGAGTCTTGCTAATGATTTGAATGCTTGCCGCTAAGATACTCCTCAATGGGTCACGGATCATGGAAAGTGAAACTTAAATCTGTCATAGGGGTGGTTGGATTTATTCACGCACATTAAAAATATTTATTAAAAGCTTCTTTCTTTTCAGATTGTTATTGGCAACATTATCATAATAGGCTGTATATTAACTTATTGGGAGAAAACCGGTTGTTCTATGTGAAAACAGACATTGAGCACCCCCATATAGTCAAAATGGCATGATCACCTCCGTGAATATTCAACTGTGAGATTGGTAGTCAAATCAGGCTCCTCCTATCGAAGCATCAAATCTTTGACTATTCGGGGTCACCCCTAGATTCTAGTTATGATGTTGTCCCTACCAGACTTCTTAGGTTAAATACAGTATCTAGCCTTTTTGGTCAGTCAGCATCACCAGACATACCATGCTAGCATCACCAGCATAACCCAGCCAATGGAAATTGCTGTTGGTCTGAGATGATCTATTTAACAGTTTTAAAAAAATAGCTTATAGTGGCTCTGATTTGAAGTGTACCAGTATGAGATACTGTATGTGACATTTGCATGTATTCACCAAATATCTTCACAAGGTGCAACATACAGTTAACTAACTGTAGTTAACTATTATTTATAATGTGAATTCTTCTCAAACAATACCTTTGTCTCAAATTTCTACACTCAAATGATGTCAGAGGGGTACAATATTCATTTTTTTAAAAACAATTTCCATTGCCATTCCATGTTTTTAAATAACCCAATTTGCAATAATAATACCCAGTTAAACCCAGCTCAGCCTTCCCGATACTGCTTCAAAATTGCTTGTATATTGATTGTTTCATATTCTTTGAGTCCCTCTTTCCTCAATGTCCTGCATGCTATAAAATAATCATTATGCCATTCTTGCCACTTCCTTTTCTCTCTGTCCTGAGGCCTTGTTAAAGGGGTCATATGATGTTGCTAAAAATAACATTATTTTGTGTATTTGGTGTAATGAAATGTGTTTATGCAGTTTAAGGTTCAAAAAACACATTATTTTCCACATACTGTACATTACTGTTTCTCCTCTATGCCCCGCCTTTCTGAAACGCATCGATTTTTACAAAGCTCATCGGTCTGAAAAGCAAGGTGTGCTGTGATTGGCCAGCTATCCAGTGCGTTATGATTGGCCGAATACCTCAAGCATGTGCCGGAAATGTTACGCCCCTTACCATACTGTGATGATGCCCTCTCAGGCCAAAAACATGAAAACCCATTATAAACGAGGCATTATTTGCATCCAGTGAGGAAATAATTATGGATTATACCCAATGTGGAAACCATTTGGAAGGCCAACAACGTAGTAGTTCGCTTCACAACGCAACAGCGGCACACACGGTGGCTAGATTGAGCGGCGGTGGTAGATTGAGCAGAGGAGGGGGCGAGAGTGAGAATGACGGAGGGTTAGGAGTGAGCGGAGGCGGGCGGGCCTGAGAACGGCGCGGCCGGCGTATTCAACGAAGGAGCGTCCGGAGGGCTTGCGGCAACCACATGTGACAACCCCGGGCTGGACTCCGCTTCGTCCACGGTGAAAGCCGATCAGGTGATCCACAGCGCGAAGTTGATGTATTTCCGCAGCAACCAGCACGGATCAGATCAGCATGATTTGTTCTCTTTTGGAAGGCCAAACAACGTTAGTTTCGCTTTCACAAGAAAAACACAGCGGCCTTCACTACATGGCGGCGGGCAACAACAATACTAAAGCGAGAATAAAAGTTACGCCTTATTTTTTTGCGTGAACATTTGGGTGGCGTTAGGCAAATCTTCCCACATCGTGACATAGATATTTGGGGGCGTGTTAGAATGAGCCGTTTAGGTAGGCGTGGTTGACTCTTAAACTTTATAAAGAATATCTCTTTGGATTTGAGCCTTTAGTCTTTGCAACTTTACAGATCTTTTTTTTGCACCAAGAGCTTGTAACACTCAAAGAGAAAGGAAAAATTTAAATCACAACATATGACCCCTTACAAGACAATTGTAACTCATATACTTATATCTACATTATTATAATAGATATATATACAGTGGTGGAAAAAGTGTGGGCACCCCTTCCGATTTCTTATTTTTTGATATTTGTCACCTTTAAGTTTCAGATCATCAAACAAATAAATATAGTCAAAAAAACAATAAACACAACAGAGTTTTTAAATGAGTGGGTTTTACATTTAAGGGAAAAAAAAAATACAAACTGGACATGGACATAGTTGTTGGAATGATAGTATTGCCCCTGTTAAAACTGGGTTTAAACATCCTTAGGCGCAAGTTCATCTAGCTTCATATAGGAGTATATTGCTCGATATGCCACACACTGTTCGCATCAGAAATTCGTAAAAAGGATCGCCGACAAAGTGAAGAGACCAAAAGATCCTCAAAAGCTATACATCATGCCGAGATCCAAAGAAATTTAGAAACAAATGAGAAAGAAAGTAATTAATTGAGATCTATCAGTCTGGAAAAAGTTATAAAGGTATTTCTAAAGCTTTGGGACTCCAGCGGACCACAGTAAGAGCCATTATTCACAAATGGCAAAAAACATGGAACAGTGGAGAACCTTACCATGAGTGGCCGGCCGTCCAAAATTACCCCAAGAGCACAGCGAAGACTCATCCAAGAGGTCACAAAAGACCCAACAACAACATCCAAAGAACTGCAGGCCTCACTGGCCTCAATTAAGGTCAGTGTTCATGAATAAGAAAGAGACTGGCAAAAATGTTCTGCATGGCAGAGTTCCAAGATGAAAACTGCTGCTGAGCAAAAAGAACATAAAGGATCGTCTCAGTTTTGCCAGAAAACATCTTGATGATCCCCACGACTTTTGGGAAAATATTCTGTGGACTGATGAGACAAAGTTGAACTTTTTGGAAGGTGTGTGTCCCATTCCGTCTGGCGTAAAAGTAACACTGCATTTCAGAAAAAGAACATCATACCAACAGTAAAATATGGTGGTGGTAGTGTGATGGTCTGGGGCTGCTTCAGGACCTGGAAGACTTGCTGTGATAAATGGAAACATAAATTCTGCTGTTTACCAAAAAAATCCTGAACGAGAATGTCCGGCCATCTGTTCATGACCTCAACCTGAAGCGAATTTGGGTTCTGCAGCAGGACAATGATCAAAAACACACCAGCAAGTCCACCTCTGAAGGGCTGAAGAAAAACAAAATGAAGACTTTCGAGTGGCCTAGTCAAAGTCCTGACCTGAACCCTATTGAGATGCTGTGGCATGACCTTAAAAAGGCAGTCCATGCTCGAAAACCCTCCAATGTGGCAAAATTAAAACAATTCTGCAAAGAAGAGTGGACCAAAATTCCTCCACAGCGCTGTAACAGACTCATTGCAAGTTATCGCATATGCTTGATTGCAGTTGTTGCTGCTATGGGTGGCCCAACCAGTTATTAGGTTTGGGGGCAAACACTTCTTCACACAGGGACATGTAGTTTTGGATTTTGTTTTCCCTTAATAATAAAAACCTTCACTTAAAAACTGCATGTCGTGTTCACTTGTGCTATCTTTTACTAATATTTAAATTAGTCTGATGATCTGAAACATTAAAGTGTGAAAAACATGCAAAAAAAAAATCAGGATGAGGGGGCCAACCTTTTTCACACCACTGCTAATATATAGGATATATATATAATATATATATAGAATATAAACTTTGACTTTCAAAAAACATATTGAGCGGGTGATATTGATATATGTCAGTTCTATGGTGACCAGGAGGGGACATGTTCGGTTCACTTCGGGTCAATCTTATGCGTAGCATGCGATTTAATTGTACTTTTTTGATTTGGAGGAAACAAGTTTAATGCGGTAAAACAAACCTGGTGGCCATAAAAACCCAAGGATATTTTAGAACTGTATAAAACATTTTTTATTAACAGGAAAAATTATTAATATTATTATTATTATTATTATCTATATTAAACTTGTTAGGGCTATATTTTTATATTTATTATTGTATTTCCCCTTTCAATTCGTGTATCGCTTTAACTAATTAACGTTCTGTATAATTATGCTATTTGCTACCATATATTTTGCAAATACTAAACGCTTGACAATTATGCCAATAAAGTTTTGACTTTATTATTGTATTTATGCCCATGTGTGATGATAAATGAGCATGTTGTGTTTTCATTTACAAATGAAACTACGTGAATGATTAATTCCTCAACAAAACACTATAGTATTTATAATTATAGTCTATTAATTAGCCGAAATAAAATGAAATATATATATAGATATATAGATATATATCTATATATAGATATAAATTCACCTTTTTTAAACTGCATTCCAGTAAAAAATTCCGGTCAGGCATAATCAAAGCTGTATTAGATGTCAAGCATTTTCAGTAGGCTATATTACAGAATATTCTGGTTAAGTCAAAGAGATCAAATAAAGAGGGGAAAAAAAAACATATTAAAATATATCAATAATATAAGCTAATTAATAATAATAATAATAATAATAAGAAATACAAATATTACTGGAAAAAAAAGACTTACAAGGAGTGTGGAGGATAAAAATTTTTTGGAAGGCCTTGTTTATTTTAACTTACTTTAACATTTTATTCATGTTTAAACTGTTCGAATGCGTATACATCGCGCTCAATACAGACAAGGCCTATGGTTAATATAATAATTTAATAATGTAATAATTTATATAATAAATAATATAATAATTTCTTAATTAAAAATAAAATATTAATAAATCCATCTCTGATAATATCGGGTTGCTATGGTCACGCAGGTTTTACGCATTAACCTCGTGGCCACGAGAAAATTATGTTGTTCCCTCAACATAGCATCTCGAGGCCATGACTTCACATCACGTGTCCATGACATAAGGATGTCGTTACCACTATAATATGATCTCGTGCCCATG
Source organism: Sinocyclocheilus anophthalmus (assembly GCA_018155175.1). Classification (NCBI taxonomy): domain Eukaryota; kingdom Metazoa; phylum Chordata; class Actinopteri; order Cypriniformes; family Cyprinidae; genus Sinocyclocheilus; species Sinocyclocheilus anophthalmus. The sequence continues at coordinate 221,771 of JADLZN010001081.1, read as the reverse complement.
ACATACAGTATATCACGTTCCCATTATCAAGTCAATATGACGTTTCCACAAATTAATATCTTGTGGCCACGACATATTATCACGATCCAACGAGTTATTATGTCGTGGCCATGACAAAACTAAGTGAACCGAACATGTCCCCTCCCCTGTCACCACAGTCATCCACAGGCAGCATCCTAAAAGGAATGGACCTTTATAAGTGACTGATATGAAACCTTCTATATTGGTGTGCACCAGACAAACAGCACTTCTCATGTGAAGCACATGAGTCTTGATCTACAGTTAGTTTTTTAACTGAGTTTGATGTTAGCATTCTGCTAAGCTAACAGCATAATACAGGCAAACCATATAGCCTATAGCACAATCAAATATTTGGCAAGATTTAATTAATTATGATGATTTGTCCCCACTTCATTTTTAAAGAAAGAAATGTTAATATTTAAAATCATAATTTCTTGACTCGTGAAGGCTAAATGCAATGTTGCCTTTGAATTTGTCTAAAATGACATATCTTATCCAGAAGTATGATCCCTTAAAATACTAGTAGACAGCTCCCTAGACAGTTTAAATCCAATTAAACCCTACTTTGTTTATTTATTTATATTAGATCTGAAACACAACATTTCAGGGAAAAAATATATATTATCTTATTGTTTAAAAAAGTGATTCATGACATATCTTTTTTTCATGGTAGAACATTATTTTTAGTGGTAGCAAGTCCAATTCTCACTATTAACTAGTTTATTAGCATGCATGTTAGTAGCATATCAGCTGTTTATTAGTACTTATAAAGCATATTTAATGCCTTATTCTGCATGACCATGTTCTAGATCTCTTAACCCGATCCCATATCTAAACTTAACTTACTGTAGGAGTTTATTAAGGGAACACTCTTAGTTAATAGTCAATATGTGTTCCCTATTCTAAAGATATACTTTTTTTATTTCAAACAATATAGATTATTTATCAATGTAATATACAATAGATAAATGAGCAATATCACACAGTAGCCATGTGATATCAGCATGACTGTGATTCGGCCTGTTTCATAAAGAAGCATGATTTCTTTGTATTTTGTTTCTGTGTGAGTTTAGGAGATCAGTGATACTGAGATTATGGAGCTGGCCCACAGTTCCTTGGGAAGGATGACCGTCGTCAGGCAGATTTTCCCTCTTTGGAAGGATAGCAGTGTGAGCTGTATGAGGAACAACCACCGTATCTCCTCACTGCTCTGCGACCCTCAGGAGGGCTATCTGCAGTCGCTGGAGGTCAGTAACCATAGAAACAACATCATCATCAGGTTGCTGATGCATTATAGGAGATCAAATCCATATGCAGTCTCAAACAAACCTCTTAAAACAAGCAAAGTTAAGATCAGGGATTTTCAAACTTTAAAGACATGGGGACACAGACTCTTTGCTAAAACAGTGTTTGTTTACCTTTTATTGCTAATTTATTAATTTTTAACGTGCCCTTATGCAGGGTTTTCTCGTTTTAATTTTAGTTAAGTGTTTTTTTTTTTTTTTTTCACAATAGTTGGTTTTTATGCATTCTCTGAGATGCTGTTATTTATCTAATTAATTTTGAAAGAAGTCTCTTATAATAACCAAGGCTGCATTTATTCAATAAAATTACAGTAAAAATTGCAAAATTGTGAAATTATTTCTGTAATGGCAAAGCTGGTATTTCAGCAGGTATTACCATGGGTGTAGCTTGGGACTGAAAGATTTTACTAAATATTATGTGTGTGTGTGTGTGTGTGTGTGTAACAACTGAAACATAGATTTCATTTTCATTTGCAATAACCTTTAATTATACAATTAACCACAAACCCAGTTATTGTGTCCAAGTGTTTTCCTCCTCTGCTGTGACGTCCACATATCTGCTTGAACCCCTTGAACCCACATGAACACTAGTTTTATAGTACGGAACAGATGGCTGAGCTTTGCACTGCACGTACTCTGGGGGCTTACACCTCAATTATTCATGAAAATTTGGGTTAAATGTTCTTTGATGTTTAATCACCTTGACAAGCAAACCACTAGTTCACAGCAGTGACAAACCTGTCAGCTTTCCGTCTGCAAATCTGCACTGTCAATGCAAGCATCCACCTTTGTGTGCCTTTCCCTGTCACTCAAGAAACAAGCAATCACTGGAGTCGTCCACACAGCTTTTGCTAATGCCTCCAACGTGCCTTAGCTGATGGTCAGTTCCAGCAAAGTGTGACAAATGTCTTCCTGTATGGACCTGTCAGCTCAACTAGCATGCCTGTCATTCAGTGATCAGGAAGCGGTTGTCTGTACAGTAGGGACAGGTACTATGTTTTATACATCAGCTGGGATGATAACTGACACCTAGCAGGTTGTAACACTCAGCAAATGTCATACTTGGATGAGAAATGGCCATGAAAGTTTGATTTGAATCCGGTGGGTCATGGACAGATGACACTTCTTGATGCACATTCAGCAGAAAGTGTGCTGGAGTGAGTATGCATCGTTGAAGATACAGCTCATAACTGAATTACATTTGAAGGAGTGCTTGGAAAAAAAATTAAAAAATATATAAAAAGTGTTTTTTTAATAAAAATAATATAAAAAATAATCAAATTAAAAATATATAAATTAGTAATAATAATAATAATAATAGTTTTGGTAAGTAATCTGGCCTATAAGACCCATTAAGTTTAACAAAAGAACCACCTTAAGGGTCAGAAATTCATCCAATGCCAGCCCCAAGCATAAAATGAGAGACCGGTGGACACCCCTAAAATTGGTTCCTGTATCCTTTGTCCACGGTCCGAAGATCCCAGGGTGACACATTTGGCAGAAGCCGCTACATAGCCAAATGGTTGGAAAATGGGTGTTAAATTAATAGGGGTTTAAAATTCTCCTTTCGGCACACTGAAATGTCTCAACAGCAGGGAGAGGCTGAACACTGGAAGCAAGGTAACTGTTATATAGTAGGTGCCCAGCCATTCTATGGGGGGCAGCTTCTATAACAACCTCTTGTGTCCTAACACCCTCGGACAAAGGGACAGGTACTGCACTCTGAAAGCCTTTTTGCGTGCAGTAGCAGTAAAACATCAGGTAGGAACTGATGCCTCCCTGAAACACCTGTTGCGGGTTTAGCTAAACAGCCCCTTGAGGACATCAAGGAAATAAGTGTGAGCATCTCTGAGAATCCCACAGTTTTCTTTGTGGGAGCCTGCCCTCATGTTCCTAAGCACCAAAGCATCAGGACCTGTCTTGCCTAGTCGACTCTGGTCATGACACTAAGCTTTTGCTAGTGGCTGTACACGTGCTTCAGACCCTCGTCGCACCCATAGTTTCAGATACTGATCGCCTAGTGAACTTGCGTAAGGGAACTGTAAGTCTTTTAGGTTTCATATATATGTATGAATGAGCATCAGAACAGAGGGTATGGTGAAGGAAACAATACAACTTACTGAAATGTATTATGTCTGTAATCACTTATAATTAGTTTGAAGCGTGGAAAGATGTCAATAAATCAGTTTGTAAACAATATGCCATGTAATGTAACATTTACCTCATTAATAACATAATTATATCAATAAAGAGTTGATATAAAGACATGTGCAATGCAAACGCACTTTTATTTGTGTTGATTATTAAAAATTGTCATTAAATAATTATTAAATACTTTATTGGTAACACTTTCGAAATAGGGATCACTTATTCACTATTAACTATGACTTTTCCCTCAATAAATTCCTAATTTGCTGCTTATTAATAGTTAGTAAGGTAGTTGTTAAGTTTAGGTATTGGGTAGGATTAGGAATGTAGAATAAGGTCATGTAGAATACGGCATTAATATGTGCTTAATTAGTACTAATAAATGGCTAATATTCTAGTAATATGCATGCTAATAAGAAACTAGTTAAGAGACCCTAAAATAAAGTGTTACCACTTTATTTTATTTCATATAGTTTCAGCTAAATGAAAACATAATTTTGTTTTTTTTGTAAAAATAATTTTAATGCATCACTATTTTTTTTTCCTTTTGATTTCAGGTGTCCAATTTGTACCTTTATGACAGCGTGTTGATGCTGGCCAATGCATTCTATCGGAAATTAGAAGATCGGAAGTGGCACAGTATGGCCAGCCTCAACTGCATCAGGAAGTCAACCAAGCCCTGGAACGGAGGCTGGTCCATGCTGGAGACGATCCAAAAGGTACGATGTGTTTGATGTTAGGAATTTTTCAGTGCTGCATGTCACACTGTTGGGGGAATATCACGCAAGACTAGAAGTGGCAAGATGGAGAGTAGTTGAATAAAAGCAACTGTGACAAGATGATAGTTTCTTTTGCTTTACATCAGGTCCCAGACACATGGCTTTTTGAAATGCAAATTGCTTTCATCTAGGTTGTTTCCTGTCTTCCCCTCTCACGGCTGCAATCACATTTCTCTTGAACACCAGCACAGCGGTCAAGCTGAGATAGCTGTTGATTGCCCTCACACAGAGCTCTCTTAGGGGCTACTGAAAGCTGTGCAATAGTTGATGCGGTGGCCGCAGCAGCCAATGCGTCTCTGTGAGCTCCCTGGGGCAGCAAGCGGTCTAGTGTGTGTTCCTCAATTTCACAGACTTTTAACATTATATGAGCCACACAGAACTGCAGAAAGCCTCTAATCGGCCCTGAGAGGGACATGCCACTGATAGATTTGTCTCTGAACCTTTCGCCGCCCCTATACAGTCAGACCATTGTTTGATCTGAAGTCAAAGCTGCAGTGTTGGGGGTAACACGTTACAAGTAACGTGCGTTACGTAATAATATTACTTTTCTGAAGTAACTAGTAAAGTAACGCATTACTTTATAAATTTACACATGAATATTCGAGTTACTTTTTTAAAAAAGTAACGCGAGTTACTTTTTTCAGTTTAACTAATTTGCTTTAAAAAAAATTTAATTACTTAATTAAAATGAACGTAATCACATAGAATCACGCACTCAATGTGTGCGCGGGAACAGACATAGTCAGAAACGGAGATGGCTGGTCAGAGCTTTACATTTCTGCGATGGAAGTATTCTAATTATTTTGAACTCGTCGAAGAAAGGGAGAAGGGGATTGTCGTTAAGTGTAGATTAAGTGTAGGTGAAAAACTCTTGTCAACTGCAAAAAACACCACTTCAAATTTAAAAAAACATCTGCATGCAAAGCACAGCACAACAGAGTTGGACGAGAAAGAGCCGAATGATACCTGCACCCCGCCTCAAGCTAAACAACAAAAGCTTGATTTCAGTTCACCTTCACCAGGTAAAACAATTAGTTTGACTGAACTCAACAAATTGGTTACTGCTTTTATTGTCGAGGAGATGCAGCCACTGTCCACTGTGGAGGCGCCTACATTTCGTAATATAAGCGAAATCTCAGTGACAGGCAAAAGGACCGGGGGCGTGCTGCCCGATCGCAAAACCTTTACAAACTTTTTGGACAGTGAATATATGGAAATGGAGACAGACCTAAAGAAAACTTTTGCCGACCTGGAATATGTTTCCACCACTGCAGATATATGGACTGCTCAGAATAAAAGTTTTCTGGGCATTACTGTACGCTGGGTCGACCCTGCTAGTCTGCATCGCCAAAAAGCTGCAATCGCGTGCAGGCGATTTCGTGGGAGACGAGAGTAAATTCACAGCTCATTTGCTCTTTGTGGTAAGATAACTGCCACTGTCACGGACAATGGCGCGAACTTTGTAAAGGCATTCAGAATGTTTCAAGCTGATGATGAAGCAGAGAATAATGAAGACGAGGTCATCTTTACAGACTTGCACGAAGTCTTACAGGATGATCACCGATGTGCATCCCACACCCTTAACCTTATATGCACGAATGACGTAGTTAAATTTTTGACGGCAGAGGAATTGTGTGCGCTGTGTGAACATGATGTAACTGTAATTCTAGACTAAAAGTGAATGTGCATTCATTCATCCCACTCACAAAAAACAATTTAGTATTCCTCAAAATGAATAAAAATAGTGAAAAGCAAACTCAGAATGTGATTCAAACCTGCAATAATTAAATGTTAAAACCAATATCTTTGCTGCTGACCTTTGATGATCCAGTTCAACCATAATAATAAGCAAAAATGACTTTAGAGAAACTAACAATTGTGCTTTGTTTTTTTTATTGCTGAAGAGTGTTTTTCTTCCTGCGGTGCTACTGTTACCGATGTGACTTTACTTTTGCTTCAGCCCTGGAGGTTTATTCATTCACTTTTTGGTGGAAAAGGGCTTTTTTATATTTGCTATAAATAGAACTCTTATAGTAAAAACTCAGCCCGCTTATATTTAAAAGTAACGCGAAAGTAACAAAAGTAACGTAACGCATTACTTCCATAAAAAGTAACTAAGTAACGTAATTAGTTACTTTTTTAGGGAGTAACGCAATATTGTAATGCATTACTTTTAAAAGTAACTTTCCCCAACACGGCAAAGCTGTAAGCCTTTCATGATGATGCTTTTTAAGTGTTGAGCAACTCACACCACTCTAGACTGGTAAAGAAAACATGGTAACATTTTAGTATAGGGACCAAATCTCACAATTAAATAGTTGCTTATTAGCATGCTTATTATTAACATACTGGCTGTTTGTTAGTACTTTTAAAGCACATATTCTGCATGGCCATAATCTGCATCCTTATTCCTACAAATACCTAAATTTAACAAAACTATTAATAAGCAGCAAATTAGGAGTTTATTGAGTCAAAATCCATAGTTTGTTAATGGCGAAAATTGAACCACTACAATAAGTGACCGAAAACTAGATTTTCTTTTCCCATAATTGTCTTCAATAACGTCCTAATTAAAAGGTTAATAAACCAAAATATGGCTTCACAGTGTGGTTTAAGACGTTGTAGTTTTTTTTTTTTGTTGTTTTTGGTAAACAGTTTTAATTGCCATTTGCTGCAAAGGCAGTATTTTTAGGTTTTCATCTTTCTTTTCTTTTTTTTCAGCTATATTTGAATTAACATTTTTAATAGCTTTTGTTAAAAATACTAACACCGTTTTATAAGTTGCAATAAAACCTGCTGTTTGATACGTACCCATTTGTCGACCTATTTATTTGCTGATTAATCCATGCCAATCAGGACTTCATGATTATATTTAATTTTGCATACAGTTGATGATTATTTCACTTAATATTGTAATCCCAATTATTAATTTGGATTAATAGAATCTACACAAAATGCAAATATGTTTTGTTTATCACTTTGTGTAAAAATTCATGGCTGGTGAACTCTGACCTTTGAATTTGTATGATGAGAAGACATGTGGCCAATGGAAGATTAATATGTCACAAGGTCACCTCTTTACTGAATTTAAAGTATTTTGAATTTTTAAATGTTAAAATATATATTTTAACATATTTTGAATTCATAAATGTTTATTAATTTGATAAATAAACGAATGAATGAATGAATGAATGAATTTAATTCATTAATTAATAAAATACTAGAACATGACACCCCTATCCTGTTTGTTACGATGTCCCGATAAATTTTGCATGCTCAGAGTCTAGGTTAACTGAGAAGTTAATGAGCATTATTCCATTGCACTACGTCTTGAATTTTTCTCTCCCCAAATACTCAAAAATGTCTCTCCCCGACTGTTTCCATAGAGGTGCTTTACCTCACCTTTTCTATTCCCCATCATCATTTACTCTGTGAAGAAAGCACAGCATGCAAGATATATTTTTATCTGTCAAAATGATGGAAAGCCATTGATTTTTAATTATGTGTCACTATTTTTAAAGCTCACAAAGTGAAGAAAAAAGATGAATGCAGCCCCATTAATGTCAATATTGTTTTTTATTGTTTTGCACTTAAACCCATTGTGTCCCAAGGTGTCTAATACTGGTGCTTGTCACATCACTAAACAAAAAAGCGCCGTCATGGTCATCATGGAATTACTGTAAATGTGGTATACCTTTGTCATTGTGACATCATATGTTGAGGTCTGAATCTGAACAGCAACAATGGTGTGACCAGTGTACTTCGATTCACAAACAAATAAGGTTGCACTGAGAAACCTTGTCTCCTCTCCACCAAAAAACCTGGTGTGTGGTGGACGTTCTGGCGCACTATGGCTGCCGTCGCATCATCCAGATGGATGCTGCACACTGGTGGTAGATGAGGAGATACCCCCTGACAATGTAAAGCGCTTTGAGTGCCTAGAAAAGCGCTATATAAATGTAATGAATTAAACCTATTCAGAAAAAAATAGTGTTTGTGGTTTGAATCATACTAATAAATCATTCAGAGAATCCATCAGACCCAGTAGCTAATTTTTATCTATGATTATCTGACTAGCATACTGAAGGTTATCATATGTCCTGTTCATGTCCAACTCAAATTAAACTTTTACTGTGACATGCTGTATATTCTATGAAGCACATTATGGAATGTAGTTTGTGCAACTTAAATCAGTAAATTTAAATTTTTTTAATTAATTTATAAAAAACTTGAGATACAGCTGTTTCTAAAAACCAGAACTTATTCTAGATGTATGACCACACTTATAATACAGCATTGGCCTTATTGGGAAAATGGTGATAATGCCAACTGAGCCAAACCTCTCTCCCAGTGTCCCCAGGCCATATGGCGATTCTTATTGTCAAGCCCAAGGAAGCCTAAAGGTTTGAAATTGTAATTGGTAAAATGCAGTGTATAAAGGGTACAGCACATTGCACTTTGATCTGGCTCAGTTCTTTTTACTGTGTTGCTTTATTGATTCAGACGGTTTTGTTCCCACAGGGCCGTATAACTGGTCTCACCGGAATTATGGACTTCATGGACAATGGATCAAATTCCCATGTTCAGTTTGAGATTTTGGGGACCAGCTTCAGTGAGACGTTTGGAAAAGACATAAAGCGAGTGAGTTCAAAAGTTCAGGATAATTTTTAGTACCTGATGTAAAAGCTGTCTTTTGACATTATTTTGCATTATTTTTTTTCCATTGCCACCTTTGGTAAAATGAAAACTTAAATTGAGTTCCCTGTTTGTGAGTAATCTGCTTTTTTTGAAAGAATTGCCAATGAGAACAACTTGTCTTGATGTCAACTGTGCAGATTGTGTACCCAGACTGCCATTTTGACACCTCACCTCTGTGTCAAACAGCCAAGAGGCAAGAGTAAACAGCAATGAGGAGTCAAGCTTTGGCAGGCTTGACAGGCCAGGCCAAACGTGCTATAATGTGAACTTTATGACATGTGCCTTTTGTCCTGTTTAAACAGTATGTGCTAAGTGTTCCCTACGCACGGTTTATTCAATTCCATATACAGGTGCATCTCAATAAATTAGAATGTCGTGGAAAAGTTAATTTATTTCAGTAATTCAACTCAAATTGTGAAACTCGTGTATTAAATAAATTCAGTGCACACAGACTGAATAGTTTAAGTCTTTTGTTCTTGTTAAAATTGTGATGATTTTGGCTCACATTTCACAAAAACCCACCAATTCACCATCTCAACAAATTAGAATACTTCATAAGACAAATAAAAAAAAATTTTTTAGTGAATTGTTGGCCTTCTGGAAAGTATGTTCATTTACTGTACATGTACTCAATACTTGGTAGGAGCTCCTTTTGCATGATTTACTGCATCAGTGCGGCGTGGCATGGATGTGATCAGCCTGTGGCACTGCTGAGGTGTTATTGAAGCCCAGGTTGCTTGATAGCCCGGCCCCCCCCCTTGTTTTGCATAGTCATCTGCATTGTTGGGTCTCATCTTCCTCTTGACAATACCCCATAGGAAGCATGAAGCGCTCTAAAATTTCCTGGTAGATGGCTGCGTTGACTGTAGACTTCAGAAAACACAGTGAACCAAAGTCCTCTTTTCAGATCAAAGTAAATTTAGCATTTCATTTGGAAATAAAGGTCCCAGAGTCTGGAGGAAGAGTAAAGAGGCACAGAAACCATGTTGCTTGAAGTCCAGTGTTAAGTTTCCACAGTCAGTGATTATTTGGGCTGCCATGTCATCTGCTGGTGTTTGTCCACTGTGTTTTCTGAAGTCCACATTCAACGTAGCCATCTACCAGGAAATTTTAAGGCACTTCATGCTTCCTTCTGCTGACAAGGATTATGGAGATGCTGATTTCATTTTCCAACAGGACTTGGCACCTGCCCACACTTCCAAAAGCACCAAAAGATGGTTAAATGACCATGGTGTTGGTGTACTTGACTGGCCAGCAAACTCTCCTTGACCTGAACCCATAGAGAATCTATGGGGTATTGTCAAGATGAAAATGAGAAACAAGAGACCTAAAAATGCAGATGAGCTGAAGGCCATTGTCAAATAAACCTGGGCTTCCATACCACCTCATCAGTGCCACAGGCTGATTGTCTCCATGCCACGCCGCACTGATGCAGTAATTCATGCAAAAGGAGCCCCTACCAAGTACTGAGTACATGTACAGTAAATTAACATACTTTCCAGAAGGCCAACAATTCACTAAAAATGTTTTTTTATTGGTCTTATGAAGTATTCTAATCTGTTGAGATAGTGAATTGGTGGGTTTTTGTGAAATGTGAACCAAAATCATCACAATTAAAAGAACCAAAGACTTAAACTACTTCAGTCTGTGTGCACTGAATTTATTTAATACACGAGTTTCATAATTTGAGTTGAATTACTGAAATAAATGAACTTTTCCACGACATTCTAATTTATTGAGATGCACCTGTATACTAGAATATTTGGATATTTCCACTAGATTTTGTTGTGTTTTTCCTAGAACAATCACAAGTAATTTTCATTACAGATATTCCGTCCTCTTTTCTTTTCTTAGCTGGATTTGCTGATTCTCATGATTTGTTTTCGTAGCCATAAACTGCTTGGCTCCATCCATCATTTAAAAGAAAGAGTAATATAAATTACAGGAGAGGAAAGAGTCTGCTGGTAATGAAGATTTAATCACCCTGCATCCCAACCTGAATTATGAACCCACTGTATCACATTTTATCCATTAGGATCCATAGTGCCACAACCATTTACTCCCTGCCCACACACACACGGGCCCTGGCATTACCGGCTCCCCCTCATACAAAGCACATTTATTAGCTATAATGAAAGGAAAGGACAGCTAATGGTACGTCAAGTGTACTCAGTCCCATTGTTGTTCATTATTAGAGCACCAGCTTTAGTCTTCTAAGCAGTGCCGCCCAAGAAGAGATTAAAATAGCCAACTGCATTTCCACCCTGCTATGGAGACAAATAGCAAGCCGTGCTGTTAATTTGACATATGTCATGGATTGAAAGCAGAGGCAAATACATTTCTTATTTTCAAGTTATTTATTCAGGGATGACTCAGTACCCTGTTTTAGTGTCTTCTTTTGTCCTATCTCAGTGTTTAGTCTCTCTGTCTGTCTAAATGGCTTTTCTCTGACTGTTTCTGTATTAGCTCTGTACAAAAAACTACCAAGCTGCCTACCAAGACAGTATTTTAAAATGTTTGTGACGTACTCCCATCACTAACACTTTGTCTACACTGGATGAGAATGGGGCATTTTTTCTAAAATAGATTTTTTTAGAAATGTAGACTGTATAGACTGTACATTGATGAAAATATTAATATAACTTATATTTTATTAGCAAGTGGAAATTTGTTATTTTGCATTTTTCTGAAAAATTTTGTTTTTGAAGCAACGTCACGAAATATGATGTATATGTGTTCATTCAGAGTGGTGATTGGCTCCCATGACTAGAGAGTATGCCTCTATGTCATCGGTGTCTCCGCAATTATTCATGAGAAAGAGCTTGTTCAATCTAATCACTGCAGACTATTATGAATGAATCATAACTGCATTATAAAATATATAACTCTTGTCATCCTCCATTGTCATAATTCAGAGACATGGGCTGTAAGTATTCGTTTCTTAAGTGCGACAACGTAAAATTGTGTTTGCGTTTCCAAGTGACACAACGAGAGCTGAAGTTTGGGTGCAGGCAGTTGGCTTGCTGTGGACTACTAACACCAATGAAAAATATTTGCGTAAGAAACATTTTCTACTTTGAAAGCTTTGCGAATTTGGGACTTGTGGAATCTGGGTTTGCTGATCACCTTCTTTTAAAAATCCCTTCCGTCTTTCCTCTTTCTTACCCTCCCACCTTATCACAGCTGACACTGCCCCTTTTTGAAACGTTTTTCAAATCAGAGGTGAGAAAAAACTGCTAAAACAGGGAGGTTTCATGGCACTTTAAGAAACTCCACAATGTATTGCAACAAGCTCAGTAAACAAAAATCCATCAAGTCAGATGAAACAGGATATATGTGGGTTATAAATATAGGGGAGGCTGGGGATGATTGTAACAGATGTCTACGAACAAGATTTTCTAAATAGGGCAAATTATTGTGAGACCCCAAATGCCATTGACTACTGCAACATTTAGTAAACCACATTGCATGATTTATTTAGATACTCTCCTCTCATACATTTTTGCATCTGAATGGGAAACTCCTACAAACGCACTTGCAATAAGGTTAACCACAAAAAATAACTGTCCACATCTTTTCATTACTAATTTCATTGCAGATTTGTCAGCTGTAAATCTACAACAGAAATTAGTTCCTTTTCAGGAACTCGAGCTGCGTCGAAACGCTATGGGAATGCCTTCAGGTGGAGTGGATACAGCGGCAGCTTTCTATCATTCAGCAAGCGCTCTGTGTGTGTCAGTCTGACTATCCGTTTGTGAGTCTTAGGTAGTTGGGGGGGGGTTGTCTGTCCCTCACTATAAGCCATCATAATGCCAAAAGCGAACGATAAGACTAAACACTTGGGCGAGAGCAGACAGCATTTCAGGCTGTGTTCCTCCCTGCCTGCGCTACATTACGGATGGGGATACACACAGTCTGTGCGTTGTCTGCTTGGGAGCGAAGCACGCAGAGTCATCTCTCGAGGGAGCTGACTGCGCTTAGCTCCCGGAAGGCTCTCTTCGAGGAGGGAGCCTTCACCAGCGTTGCTCGCAGTGCCTGCCCCACTTCCGCTGATGTGGAGCGGCGGTTGCGCTCGTGGGGATCGCAGATGGATCTGGTGGCGGGAATGGAGCCGGGCGAGTCCCTTTCTTCGTCCTCACCCACCAGATCCAGCGCCCGATCTCTGAGATCAGAAGGCCGTTCCGCTGGTGGGCAAGGGGTACACGGCAGCGGGTCAGGCTGGCGCTTGCTTGCACACCATGGCGGTGTTGCAGGCTTGCCAGCCGTCTTCGGAAAGAGCTGTATGAGGGCGAGGAGATGACTGTAGGCGAGTACATTACAGAACTTACGCACCTCTGATGGTTCTCCGTGCCACAAAGAGACCACCCACAACCATCGGCAGGTCCCCTATGGCGCACTGGTGGCAGTCGGATGATACCCTTTGGTTGACCCTGTAAGGATTTTAACTCAGTTGTAGGGGAATTAATTATTATTATTGATTCAGGTTTTGAGATGACTAGGATCTAAAGAGCCTAATTCAACCTGATTAGAGTTGATTCTAAATTTGATAGTTTACACTCTATCAGCTACTCGTCCAGCGAGAAGTTAATGTCAGTGTATATTACCAATTTGATTATATGTATCTGTATTCTCCCTTGGCCACGGGTTAATACAATTATGATAATTTGTAAGCTCTTAAAGAGGTAATTATTATCAGTAAGCCACGAGCTAGGTAACAAGCAAGGGATCTTTTTGCAATAGTTTTAACCTTGAAATTATATGACATCAGACAATCGATTATTTATAAATGAAACATGAAATTTTATTGGCTATTCTAGATTACATCAACTAAGCCAAAACACACATACACACAGACATACAGTTTCAGAGGAAGGAAATTCTGTTAACGGAGTTTTGAGTTTCATAGTTCTACCTCGTTTTCACAAGTATTTGGTTCACCGGAGAGAACTCACCACAATACTTTAGTTTATGTTTACTGCTAAATCATCTAGTTTACCTTCAGCCGTCGGCTTTTGTTTGTACTGCGGTTTGCTGGGTTTAGCTGGAAAGCGGAGGTTATTCCTTCGCTGATGCGGGCTTCCGTGTCTTTGAGGGAACCCCTGTACTGATTGGTCATTGACGTCGATGGCTTCCTTTGGAAAGCCCAAAGGGGTCGTTGGATTGGTTGGTCTGTGATGAGCAGGGCTGAGCAGTTCTGCTGACAGTCCTTAGTTGCACGACTTTTAAGTCTTTGACGATTTCAACGAAGTATCACTGAAGTGTTTGAGTTGATATGGTGTAAGTTGCTCTATGGTAAGCGCTTTTATCACACTTGGGGTTCTCTACACTGCGACAGGCGAAGCAGAGACTCCCAGCAACTAGTCGTCTGCATTCGGGTTTTGCTCTGCGGCATAAGTCCGTCCCCTGACGCTATCTTCCAATCGGCTTCTTGCAAGGCGGAGTGTGCATACATTAACCAGAGGCTCTCATTTATATGAGGACACCTATAATAATATGTTGATGCGTCTATAAAGTCTCTTAAATGCAAATATTGTACATACTATTAAAGTTTACTTCATTTCAACCTTCTGCATTTCTCGTTTCCATTCGTTCAAGATTAAACTTCACATATTACACACATTTTAATATCCTAATTTTCTAAAAAGGGGTAATAAACACTGCTTAACGTTGCACCGATTAAATGAACACATCAAGTATATATATCTAAGACATACAACATATTATTTGTGACTCTATGCTCCGATATTTTCATACTTTCAATGATTAGCAACGATTGTCAAAGAAATCTTGTCTCTTTCCTTTGGAATGCAGGGGGAAAAGGGAAGGGTCCTGCGGTTATTCTCAGGTCAGATCTGAGAGTCTGCTGGAGAATCTCCTGCTGGACAGGGAGCTATAGAATTGTCTCTTTTGTTGATCGGATTTTAGCAATTTATGCGTCCAATGGTCATGAGGTCCGTGCGATTCTGTGCGGGGCTCTGTTTTAGATACCAGGTTCTTTGTTCTTTGTTCCATTAGATGTTTTATTGATGCTGAAACCAGTCACGAAATCTACTGACCTTCTGTAGCTTAAACGGGTCCAGATGGGAGGGGTCAGTTCTTGTTGTCTTAGTATTGTGTCGACATGGAGGTGGCCTGGCAAATCATTAGCTCCGTGTTTTCTTTGTAAAGATAAGCAGAGCGAGACCGGAACTCATTGGAGAAAGTTGCCGCCTGGCTGGTCACGGTTCATGCTTTTACGACTCTCATCTGGTTTGTGTGATGTTCGGAAATGCCTTACAACCCTGTCTAATATGAAAGAGAAGGACAGGGTCTTCCTCATGGACGCCCCGCTTGCGCCTTCTGGCCTGTTCGACGAAGCCGTCAATTCTATCGTCTACAGGTACCAGGAGGCTCGTAAACAAGCGGGGGCGTTTCATCGGTTCCTCCCTCGCCGCTCTCTAGCTCCGGGGGCTGCCGGGCAGGAGCAGCCCCCTCCGTGTACCAGCTCCTCATACAGGGAGGTCCAAAAACAGAGCGTTGCCTCTCGCACTCCCCTGCAGACCGTTCTACGTTTAGACGGCCCTCGGCTAAGAAGTCCTGACGCTTGTGGCTCAGGACTTCTGAGGGCAGGCCCCTCTGGGGAAGAGCGGTGTACACCTCATCATATGGTGCCCGTCTCTCCTCAGTGCCCTCAGGAGATCGGTCTGCCAACCCTGCCACCTACGGAGCTTCAGGGCGCAGCGGTCTCCGGCAAGCGCTTCTCTCAGTCACTGCCCAGAAACGTAGCGGTACTAAGAGGCTCGCTACCTCTTCAGAGGTCTCTAGAGCAGCTAGTTCGACCGTCCCCTGTCGGTCCGCCGCTTACAGGGCACCGAGCTGACTGCTCGTATTACACCAGAGGTCAGTCTCGAGATACTGATTCCCTTAGTAGACTATTTGGCAGCGTGGAAACTTCTGCCAAATGTGTCTGAATGGGTCCTGCACACTGTAGAGAGAGGCTACAGAATCCAGCGTGGTTCTCTTCCGCCTCAGTTCAACGGGGTGAGTCCCACTCTGGTGGGGCGCCGAGCAAGCTTTGGTAATGGAACAAGAAGTAAACACTCTCTTGAGGAGTCATCGAGGTAGTCCCTCCTCTCGAAAGAGAGTCCGGGTTCTACAGCCTGTACTTCATCGTTCCAAAGAAGGATTGAGGGTTGTGTCCCATTTTAGATCGTTAGCGGCTGAAGTTGGGTCTCAGATCAGGTCCGAGGTCTGGTTTGTCACAATCGATCTAAAAGATGCATACTTCCATATCTCCATCCTTCCCCATCACAGGAAGTTCCTGACGTTTGCTTTT
The DNA here is from genome assembly GCA_018155175.1 of Sinocyclocheilus anophthalmus. Lineage (NCBI taxonomy): Eukaryota > Metazoa > Chordata > Actinopteri > Cypriniformes > Cyprinidae > Sinocyclocheilus > Sinocyclocheilus anophthalmus. The sequence goes on along the minus strand of JADLZN010001081.1, from coordinate 205,506 downwards.
GGTGGCAAAGCTTACCAGTATCGGGTTCTTCTCTTCAGCCTTGCACTCTCACCCCGCACTTTCACCAAGTATGTGGATGCTGCCCTGGCTCTGTTGCGACTACAGGGCATCCGTATACTCAACTACATCGATGATTGGTTGATATTAGCTCAATCAGAGCAGATGGCGCTTCAGCATCAAGATATCATTCTCGCTCACATGAAAGAGCTGGGGTTAAGACTAAATGCCAAGAAAAGTGTACTTTCTCCACTACAGAGAGGATGGCGGTTCGACATCGAGATGTCGTCCTCGCCCATATGAGCTGGGGTTAAGACTAAATGCCAAGAAGAGTGTTCTTTCTCCACTACAGAGAAGCACTTATTTAGGCGTGGTGTGGGACTCAACCTCTATGCAGGCACGTCTGTCTCCTGCTCGGATCGAGTCGATCCTCACCGCAGTCGCGAGAGTTAGAGAAGGCCGGTCACTCACTGTCAACCAGTTCCAGACTGCTTGGTCTGATGGCAGCCGCGTCCAACGTGTTTACTTTTGGCCTGCTGTACATGAGAACCCTACAGTGGTGGCTCAAGACCACGGGGTTTTCCCCCGAGGGGAAATCCTCTTCTATGATCAAGGTCACGTGGCGATACTTTCTTGCCTTAGATATGTGGAGGAAACCTTGGTTCTTGTCTCCGGGCCCGGTGCTGGGAGCTCCTTGTCACCGCGTCCCTCACCGGTTGGGGTGCGGTCATGAGTGGAGGCAGGCGCCATCTGGCTTGCACCGACATTTCTTACATCAACCACCAGGGAGGTCTGCGTCTTTACAGGCTGGCGCACCAGATCCTTGTGTGGTCCCAGGGAAACTCCTCTCGCTGAGAGCAGTTCACATTTCTGGGCATCTCAATGTGGGAGCAGACATCATGTCGAGGCAGGGGCTGAGGACCAGGGAATGTAGGTTTCACACCGAGGTGGTGAAGCAGATATGAATAATTTTTGGCCAGGCTCAGTTAGACCTGTTTGCGCTCAGCAGACATCGCACGTCCCCTCTGGTTCTCTCTGACTCATCCAGCTGCACATCCCCTGATTGCTCTGCTCCTGGGAGTTCTGGAGAGAGTGTGCCGGGACGGGGTCCGTCTACTGTTGGTAGCCCCATTCTGGCCGGTCCGAGTATTGTTCTCGGACCTGATTTTCCTTCTCGATGGCTCTCCATGGGAGATTCACATCAAGAGGGGCCTCCTCTCTCAAGCGGGGGGCACCATAGTTCACCCCCACCTGGAGCTGTGGAAGTTGTGGGTGTGGCCCCTGAAGGGACACAACTCGTAGCTTCCGATCTCTCAACTAAGGTTGTTGAGACCATACTCCACTCCAGATCTCCCTCCACGAGGAAACTGTAAGCCTTGAATTGAAGCTTTTCACTTGGCTTGTGTGAGAAACTTCCAGCTCGACCCATTTTTTGTTACGTCTCGATTTTACGAATAATAACCACGGTACCCAGAAGGGAACCAGACCTGCGTCACATATTAGGACGCCCCCGCGAGACACCGACTGACCATGTGTGAAATCAACTCCTATACGAAGCGAGACATATGGGCGGGTGACGTAAATCAACCAGGAAGCCTAACTGTTGCTTCTGCGGAAGTCGAGCGCCTGCAGGGACCGTGAAGCATGGCGGGAGACCAGCATCTCGTTCCCTTCGGGATCCCTGGTTACATACGTAATCTCGGACGTTCCCCTTCAGCACCAACTTCGTCAAACACTTTGGGAACGAGAAATACCCCTGCGCCATAACGAGCAAGTTTCTGTCGTGTGTATCTGGCAACACATCAAACGAAGGACTTTGGGCCCTGTAGTAAGATTTCAGGTCCAACTGTAGCAACTAATTAATTGGGCGGAGAGACCTGCCCAGCACAAACATCCTGAAGGCCACTCCACTGATAAGGCCTTGGAGGCCGCCATACCCCTAGTCGAGTGCACTTTGACCCCCATGGGTGACTGGAGGCCAGAGGAAAAAAAAAACCAAAAAAACAACCCCCTCATAGGCCAGTGTGATGGCCTCGACCACCCACCGACTCATATTTTGCTTGGTCGCTGGAACTTCTTTCTTAGGTGAACCAAAGCAAACAAATAAAACTAAAAAAAATTAAACTGATCTGCTTTACGCCACGTGCATCTCGTGAACATAAGAAGGCCGTATACAATGGGACCTGGCATGAGTTGGGCCGCTTTTAGGGAGCATACCCGGTCTTTGGGTAAAGGACTCCTTAACCATGCCCGGGTAAAACTCCAGCCTGAACACAGCAAGACCTGTGAGGTTCCCTATCCTCTTCACGAGGATATGCGAGCATTAGAACCTTAAGCCTAGGAGCTTATTGAATATATTCGATGGGTTCAAATGGTAGCTTTGCCATAGCCAGACCACTCCAGATCCCATGAGGGCACCTTAGTGCATTGTACTGGCCTCAGCCTCCGGTGCCATTGAGAAATGTTAACTCACGGGGTGTCTCCCACTGAACTGCCCACCCTGTATGGTGTGGTAAGCAGCTAATGCCCCCACAGAAACCCGTCAGAGTGGAGGGAGACCCTGCGGAGATTCGCTCCTGCAGAAACTCCAGAACTGCACCAACTGCGCATTTGACTGGGTCTTGCATTCGCTGTCCGCACCATGAAGTGAAAAGCTTTGACTTTAAGGCGTACTGTTTCCTAGTGGCGGTAGCTCTGGACTGGAGTATGGTCTCAACAACCTCAGTTGAGAGACCAGATGCTATGAGCTGTGCCCCCTCAGGGGCCACGCCCACAACTTCCATAACTCCGGGCAGGGGGCGAAGAACAGTGCCCCCTGCCTGAGAGAGGAGGTACCTCCTGATCGGAATCTCCCGTGGAGAGCCATCAAGGAGGGACACCAAGTCCGAGAAACATACTTGGGCCGGCCAGAATGGGGCTACTAGCAACAGACAGACCCCATCCCGGCGTACTCTCTCCAGAACTCCCTGGAGCAGAGCGATCGGGTAAATTCGCTCACTCCCCTCACAGCTGTGAGGATCGACTCGATCCGAGCAGGGGACATACGTGCCTGCATCTTGGTCGAATCCCACACCACGCCTAGATCAGTGGTCCTCTGTATTGGAGAAAGTACACTTTCCTTGGCGTTCAGCCGTAACCCCAGTTCTCTCATATGGGCGAGGATGACATCTTAATGCCGAGACGCCATCTGCTCTGACTGAGTTAAAATCAAACCAATCTGATGTAATTCAATATTCGTAGACCCTGGAGTCGCAGCGGAGCCAGCACCACATCCACACTCTTCGTGAAAGTGCGGGGTGAGAGTGCAAAGCCAAAAGAAGAACCGGTATTGGTAGTCTTTTGCCCCCAAAAGCAAACCTCAGTAACTTCCTGTGTTGAGGAAGAATGGATACATGGAAGTATGCATCCTTCAGATCTATCGTGACAAACCAGTCCACAGACCTGATCTGAGACACGACCTGCTTTATAGTAAGCATCTTGAACCAAATCTTTTGAAGCGCGTTCGTAACGCAGATTTATACAAATCGGACGCAACCCCCCATCCTTCTTTGGAATGATGAAGTAACGGCTGTAGAACCCTGATTCTCTCGAGAGAGGAGGAACACGTTCTATGGCCTCCTTCCTCAAGAGAGTTTCTACAAACCTGATTCCAAAAAAGTTAGGACACTGTACAAATTGTGAATAAAAACAGAATGCAATGATGTGGAAGTTTCAATTTTCAATATTTTATTCAGAATACAACAGAGATGACATATCAAATGTTTAAACTGAGATAATGTATAATTTTAAGGGGAAAATAAGTCGATTTTAAATTTCATGGCATAACACATCTCAAAAAAGTTGGACAATGCCATGTTTACCACTGTGTGGCATCCCTCTTCTTTTTATAACAGTCTGCAAACGTCTGGGACTGAGGAGACAAGTTGCTCAAGTTTAGGAATAGGAATGTTGTCCCATTCTCAACTGTCTTAGGTCTTCTTTGTCGCATCTTCCTCTTTATGATGCGCCAAATGTTTTCTATGGGTGAAAGATCTGGACTACAGGCTGGCCATTTCAGTACCCGGGGGAGGGGATGAGAATAGATCCTTCTTCTACGCAACCATGATGTTGTAATTGATGCAGTATGTGGTCTGTCATTGTCATGTTGGAAAATGCAAGGTCTTCACTGAAAGAGACTACGTCTGGATGGGAGCATATTTTGTTCTAGAACTTGGATATACCTTTCAGCATTGATGGTGCCTTTCCAGATGTGTAATCTGCCCATGCCACATGCACTCATGCAACCCCATACCATCAGAGATGCAGGCTTCTGAACTGAGCGCTGATAACAACTTGGGTTGTCCTTGTCCTCTTTAGTCCGGCGTCCCAGTTTTCCAAAAAGAACTTCAAATTTGATTCGTCTGACCACAGAACAGTTTTCTACTTTGCCACAGTTCATTTTAAATGAGGCTTGGCCCAGAGAAAACGCCTGCGCTTCTGGATCATGTTTAGATATGGCTTTTTTTTTTGACCTATAGAGTTTTAGCCGGCACCGGCGAATGGCACGGTGGATTGTGTTCACGACAATGTTTTCTGGAAGTATTCCTTAGCCCATGTTGTGATTTCCATTACAGTTATCATTCCTGTATGTGATGCAGTGCCGTTTAAGGGCCTGAAGATCACGGGCATCCTGTATGGTTTTCCGGCCTTGACCCTTATGCACAGAGTTTGTTCCAGATTCTCTGAATCTTTGGATTATATTATGCACTGTAGATGATGATAATTTCAAACTCTTTGCAATTTTTCTCTGAGTAACTCCTTTCTGATATTGCTCCACTATTTTTCGCCGCTGCATTGGGGGAATTGGTGATCCTCTGTCCATCTTGATTTCTGAGAGACACTGCTACTCTGAGAGACTCTTTTTATACCCAATCGTGTTGCCAATTGACCAAATAAGTTGCAAATTGGTCCTCCAGCTGTTCCGTATATGTACATTTAACTTTTCCGGCCTCTTATTGCTACCTGTCCCACTTTTTTGGAATGTGTAGCTCTCATTAAATCCAAAATGAGCCAATATTTGGCCTGACATTTCAAAATGTCTCACTTTCAACATTTGATATGTTATCTATATTCTTTTGTGAATAAAATATAAGTTTATGAGTTTTGTAAATTATTCCATTCCTTTTTTACGATTTGTACATTGTCCCAACTTTTTTGGAATTGGGTTTGTACTTCTTGTTCCAATACCAGAGCCTGCCCGGGGCCTACTAATGTAGGAATGACTCCGTTGAAGCAAGGTGGATGAGAACCGAACTGAATTCTGTAACCTCTCACTACAGTGTGCAGGACCCACTGAGAAACATTTGGCAGTAGTTTCCACGCTGCCAAAAAATCTACTAAGGGAACCAATCTCTTGAGACTGGCGTCTGGTGTTACTAGAAGAGCCACTTCAGTGCCCTGAAGCGGATGACCGGCAGGGAACATCCGACCTGACTGCTGTAGCACCCTCATTTGAGGGGGCGAGCTCTCCCGTGCCGTTGTCGGGCGGCAGCTGGGAATTTTGCTCACCGGAGCCTACAGGGCCCTGAAGCACCGGGGGTGGCAGGGGCATCAATAAGTATCCCCGAGGGCACTGAGGAGGATCGGCACCGTATACTGAGGTGTTATTCTTTCCTCCCCAGGTGGGCTGCTTCGCTGTCCTGACGGTGAATTGTCATTACTGTTTTGGCCAGGTCCTCTTAGACATAATACCAGTCGCAGATTCTGTTTTCTGTCTAGAAGGACCCCGTCCAAGAGCGCCACCTGTTATGGAGAACTGTGCGGTTGTAGCTGCCCCCTCCTAACTTTAATAAAAGCCTTTATTTCAATTTTGATCTGGCTCAGAATGCTCTCGTCCCCTGGGATCGAAATTCCTCCAGAAGAATGATAGCAAAGAGGCTAGCTGCTCCATGGGACCAGAAACTGAATACCGCTACCGCAAGGAGCTGTACAAGCTTTGCACAAGCTACAAATAACATCAAAGAGAACATGTCAGCACCTCTTCAGATGAGAAAGAGCCAATGAATGAGTATACGAACACAAGTGCTGAAAAGTTATGTATAAATAAAACAATACCCAAGCATCTGTCAATGCGGCATTGCCACATAATGCTTATCGCGGGGAAAACAAATGTCAGATTTGTTACTGCATTGTTGTGATCAAAGTTATAAAATATGATATGGCATGTAGTGCAAAAACATTTCAGATGTTGAATTTCATGTAATTGTGTCTGGAAAGGGAAAAAAGTGGCCAATTCAAAAGAAACAAGTTTCTTTTCTTTTTCTCTTTGAGAGGAGCTGTATATGTTGGGACGGTTGCTCTCTTGGCCCTCCACCTCCTTGGCCCCATAAACATGTATTCTTTTCATGGCAAGGAAGAGCCCCGCCATCAGGCATTTATTGAAATGAGGGCTCACATTGAGCAGAACCAGCAAATCTGATGCATGCCATGAACCTGGTGCTTTCCTGTTCCTGAAAACACTGTCACTTCCCAGCACATAATGCATAAAGCGAGAACCAGCCCTCTGTGTCCCACGCAGCCATGGGCTGTTTATTTATTCTAATTTAATATTAGTTTAGTCTAAATAAACTCATTTCATCAGATCACATTAGGGAAGACAAAGCATGCCAAATTGAAATCTGGTACTTGAGTGGCTACAGACACGCAAAGCAGGGGGGCAGCTGTTGTGATTCAGCCAAACAAAAGTAGGAATCAAAACAGCACTGATCTGATTTATTTTTATGGCTAGCGATAATGAAAAAGATTTTATGTTGAGAGGGTTTGGAGAAGCGTTTGTTTCTTTAAGCACTTATCCTCTGGCTCAATGCTAATGAATGTGTATA